>CM037035.1:34824951-35368858 GCA_020882235.1 Schizaphis graminum | reverse complement strand
TTATGGAAGCATAATTAAACTCTAATAATAAGCTGTTGCATTGTTGTAATTTTTTAAAAAAGAATAATATGTAAATAACTCAAATTAATTATAGTCATGAGAATTGGTAGTATTTTCGAAACGTGTTTGACAATGTTTTTATTTTAAGTACATTGTGCAACCACGATCTCGTTACTATATATTCTTTAAACCCAGGGTTCCCAGGATGTTTTTTTATCTATTTAATATACTTTAACATTTAGCAATAATAACAGGTTTTTATTTACAGTAATGCAGATTTCATACTTTCGTATATAATATACAAATAACTCAAATTAATAATAGTTATGAGAATTAATAACAGGTTCTTATTTGTAGAAATGTGGATATCGTATTAATTATAACCTCCGACTCTGTGAATATAATACGAATATCATAAAAAAATAGTATACTTTCTATTAACTCAATTTATTATAAGATTTTAAAGAGATGGAAAATTGGATACTATATAATAAGGAATCCATTTTTTAAAAAAACCCGCAGTTTTATTGTGAACACAAGTGTACGCTGAACACCAACATTTTTTTTTTCAAACATATCTACAGAAACCAAAATGTAAGTACCTACTTTTTGTTATTATTTCAATTTTTTATTCTATTATATAAAATTATTTATAATAAATCTAAAATTTATCTAAAAAAATAAATAGTTAGATATAAAATCAACTTTTATCATAATAACGCTACAGTAATGTACCTATTTTGTCTATATTATACGCCAGGTAACATTTTATTCAAAAACAAAGTAAACGATAGTAATATGATAAAATTTGATATTTTTGTTCTTAAACAGTGATATGAACTTGGTTTTATTATTATTATTAAGGATAAAAGAAATATCGATAATATTTATAACCATTTAAAAAATATTAAAATGATCTAATACAAGTTTTTTTATTTTTTTTAAATTTTTTTTATCGGTCTATTTTACTTAAATATTGTCTATTAATAAAATAAATTAAAATTTTTTTTAACCATTTATATTACTCATAATACTCTCAATCTATATGTAACAATAAAAAAAAATATAATATAAATACTTATAAATTATAGAATAATACAATGGATTCTCAAATTGAATATGTCAACAATCGAGGAAATATTAAATCAAAGACAGCAAAATGACGAATTTTCAGATAGGGAAGAAGAAACTAAAAAAGAAAAAATTAAAATAATTAATAAAAAAATTCGTCAGACATATAAACGGAAAGTACTGAACCCAGTAGAAATAATAAATTTAAGAGATGAAAAAAATAGTATTTTAAGCGAGTACAATCATTTTAATTTTATTGGTTTACAATGCGATAAACGCATACGTAGACAATTATCAAATTTGTATGATCAATTAAATGATCTAAAAAATGGTAATTGTGAATTTGTTTCTATATTAAATTATAATCACCCGATTTCAGATCACTGATTATTCAATTAGCCATATTTAATTTAGTTTTATTTTAATGTTATTATTATTATCACTGTTTAAGCTATTATTAACCCTTCGTTAGTGTGTTAACGGTTTTTTGCATCTTTAATGTGTTGGGGTTTATTACACCCCATAATTTAAAATAACAAAAAATCAAAATTATAGTTCAACTTAATAAAAAATGAATTTTATAATAACTTGTTAATATAATAATAATATTAAATAAAAAAATAACTATTTTTAGTATACTTTTTAGAACTTATAAGTAAATAAAATTTGTCAATACCTATTTTAAATGAAATACATTAGACAAAATTATAAAATAAACACATTTATAGTATAATTAATGTACTAACTAAAAAAGAAAATCAAAATAATTAGTAGTATCACGTAAAATCTTATCACGTGGGGTTTAATAAACCCCAACACACTAACGAAGGGTTAATTGTTATTTAATAAATAAAAATAAATGTATCAACATTCTGAATTTATTTTTTTTACCTTAACAAATGAAGAATATTAGATATATACTAAACCTAAACAAAAAAATCTCTGCTAATGAAATGAAACTGTTTTAACATAAATAATTATAAAGATAAAAATAAAAAGTTTTTTTTTTGAAAGCAGAAATTTAAGTTAATCACGAAATAATGTATACTATTTGTATCATTAATAATAAAAATATTAAATATTATAATTATGTTTTTATTTTTTTTAAAATACTAACAGAACGATGACTATACCAGATGAGGCAATGTATTCATGTGTCATTCCATACGAGCTATGGCGGGTTATGGCATATCCATTTGCGTATAGCGAAAGAGATCTGTTAGATTTGTTTAATAATTCGAATTATATACTAAAAGAAGTATATGTTGAAATTACAATAAATCATAGATCTAAAAAATCATATTGTTCTATGTTTTGCGTACTCAATGATAACAATCATGGTAATATAAATAACATTTGTCTCGTTGGTTATCATAGACAGTTTCTAACAATTATGGGATTACAAACATATTGTCAATACCATAGGTGTATGAAATGTTCAAAATATTTAACAATAGTTGACTTATATACACAATTTCCATTAGCAACCAATCCATTTACGACATATACATTTATACCGACACATGGAGATTTGATTAATACCGTTCATTCATAATATATAACATGTAATACATTAATTTTTAATCATAACTCGTCAACTATTGATATGAATAAGACAAGTATTGTTTTTGTAAATAGTTCATATATTCGTAAAATTTTCATAGAAAATGACCTTCTGTAGATGTGGTCGGTTGTATGAATCAATGAATCTAGCGTACAGATGGCAAAGCTCCAGTGACTTTTATAGTTCCACAATACACTCGTTTTGTGTGTCGCATAGATGATTCGTTAACATTTATAACCGACCCGAATCCGATAATTCGGTGGCTACAACGGTGTGGAATAACATATGAAACTATTTAAAAACTAAGTTTTATTCAAATCAATAACTGATTTGTAAAATATATATTTTTTTTTTTAAAGTTTTCATATTTTTTTTTTTCGGATAAAATATATAATAATAGAAAAAATAATTTTTATAGAAAAAATGGATTTAGAAATGGATTATTCACAGGATTTATTCAATCACATCAAAAATGAAATTAAAAGACTAAAACAGCAAATGGTTGAAAACGAAGAACGAGAAGTACAAGACCAAAGAGAAAAAAGAAATTCGCTAAGTTTAATTAAAAGAGATTTAAAAATGTTAAAATATGAAAAATATTTAGCAAAAACAATTTCATTTGATCCGGAAAAAATAAGAAATATAAAAGAAAGAATAATAAAATTAAAGGAAACACAACAGCTTGTAAAAAATTATTATGCCTTTTATTCTCATACAAGTTTTGAAAGAGATCAATCCACTTATGACCTACACAAAAAATTTACTGTATTGTTACGCGACATAAAATTATTAACAGAACCGTATGAAAGTATATAAGTATATAAGTATTAAATTTATATTACTTGAAATATTAGATATTATTTATTTTACCTAATGATTTTTTTTTATTTAATAAAAATAAAAATATACATATATATTTAAAGAAAAAAAAAAATATGTTTTTTTTTATTATAGCCTCATTATGAAAAGAAAAGTAATAACAAAATATCAGCGTATGAATACGTCGGGAACTGGACTGATTGAAATCGAGAGATTTAAAAAATGTGCAAAAACTTACATCATCAAGAACTATAAGAAATATTCAGATTATAAATCATTTTTTAGTTATATTTCAAATAAGCTAATTTGTAAGTTGAAACAATCATGTCTAAATACATCCATAAAATTTAATATACATGTTGACGCTGTTTACGAACGTCCAGTAACCCATGATATTCAGGATATGGCTTTTAAAACTTCAAACATTTTAGCATGTAGTTCATCTGATTTTACTATTTTATTGAACAGAATGTTTAATAAAATATTAACTGAGGAATCAGAATTTATTGCAAAAGGTTCAGGTTGGTCACTTGTATCAATAGATGGGTTACAATTAAGAATTAATTTAGTAAACCCTTTGAAAGGAAGTTCATATCTTGATTTACCTATATTTATATAAAAAAAAAAGCCATAATAAATGTTAGAAATAAAGATGTATATTATTTTAAATATTCTATACTTAGCAAATATGATCAACGTTCGAATAAATCACGATTTAACCAAACGTATTTCAATATTCTAGAAAAAAAAAGTGGATTAAATTTTAAATGTATTGATTTTCCGACACCAATAAAACAAATAAAAAAATTTGAACGTCTAAACAATGTTTCAGTTAATGTTTATAGTTTAAATAATAAAAGTAATATTTTTCCTTTATGTATAAGTAAAATAGAAAGAAAAAATCATTTTGATCTATTTTTATATAATAACGATAAAACATCGTATTATTGTTATATTAAAGATTTTTCAAGATTTATTAGAAGTCATAAAACTAAAAATTGTTCTAAGTTAATTATTTGTAAGAGATGTTTTACAACTTTTGGGAATAAACCGTGTAAAAGTAAACTTTGGGGTGAAGAAGGATTGATAAAACATAAGCAAATGTGTGATAAGAATGAATTAGGAAGACCAATAATGTTTGAAGAAGGAAAAGATGATGAATTCATATATTTTAAAAGTTATAAAAAAACCAATAGAATACCGTTTGTTATTTATGCTGACTTTGAATGTATTTTGAACCCTAAACAGACTATAGAGTTGAATAAAAGTAGTAAAAATCTAAGGTTTCTAAAACCCATATTACTCATTTACATGAAATTATGAGTTATGCGTTTTATGTAAAAGTTGATTATAACAGTATAACAAAAAAGCTATTGCATCAATTTAAAATTCCAACAAAGATAATAATGTATAGAGGTAAAGATGCAGCAAAAAAGTTTATGGAAAATATGATCGATATTGGAAAAAAGATAAATGATGTATATGAAACTAATATACCAATGACTACATTGACTGAAAAGGAAGAAAAACAATTTCAGAGAGCGGAGGTTTGTGAAAAATGTTTATTATCTTTAAAAAAAAATAATTTATTAAAGGTTAGAGATCATTGTCATTTTACTGGTAAATATAGACAATGCCTTTGTTTTAAATGTAATTTTGTAATAACTAATCCATCATTTGTTCCAATTTTTTTTCATAACTTATCATATGATAGTCACTTTATAATTCGAGAACTTGGTTGTGATGATAATGATATTCACGTTATTCCGAATTCATCGGAAAAATATGTATCCTTTAGCAAAGAAATTGTTCCCAGATTTAGTATAAAGTTTGTTGACACATTCCGTTTTATGGCCTCCTCATTAAGCGAACTTGCACAAAATTTGTCTGAAGATAAATCAAGATTTAGAGAGACTCTAAAAATATTTTCTTATAAAAAATTAGATTTAGTCACACGAAAAGGGGTTTTCCCTTATGAATATATCGATAGTTGGAGTAAATTAAATGAAACTCGTTTGCCTCCAAAATCTGTATTTTATAACTCTTTAAAAGATGAAGAAATTAATGATGATGATTATTCTCATGCTGAAAAAATATGGAAAGTATTTGATTTAAAAACTTTGGGTGAATATAGCGACCTTTACTTGAAAACTGATGTAAGTATATTAACGGATGTATTTGAAAATTTTAGAGATTTATGTTTATCTACTCTTAAACTAGATCCTGCTCATTATATGACTGCTCCAGGATTTGCTTTTGATTGTATGCTTAAATATACTAAGGTTAAATTAGAAAGATTAAAAGACTTTAACATGCTTTTGTATTTCGAAAATTCAATCCGAGGTGGAATAACTCAATCAACTAAAAGATATGCTAAAGCAAACATACCAAACATTAGAGGTTTGAACTATAATCCGAATAAACCAATTACATGGATAACGTATCTCGATTGTGTAAATTTATATGGAAAGTCGATGTTAACTGAACTACCTTTCAAAGATTTTGAATGGGTTGATGACTTAGATATAGATGTTACAAAAATTCCAAACGATTCAAAAGTTGGTTATATATTAGAAGTCGATATTGATTACCCTAAATATTTACATAAAAAACATAACGATTTTCCATTTTTACCTTTAAACGAATGTCCCCCAAATTCAAAAGTTAAAAAATTAATTACTACGTTATCACCGAAAAAAAATTATATTATACACTATAAAAATTTAAAACAAGCAATTGCTAATGGACTTAAATTAAAAAAAATGCATAGAGCTATCCGATTTTCTCAGAGTAAATGGATGGCTTCATATATTGAACTCTGTACATATATGAGAGTAAAAGCTAAAAACAACTTTGAAAAAGATTTTTGGAAGTTATTAATTAATAGTGTTTTTGGTAAATGTATGGAAAATGTGCGTGCTAGAATTTCTTTAAAATTGGTTTCGTCAGCTAGAAAAGCAAGTAAATTAATGATGAAAACCAACTTTAAAGATAGAACTATATACTCTGAAAATCTTATGGCTATTCATCAACATAAGGAAACTATTAAATTCGATAAAGCAATTTATGTAGGATTTGCAATTTTGGATGTTTCAAAAACATTTATGTACGATTTTCATTATAATGTAATGAAAAATAAATATGGTAACAAAATATGTTCTTTATACTCGGATACAGATTCTATGGTATATGCTATTCGAACACACAATTTTTTTAATGATATAAAATACGATTTATCATCGTTTTTTGATACATCGAATTATCCTATCAATCATTATTGTTTTAGCGAAATTTATAAAAATCAGCCCGGTTATTTCAAAGATGAAATGGGAGGAAAAATTTTAAAAGAATTTGTTTCATTAAGACCAAAATTATACGCTTACAGAACTGTGGACGATGTTGAGGTAAAAAAAGCTAAAGGTGTGAAAAAATATGTAATTAAAAAACACATGCAATTTAGACATTATATAGAAATATTAAATGCATACATAAACCATAAAAATGTTGATGATAAACAAACACGTAGAAACATGAATTTTATTCAATCGAATAAACATATTGTTCATTCTAAAACAATGAATAAACTTGTACTAAGTGCTAACGATGATAAACGTTATATAATGAATGATGGGATTAAGACACTAGCGTATGGACATTATAAAATTAAAAAAATAAATAATAGTAATAAATAAAAATAAATTACATACATTAAAAAATCTTTATTTTAAAACATCTGTAGACGATATCCACGAATTATGACTTGAATCGAAACCCATCCATTTAACAAGCATTTTATCTTTAACTTTTTTTATAATACGCTCAATTAAAAATGTGTTCGGGAAATCAGTTAATTTAATTTCTTGTTCATAAAAACCTCCTAGAATTATATTATCTGATTCATCCTTTAGTTGATAAGTTATCGGGTTTGTATGTAAAACTTTTGATATTGTAAAAATTTCCGTTGTCCAATTCGGTGTATATCCTTTACTAAATATATGTTTGTATTTTGATATTCTTACTTTATCATTAATTTTAAGTTTTGGTTTATGAAATATTTTATTATATATTTGTACATTTGATTTAATTTTACTTGTATTCATTCGAGCTTCATATGGTGTACACTTAATTGTTCTATGTTTTGTATGATTATGATTATTAATAATTTTTGATATTGTATTATACCAATTCCATGTACCTGTCGCAGTAAAATGTTTATATATATTATTTTTAAGTGTTCGTATAACACGTTCGCCAATTGAACATTTGATAACGCTATACGAACTGTAATGTTTAATTTTATATTTTTTCATTAAATCTTGAAATTGATTATTATAAAATTCTGTACCATTATCTGTTTGTAATAATTTTGGATTAGCTTGTTTTAATATATTAAGCATACCTTTTGTACATTCTTTTCCTGTTTTATTTTTCAATGATTCTACCCATACATATTTTGTGTATGTATCTATAACAACTAAAATGTATTTAAAACCAAGATTTTGATTAGAATGGGATTGCATGTCCATTAAATCAGCTTGCCAGAGGTCATCTTTAAATCGTGTTATTACACTACGTCTGGGAAATATTTTTCTTGCAGGTCGATGTAGCTCATTAGCTATACACTCTAATGTAGACATTATACTATTATATTCCTTTCACGTAATTCTTCTAAAATAGATATGATTTCATTATTTACACCAGTATTACCAACAATTTGAGATGATGTTATAAGATTCAATCTAGTAACTAATTCATTCGGATCATCATAGTACACTAATTGTGTTTGAGGTATTACATCTTTATATAAACCAGAACCTTTCTTAGTTGTCGGCGATAAACTAAATTTAAATAGCTGACCTGTTAGAGGTTCTGTAATTTTAGAACTATTCATAGGAGAAGAAAAATCAAATGGATCATTCCTTATGCTCGAATCATCAATAACATTTCTTCGTTTAGCGCTTGAACTAGATAAAAAGTTATCGAATTGTTTTAAATTGAATTGAGGAGGAGTTTTAATTTTTGCGTTATTAATTTTTAATAATTCCTCGTTTAATTGTTTTTCTTCAGTTTTCATTCGTTCATAAAGAGGTTTTACAACGTTCATCCATTTGAAATATCCTGAGGTTTTAGGTTTTCCATCTGCTTTTAAAAAGACTTTAGTTATTTTTAAAATATTATAATATGATTCCATATCTTCCATAGACATATTTTTTGGTACTTTTTCACATAATAAAGACCAAAGTCCTTTAGTCCAAGGATAGTAATTATCGAGCAAGTGTAATTTACCGTGTTCGAAAGTAACAGGTATATTTGATATTTTAAGTTGATTATTAACCGCATCGTAATGCATACCATAAGATTTATCATAACGTTCTAGTAAAGGTTTAAATGTATCACGAAAATAGTTATCAGAATCTATAATACCACGCTTCATATCCATTATTTTACGTTTGATATTTTTTTTTGATGTTATCAAATTTTCTAACAAAACTTTATCTTTATTCATTGGAAATAATAAGCTTGATATAACTGATTCACCCAACGTTAGATAATACTATGTAGATGTTAACACTATTACAACTGTATTTATATTATTATTTTATTTTAATGAAAGAATGGAAACCACATCTATATCTACCTTCATTCATTTCACGTGTTTTGTCTATAACCATAAATCCATAATCATTATGATTCCAACACAGATGAGAAATTTTCCGAAATTCAGAGAAATCCATATCTGCTGATGAATGGTCATTGAAGATATGTCGTAAATTCGTATCATCTTGTTTAAGTATTATTAAAAAGTTTGAGTTATCTCTTACTAACTGTTTTGGTATTTTAGAATATAACGAAATTGCAGATATTGACCGTCAAATTAAGAAGCAAATAAATTCTTACAATGAAAAATATGGTACAACTTTAAAATTCGATATTTCAATTGACCATAATGATTTTAGATCATACATAAAATGTAATGGTATAATTATGTTTGATATGGTTAATGGAATTGCACCTATATTAGGATTTGAAAAACGAGACTATTTTCCAGAGTATGAAACTCATCGATCGGAAAAAGCTGTAAATTTAAACACAATTAATTCTATAAAAGTGATGTGTAATATAGCTCAAGGATCATTCAACAATCACCTTCAAAGTCATACGATTTACGAGTTTTTTCCGAGTGAAAAAATTGGGACAAAAGTTGTTCAATCACCGTCAAATTTAATATATTATAAATTAAATAAAATAAATATTGATTCAATAACTGTACAATTAGTTGATCAGGATTTTAATCAAATCCAAAATTTTGGTGAGACATTAACAGTCGTGTTACATATTAAACGTTACGGTTCTTAAGATGGGGTTAAAGTTCAATATAAACCCATTACTTCACATTAATCGAGCTAGTCATACGACTAAAGCGTTACCGATAACATCGACTAAAGTAAAAAAATTAAGGCTCTTGGTTATAAACTAAATAAAAATGCCTGAAAGTGATATTTTGGATATAAGTTCACGGTTTGAAACAGATTCTAAAATTACAAAAATTGAATATCATTCATATACACCGTATACGACTTCATTTAATAATAATGATGAAATACGTATATCAATCCAGCAAACGGATGTTTATCCATATCTACATGATAGCTTTTTATATCTAGAGGGAAAAATAACAGAAGCTGGTAAAGTAGTACTTTCTAATAATGGTTTTTCATATCTCTTTGATCAAATACGGTTAGAAATCAATGGTATAGAAGTAGATAGTACACGTGTTCTTGGTATCACTAGCTCTTTGAAAGGATACTTATCAGGTACCCCAGTTGACTATTATTGTTATGAAAATGCAGGTTGGACTTTTAAAAATGATACAAAGTCTACGAATAATGCTGGTGAATTTAGTGCATGTATTCCGCTAAAATATTGGTTAGGTTTATTTGAAGATTTTAAAAAAATATTAGTTAATTCTAGATTAGAACTAATATTAACACGAAGCCATAGTGATTTAAATGCTATAAATGTAAAAAGCGAAGGAAGTGCCACCACAGGTGCAGTCGATTTACATAATATAGTGTGGAAGGTACCAAATATTACTGTTGACGATGAAGAAATGTTAAAATTATTTAAAATTGTAGAAAAAGAAAAAAGTTTATTTATTCCTTTTAGATCATTTGAAACATTTGAGTACCCCGAACTGGAAACCACTACCAAAGCTGTGTGGAACTTAAAAACTGCTTCAAAATTAGAAAAACCACGATTTATTATAGTGGGTTTACAAAAAGGTCGAAAAAATCAAATAACAAAAGATTGTAGTGTATTTGATAACTGTGATCTAACAAACTTGAAAGTATTTCTCAATTCAATAGCTTATCCGTATGATAATTTAAATTTAGATTTTAATAAAAACAATTTTTCAATATTATATGATATGTATGCATCATTTCAAGAATCGTACTACGAAAAAAGTATACGCAATCCACTGTTGAGTCCTTCAACATTCCTAGAAAATGCTCCTATAATAGTTATCGATACTTCAAAACAGAATGATTCAGGTACAGCCTCATCAGTAGATGTACAATTGGAGATTGAGGCATTAAAATCACTTACAGGTGTAACTGCTTATTGTTTATTAATTCATGATCGTATTGTAGAATATGTACCTTTCACTAGGGAAGTAAGAAAACTAGTATAAATAATTTAGAATTAAGGTTACATAATATTTAATGAAACAACATATATTAATAAATGATTTTTTATTTTAATCAAACAGTGTTCTTATTCAATTATTTTTTTTTAAAAAAAAGTGTGTTTTCAGATGTTTTTTTTGTGTTACAGGGAAAAAAATGGTTTTAGGGGGAAAGTCCGCCTTAAACTTTTTAAATCTCCCTGCTCAAAAGTGCTCAGAACATACATTATGGTTTTTGAAAAAACAGTGTTTTTCGTGTTACAGGGAAAAAAAATGGCTTGAGGGGGAAAGTTCGCCTTAAACTTTTTAAATCTCCCTGCTCAAAAGTGCTCAGAACATACAAATATATACTACTGGCGATGTTGTCACAATTGTCGGTAAGACGGTTCACGCAAGAGAGCGAGACGGCCGGCGGCCGATACTCGTCCGGACCGACTTGTCTTCCCGTCCCGTCCTGTGCTTTTGCGGCGCGAGTTGATAGTCGACGGTGTCGTGGTGGCGGTTGATAAGGCATGACCCCCGCGTATTAGGAAACCCAGGACGCCACAGCGCGGCTCTTTAATGTCGTGTTCTCATTGGCCCAATTCAAATTTCGCGCGTTTTTCTATCATTATTATTAATTTTCACATTTATATATCACTGCATATATATCTACATTAACCATTATCATTAAACTAATATAATAATACGTAATACGTTATTATGTGGGTAATATTCATAAACTTAAATATTATAAATTTGTATATTAAACAGAATAGTACAAAATAGTAGGTAATTTAAAAAAAATGTAGAATATCCTACATGATTACTGATTAGTATAATATACCTAGTGATGTAAATACAATTTTACACCGTACACGTTCCTTTAAGTTTAAGTATAACTGTATAAGTCCATATAGGAGTATAACTATTGATATAAGTTACCTATTATAATAGGAAGAGATACTTAGTTAATATTAATAAATAACGAATTACAACTTTTAATATTTGTATGCCATATAAATATATTAGATACTTTTCTTAAAATTTAGTTTATACTATTACAAATATTATTTAATTAATTACAATTTAATGTGTAATTGTATATATTGAAATATACCTATCACCTATGTACCTATGCATGAGCAATATGACAAGTTATTTTAAGCAACGCATACACAAAACACTATAGGTAGGACGTAGCTAATAGCTATACACACTACACAGTGATGTAATATTTAAAATACAAAGAAATTTCTCTTGATTCCATACATTTATATAAAAAATCTGTCGTTAAAAAATTTTTATTTTTTCTTCAGTACTTATAAATGATGAGTGTACCTATATAACTGTTTTTCTACATTTATTCCTACAGTTATTAGTTACTATAAATTAAATGTTATCTTGTTTTAATATTGATTTAAACTCAAAATTTATGATATACCTACCTACCTACTTACACAATAAGTTATGCACATGTAGATGTAGCTGTGATACTATGGAAACTACTCTCACAATACTACTTACTGTATCAAATGATAAAGCAGTAGATGTATCTCTAGTTATAAAAATTTTTTTGTGTTTCTAAATAAGTATGTATTACCCAATATGCACTTACATGTACAATGTACATAGTATTTTCTGTAACATATTATTAGTTATTATTGATAACTTATAAATTATGGTACCCACATATTATATTAGTTACTACAAATTAATTGTTATCTTGTTTTAATACAAGTAAAAAATAGGTATTAGATAACTATTTATAATTTACAATTAATATTTAAACAAATTAAAGATAATATAAAATAAAATAGTATTCTCTGTAACATATTTTATATATTATTACTTATTAGTCATTATTTAAATTTTATTTAATATTCATAGTCGTTTAATATATTATTTAATTAATTACAATTTAATGTGTTTAATGTAATTTAATTTCAATTAATTATGCTGGGGGAGGTTATTAATAGATTTTTGGCATACAAATAAATAATAATAGTTTTTATTTTTTTATTTTAAGTATTAACACACAATTTAATAGTTATACTTATCTAACTTTACATTACTTTATTATTATACTAATATTGTAATATGTAATATTAATGCATGTATTATAAGTTTTATTTTAATTTCTAACTTACATTTTATAATCTAATAAAATTAGGGATGTATTATACGTATACACTACCTGTGACACTGACACACATGCGGTATGCACATATAATATGTTAACTATATGTGTGTATATAAATATGTGTGTGTGTGTGTGTGTGTAATTTAATAATTTGGTATGACCAATCAAATTAATTCAACCTATTTAAAATGTCATTCAATATACACAAATACTAAGATAGGTAAAAAATAAAACAAACATGTTTACTATATACTATATAGACAGATGTAGGTAGGAGTTATATCATAAAAATATATATATATATAAACAAAATTCAATAATTTGACTAAACTGATAATACTTACTTTATAGGCGTTTCAAGTTCCTGTATAGTTTATAATAACAGGTATTGTAAAATAAACCATTCAATTTTTTTTATAATTGAATAAAGTAACAACTTTAAACTCAGGCTTATTTTATTTAACAAGTGGTAATTATAAAATAATGTAATAAAAAGTTATAATTTTATAAATAAGTCATCATTACATATTTATTTTAATGGAAAAAAATATAAAAAAATTTTTAGTGACCTCTACCATGGGATTTTGCATTGGATTGCCCTAAATTAATGTTTTTTCCAATGTTGTGTTTTTTTTTGGTGGCTTTATTTTGAGATATTGATGTTGGAGGTCTTCCAGCAGGAATTCTTCGAGATCCACGAGTTATACCTTGTCTTCGACGTGCTATAGAAGTTGGTTGAACCTTTATTTGTCCCTTTCTTTTAGTCACAATACTCAGTCCTCGGCAACATGTCACCATTAATTTTGTCATCTGTTGTGCATTTTTTATAACATTTAATTTTTTTGTTAATTTTTGACGTATGTCTAATGGCACATCATTTAAAAATTCTTTTACTCTTAAAAACTCTTTTTCAAGTGCATCATTTGTATTGTCACTTACAACTTGATCATCAATTAATGGTTGAAGGAGATTGGTGTTATTTTTATTTGAAATGTCTTTTGATTTATGGAAGCACTCAATTTGATTATTATCTTGGCTTACATAATCAATGTCAGTAATGTTACTATGGTGACCTTTTTCTTGAAATTGAATACCATCTTCATTTTCTTTTAAACTCAGGAACCATGACTGAGAAGGGCACTTGTCACCAAGGGCAAGTTTTCCAAGTGCATATCTTTCAGTGAAAGTTATAGATGGTGCATTAGGCAAGGATAAATTTAAATATTTGTGTAAAAAGGCTTGGTGTTTGCAAAATGCACCAGTGAACCCAACGTAACAATCACAAACACCAATCTCAATATCTATAGTATAAACTGAATTCTCAGTTTTAGAACTTGGCACTGAGTAACATGTTTCACTTATTACAGTTACTTGATCAATATTAAAATTTGACGTTTGAGAACAAAGTTTTTTATAATTTCGTTGAATATTATCCCGACGATTATGAGCATGGTCTAGTATTCTAAGAATTAAATACTCTTCCCACACATAACAAATAAATTCAATAAGAGCTACTACATTATATGCCTTAGTTCTGTTTAAAATAATTTCCTTCAATATTCGTATACATGCTTCAGCATAGTTATTGGTATTGTTTCCTCTTGTTATAATATCACGTCTAAACATTAAAACCCACTCATTTTTTCTCTTGAAATAATTTTCAAAGCGTTTAACAAAATTAGAAAATTCATCTTTTAAATTCAAAATATTGGAAGTAGCTTCATTTAAACTGACCTCATCTGTAGCATATAATACCTAAAAATAATAATATAAATTGTAAGCCCATATTTCCTGGACAAAATCTATAAATTTATGTATTTATATACAATTTAAAATTTAATGCATGGGACTATGAATAGTTTTTATACTATATTTCAAATATTATTTCAAGTGTTATTATTATTTTTGTATCAATTTTTTTAATGTCAATGAATAATTAAATAAATAACAACTATAAGATATTCAATATGCCAATTAATTAGTAACTACTCACTTTTTGGAACATTCGCATTAAAGGCAAACGTTTCTCTTTCAACACCATATTTTTAGTTTCATGTAGCCAACCCCATTCTTTTTGTAGTACATGAAATGAACACAAGAGTAATCTAGATGATGGCCAAAGTTTCTTTAATGCTGATCGTTCTGCAGCAGAGTCATCGGTCATAAAACCAATAGGTACCTATAATATTAATAAGAATGACTAAGAACTTTAACCATATTTTTAAATACATTTATAACATTTATTTTTAAAAAAAATATACTACAATGAAGAATGTAATAAAAACAAATTTTTGTTTATTTACAGTACCTCACTACCACCAAAGCATAATGGGTAATGTTTTTTCAAAAGCCCAAAAGCATTTTTATAGCTATCACATGATTGGCCCTCATGCATGAGCATTGCTATGGGAACTGCTCCAGCATTTGACACTGCAAGAACTGTTGTGAGAGTAGTCTCCATAGTATCGCAGCTACTTGTGCTATCACAAAAAATTAATTCTTTTGCGGATGACAAATGCTGGACTCTTTTCATGAGTGGAGTAACTACCAAGACTGCCCATGGTTTCTCTTCATGTATTATAATTGAAATACCTAAAAAAACAACAAAAACATATTCTAATTTTGTATTAATAAAAAAAATTAATTTAAATGGCATAGTCAAATTTTACCAGAGTATTAGTTAATGTTTAAAGTTAATATTGGTATTTTAAAATAATTCAGTTTATTTATGAACAAATATTTTACCTTTTTCAGCATATGATTGAAGCTTTTCTTTTAATTTTTCTAATGGGTTATTTACACAACCAAAATTATTTTGTCTCCATTTTTTGTGTAAATAGGCTACGGTTTCTTTAATAGGATTTTTGGAGCCATTTGCTAATGTCTCCCAGCAATTATCTTCCAATAATATTTTACTTTCATGTAATCATACAGCTTCAGAAGCACCCATACCATTATTAAAATATTCATAGAAGGCTTCTTTCACCTTAAACAAATGTATAAGAACTATCCATTTAAATGTGTATCTTAAGGGTAGTGTGACATTGTTAAGAACATATAAATAGATTTAGCTGAAATTCCATAAATAATTATATGAATTATTACAATAAAATTAATATTTTATATTCTGAAATGACCAAGGACAATTATAATTAGGACCAAGGTTATAGGACATACTTAAGAGGACGTTATACCCGCATATGTTGTCTCTGTCTTACTAACGTAGATCATAGCAAATTTTCGTTTAGCAGAACAGATTTTGTGACGTTAGCTTTAATATTAGAGTAAATTTACCTATTATCAAATTTAAAGGTAAGAATATTTTCTAGAAAATGTCATATGGTTTTATTGATATTATCATTTTAAAGTGAGTTATAAATATTTTAAAGTTGTAATATTTTACATAACTATAACTCACTTTAAAATGATAATATCAATAAAAGCATATGACATTTTCTAGATAATATTCTTATCTTTAAATTTGATAATAGGTAAATTTACTCTAATATTAAAGCTAACTTCACAAAATCTGTTCTGCTGAAAGCAAATTTGCTATGATCTACATTAGTAAGACAGAGACAACACATGCGGGTATAACGTCCTCTTAAGTTTTGTGTTTATAAATTTATGTTTGAATATGTCAACTGCACTTATATATTATATGGGTAGGCATATTATTCAATTTTATGAAATATATATAAATCTAAATAAATCTAAATTATATTATATACCTAATACCTAATCTAAACTATAAAATATTTTCAAAATATTCGAAAATAGCCAATTTGTGAATCTAATTAAAAAAAAAATTTAGATGGTAAAAACATTTATTTAAGTCCAGTGGCTGATTTTTTTTAAATTTTTTTAAATATCAATATTCTTGTTAAGTAAATTACGATCTAGTTTATGTTAAAAACATTATTTAACATATTTTATAAAAACATTTTTAAATAGGTGCATGTTAAAATCTAACTATTTTTTTATTGTTTTACATAAACTAAATCGTAATTTATTTTAACAAGAATATTGATATTTAAAAAAATTTAAATTAAATCAGCCACTGGACTTAAATTAATGTTTTTACCATCTTATTTTTTTTTTAATTAGATTCACAAATTAGCTATTTTCGAATATTTTTGAAATTTTTAAGTTTTTTATTTTCGGTATTACAAAATAAAAAATGTAGTGCAAGTGCCTATGAATTATATTTAAAAGAAATTTTATGAAAAATATTAATTAGAACAAAAGTTATTTCATTATTTAGATCTCCATGGGACACTATATATTAAATATATACAATGTATTTACGTATATATGTATTTAATTTATGTATACCTACTATAAAATATATTGTGTATAGCTAGTGTATGTATGTAAATAAATATAATTACCTCATGTGTTATTCGTAAAAATTTAATCGAACCACTTGTATTTACTGAGTGGTTATGGTTTTGATACAATGATATTTTTGCACAAAGTGGGGGGTCCCTTTGTAAAAATTTATCATTCCTTCGAGTATTGCGGTTATTTTTTTTAATTAAGATGTCGATTTTGGCATCACACAATGTGTTTCTAACAGTTTTGGTATCTTTTGTTTTGTTTACTTTACTGTGCTGACATGCCCAATACTTATGGAATACAACTCTGAAAAAAACTTAAAAATTACTACCGAGCAATAAAAATTAATTTTACTGAAGCACTTACCTTGATGGATTATCTAGTTGTCCAATACGAATCCACTGCGTTTTTGTAAACTCTTGATAGAGCATGATAAAATTTTCAACTTCCTTAACATTATTAATGTTAGCTCTAAGTATAAAGGCTTCCGAAATTTTGGTAGACAATAATTCATCGGATATAACAGTAACGATATTATGATCATTTAAATAATTTATTAACTTATCCATTATTAATTAAATGAGAATAATTGACTAATAATGTACCGAAAGCGTAAAGAATATAGGTATTAGGCAAATATGATATAATTATGAAAATATTTAATAAACACTGAACGCGTACAAGTCAGCGACATATAACAAATGACAACTAAAAATAATAACTATCAAATTATAATCGCTAAAATAGAAATAAGTAAACAAATAAATACGTGTAGCAGAAGAAACCTATTCTATAAATAGAATATATATTATATATTGGCTTAGTTATTGTATGTAGACTATATAGTATTGTTATAAATCACAAATAACAATGCTGATATCAAGACTACGAAATAATTACTTAAATTTATAGTTCTGAATAAAACTACAAATTGCCTGTAATTTAATTTAAATTGCCTTTTTTATATTTTAATAATAAAGAATAAATTTCTTTATCCAAATACTATCTTTCATTTGTTTTAATATTGTATTTCAAATATTGTTTTAACATATTTACAGTATTGTCAGTAATTATATATAATATATAGTAATTTGGTATAATATGTGAACATGTGGTATAGGTACGTATACGCGTATACCTATTACAATTACTTACAGATAATGTAAGCTTGAAAATGGTCAATTGCAATTTTTTTTTTTTATTAAAATTCTCTGAAAATTTAAAATTTTCTTGTTTTTTAGTGTATTTTTTAAGGTTGTACTGTAATTAGGAATTAAGCGACTATGAATATTAAATAAAAATTTAAATAATGGCTACTAATATATAAAATATGTTACAGAATTTATTATATTCATTATATTTTATTTTTATTTTATTTTATTTTAATCTATCATTAATTTGTTTAAATATTTTTAAATTATAAATAGTTATCTAATACCTATTTTTTACTTATATTAAAACAAGATGACATTTAATTTATAGTAACTAATAACTATATAATATTACATCACTATGTATAGCTACGTCCTACCTATAGTGTTTTGTGTATGCGTTGCTTAAAATAACTTGTCATATTGCTCATGCATAGGTACATAGGTGATAGGTATATTTCAATATATACAATTACACATTAAATTGTAATTAATTAAATAATATATTAAACATATTTGTAATAGTATAAACTAAATTTTAAGAAAAGTATCTAATATATTTATATGGCATACAAATATTAAAAGTTGTAATTCGTTATTTATTAATATTAACTAAGTATCTCTTCCTATTATAATAGGTAACTTATATCAATAGTTATACTCCTATATGGACTTATACAGTTATACTTAAACTTAAAGGAACGTGTACGGTGTAAAATTGTATTTACATCACTAGGTATATTATACTAATCAGTAATCATGTAGGATATTCTACATTTTTTTTAAATTACCTACTATTTTGTACTATTCTGTTTAATATACAAATTTATAATATTTAAGTTTATGAATATTACCCACATAATAACGTATTACGTATTATTATATTAGTTTAATGATAATGGTTAATGTAGATATATATGCAGTGATATATAAATGTGAAAATTACTGTACTTTGTACCGGCGACCGTTGCGTACCGTGTCAGGTGATAAGAATGATTGTGGCAACTATAGACCAATTTCACTTTCATTATCTATTAGTAAATTTTTTGAGAAATGTTTAAAAAACCGTCTGTACAACTTTTTAATAAATAATAATTTTTTCCCAAAAAATCAATATGGTTTTCAGTCAGGTAAATCAACAATTGATGCTTTAGTCCAAGCAGATAAATATATAAGGGAAAATTTAGATAATAATAATAAAGTAATGGGTATATTTCTTGATCTGAAAAAAGCATTTGATTCGGTAAATCATAGTATTCTAATTATTAAGCTTGAATATGCTGGTGTCCGTGGTAAAGCACTTGATCTATTCTCGTCGTTTTTAGTTGGAAGATATCAAGCTGTTAAAGTTGATAATATTTTGAGTAATTTCTTACCAACGAACTATGGAGTCCCACAAGGTATAGTGTTAGGATCTCTATTGTTTACAATCTATACAAATGGTTTATTTGGCTTAAATTTAAATGTTAAAATAATAAGTTTTGTTGATGATACCTTAATTTTAGTCAGTGGTGCCTCAAATAATATAGTTAATATATTAGCTACACTCGCCTTAGAAACTATTAATGACTGGTTTGTAAATAATTTACTTAAACTCAATATTAAAAAATCAAAGTATATGGTTTTTGAAATTTATAAAAATAAAAATTTAACATACAATCCATTAGTGTTACACAATTCAAATTGTAATAGGTCCTTAGATTCTTGTAAATGTGATAAGCTTGAACATGTTGAATCAATAAAATACCTTGGGGTGATATTTGATAGAAATTTGAGGTGGACTTTGCATATTAATCATGTAATTAGTACGGTACGAAAATTATTTTATAAATTTAAAATGTTAAAAGATATCCTCAACATCAAAATCTTGCGTTCAGTATATTTAGCACTTGTTCAATCTATTATTAGCTATGGTATTGTTGTTTGGGGAAATGCATCAACGTTTGCTTTAAATCCGCTTATTATTACGTTAAACTCACTGTTGAGATTTATGCTATTGAAATCGTATGATTTTCATGTAGACGACCTTTACAATACTTTTAATGTAAGAAACATCAATGGCTATTAATATCCTTGATTATATCTTTAATTTAGATTTTAAAAATAATTACCCGTCACATAGCTATCAAACACGTCATAAACAATCAGTAAATCTGAATATACCAGTAACCCATAAGGAATTTGGTAGAAAAATGGTTATTAATGTCGGTATTCGTTTATGTATTATGCTTAATATTAATTTAAAATCATATAAAAATAAGTATCATTATAAAAAATATTTAAAACATCAGAATCTGAATCATATTATATTATAAACAAATACTTGTTATTGTATTTTCTTTATATTATACTTATCATATCTATATGTTTTTATCTTTTTATAAAATTTAATATGTTAATAATAATAATTAATATAAATATTAAATGTATATTATAAATAATAAATTGTGATATGTTAGTAATGTATTGAACTTGCTGCACCCACCACAAGCTATGCTTTTGTGGCGGCGTCATAAATTGTTTTATCTTAATTTTATTGTTATCTTTATTACGTATGTAAAATATTATTTTGACAATAAATATTATTATTATTATTATTATTAAAAACAATTTTAATATTTTTAAACAATAATACTAGAGAGGTATCTATTTCACGTGTAGTTAAATTCACGGATACACGTGAAATTAAAATTCACGTACGCAATCACGTGAATTTATGTATTTAAAGGTATACTACCAAAAAGTCCGAGGTAAAAAAGTCCTAGGAAAAAAAGTTTGAATAAAAAAGTCCGAGGTATAAAAAGTCAACGGTGGAAAAGTCCGAAATATAAAAAATCCATGGTGAAAAAGTCCGGTACATATAATTAGGTACCTATAAGGAAACATAGCATGTGATGCACAATAAAACTTCCAATTAGTATAAATATAAATCATAATCGTGACTTGCCCAGAGAAAAAGGTCGCCCAGCGACGCGTTAGACCGCTCAGCCACCTCGTCCCCCACAAAATTAATAAATAATATCGTATGTACCAATAACTACTTTTTTGGACTTTGAACACTGCTTGACTTTTAGTTGCATGTAATAATCAAATACTATTTTTTTTATCTTAATTATCTGGTTTGTCGAGTTTTACTCGTACCTATATATGATATACATCCGATATACCTAGTTAATATATATAGAGATATTTATTATCTATAGGTGGTGGACATATTCCACCGTGTACCTACATATCGTACATAGGTAACTGAACAGTTGTCATTTTTGTCAGTATAGTTCGACGTCTTATTAGTATAGTTCGACATTCCGTAAGTGCCTGAAAAAATGTCAGAAATCATACAAAATAACGAAAAAGGGACCAAAATAGTTGTGGGTGGTTATGCATATACCCTTCAACATACATTATCAAAAACAAAACGGTGGAAATGTAGCAAGAAAACAAAGTATAATTGCCCGGGAATACTATCTTTATCATGGGTCTTAACGAATCCTGTACTTGAAATTGAGCACAACCACGCAGGGAATAATCAAATTCAAATAATTGAAAACTTTAAAAACGACATCAAATCACGATCACGAAAAACTTGTGACAAACCGAGTCAGATATTTTCGGAAGCTGTAAGTCAAATACCAGCCGAAGATCTATTGTTCTTACCAAAAGAAAGTGTAGTAAAACGAACAATTAGAAATCAAAGAACTAACAATAATCCTGCATTAAATTGCATAAATTATATTGTTATAGAAGGTAAATACAATTTATTATTAAAATATAGGTAGCCATATTTTTTTGTTATAGCCTTACCTAATTTTTCAGATGTCTGGGCTTTAGTTAATGGACAACAGTTTTTATTGGCTGATAATAAATCAACAACTGGTGAACGAATTGTATTGTTTGCAACAGATGACAGCTTAAAAATGTTGACAGAGGCCAAAACGTGGTGTTGCGATGGTAATTTTAACCTTAGTCCTAAATACTTTTACAACTTTATGTTATAAGAGTTCAAAAAAATGATTCGTATATAACTGCAGTGTACTGTCTTCTTGAACGCAAGACAATGTCTATTTATGAAGAAATGTTCAAACTTATTTTAAATAAATGTGAAGAGCGCGAATTATTTCCCGATCCAACCCACTTAAATGTTGATTTTGAAAAAGCTCTAATTTCTGCCGCTCAAACAATTTTTGATTCAAATTTGACTATAAGAGGCTGTTTTTATCATTTGTGCCAAAGTTCTTACAGAAAAATCCAAGATTTAGGTTTAGTCAAAATGTATAAAAATAACGACGAATTTAGTCATTTTTGTGCAATGTTGGACGGCCTTGCATTTCTTCCTCTTGAACATGTTTTCGAAGGAATGGCTTACCTTAAAACAATTGTTTCTCTTGAAGCAGAAGATCTTTTAAATTATTTTGACGCAACCTACGTAAATGGACCACTTAGAAAAGTAGGGGCTGGTACCAAATTCAAATTTAAAAAAATAAGTCCACTTTTTCCACCGAATACTTGGAATGTACATAAAACAACGATGAATGGTGACCACAGAACGAATAATATATGTGAATCGTGGAATAACAGATTTAGTCATTTAGTTGGCCACAGTCATCCGACTATTTGGACACTTATTCGAAAAATGAAATTGGAAGTAGCGGCAGATAAAGCGAAATTAGCTATCGACAGCATGAGAGAGCCGGTAAAAAAAAAATTCAACACATATCCGACTAGTTACTTTATGCCAAAGAATATCTAATCATTGAAGAATTTTTAGACAAAGTTGGTTGGTCATAATATCAGAACAAGGCCTAGATAAACATTATAATTATTTCAATTTTTTTTTAAATATATTATTTTAAAAATTTTTATGCATATATATATAAACCGTAATTTTGTTTTTAAAAATAATTTTTTTGACGACAGTTGATTGACAGTTACTGATTAATTTATAATTCATAATACCTACTAGATAAACTTTATAACCATTGAATTTTTTTTGTAAATATATTAATAATACTAGATTCGTAGTGTCAATATTAGTATGTAATAATTATTTCGATTTTTTTTTTAAATATATTCTTTTAAATATTTGTATACAGGGCCGAATTTAGGGGGGGGCACGGGTAGGCATATGCCCGGGGGCGGCATGTTTCAGGGGCGGCAAAATATTATTTTAATATTTTAATGTTATGAAAAAAATTGCATTTTATTTAATATTTTTGTAATTTGTAATTTAGAAAAATGTTAAGAACCACTGACTATATAGCTGTATTATTGTTACGAACTAAGATAATATGTAGTAAATTGTAAATATTATATATATACATATATAGTATAATCTTGGTTCATGATTATTGCCTATACTATTGATAAAAATATTCAGAAAAAATCTAATTTTAGAAATTGGTGAATTATTTTACCGAATAAATCAAAACAATGATAATTGTATAGTGATATCGATATTCAATGGTTATTGCATTGTGAATAATGTGAATACTAAATTGTGATAGACGACAGTATTAATATATTTTTATTAATACGTTATACACTAAACTTGCGACGTATATTTAATTGTTATGTACTGTTGACTCTTGTGTTATGCTTATGCTCCATGTGTTTACCGTGTATACTGTAAAAAGTATGAAATTGTGATGAATTGATACATCGATGATTGTAAATTGATATAATATATAACATTTATATTATATTATATTATATAACAAGGTAAGTTTTATTATTTTTACCTAGGTACGGTTTAAACTATTTGTAGTTGTTACTAGTTTAGTATAAATAGTATAATTAATAATAATTAATACATTTATTATACAGATTGTATAATTACACAATACCTATACATAAATATTTTTTTTATTAATATTGGTTCTTAAATTGTTTATTGAACATTTGTGATATATATCTATAGTTTATAATATTTATATATTAATGAAAAAAGAAATCTATAATTTATATTTATTTAGGCAAAGTATACTCCTCTAAAAATGGCACCTATACCTAAAAGAATTAAACCTAGTGGTGCTTATTACCGTAAGATAGCTAAAGAGAAAAAAGAGAAGCTAGATAAAACAATAAAAAACTCTAACAGGGTTGATAAAATGTTTCATCAATTGAATAACTCGGTGAAAAGTAAATATAATATTATTACCTTTGATACTAATTCAATAATTATTGATATCTTTTATAAAAAATATTTTGATTTTAATAGATAGTTACACAGATGGTTCAGCCAATAACAATTGTTCATCATCTAATATGCAGATGCTTAATAAAAATGAGGTACTTCAAAAACATGGTGAAAATCCAGAAGATTTTATATCATTACAGTAGGTTTTTCTTTAACTTTTTTTATCAAAAAGAAATTATATTATATAAAATATGAAAATATTTTATATTCTTATTATAGTGCCTATTACACAATATTTTTAATTAAATTATATTATGTTACTTTGTTTTTAATATTCTAGGTCCAAAAATAGTGAGATTCTTTTAAATGAAGAAAACAAAATAATTCAGAAGTGTGGTAACAATTCAGATGATGTTAAATCATTAGATACTGATTTCACTCATGATTTTAAAATAGGTACCAGGGTAAAGATCCATATTTTTACTATTATTGAAAAGATATTCTTAAACATTTACATTTAATTAAAACAAACAATTGGTAATGTTTATTATTTCACAAGTTTTTTTAAGGTTATTTGTTTTTACTTGCTTTTAGGACTGATCCAGCTGACTGGAATATAAGTGAATTTACTATTGATTATGTATGTAAAAACGGTTACAGTCAAAATTTAGATTCAAATTTTAGTCGATCCAAACGACTTTATCAGACGGTTCGTAGAGGTTCATTTAGGAATGTTCATAGATATTTAAATAAAAGTTATTTTGAAACTACTTTAATCAATGGTGAAAAATGTAAAAGAAGTTATCTTGTTTATTCAGAAAGTAAAGGTGCAGTTTTTTGCGTTCCTTGTTATTTATTTCAAAATTCTTCAGAATTTTCAAGAAATGGTTTCTCAGATTGGAAAAGACCAAAATCAATCAACAAGCATGAAAACTCCCTTTCTCATAAAACATGTGTAATTAAAATGAAAAATAGATCATCAGAATTAAATAGGGTGGATAAAACTCTTCAGTATCAAGTAGAAACAGAAAAAGAATATTGGAAAAATGTCCTAATAAGGGTTTGTGCTGTTGTAAAATCTTTATCAAGTCGTGGCTTGCCATTTAGAGGTGATAATGAGCAGTTTGGATCTTTACACAATGGTAATTTTATGATGTGTCTTGAATTGATAGCAGAATTTGATCCGTTTTTGGCCAAACATATATCGAATCATGGAAATCACGGTAAAGGTCACACAAACTATTTGTCTCATTTTACATATGAAAAATTTATTAAGTTAATGGCAGTTAAAGTTCAAAATAAAGTGGTTGAAGAAATTATAAGAGCTCGATATTTTTCAATAAGCATTGATTCAACTCCTGATATTGGTCACATTGATCAACTTTCATTTATATTTAGGTATGTTAACAGTGATGGGTTACCGGTAGAAAGATTTTTATGCTTTTTGGAAAATGTTGGACACAAGTCTCAAAATATGGCTGATGCAGTTTTTTCTATATTAAAAAAATACAATTTAGATATTTTATATTTACGTGGACAATCATATGATAACGCTAAAAATATGTCTGGCGTTTATTCTGGTCTTCAATCTAGGATCCGTGAAGTTGCACCTTTGGCTGATTTTATTCCGTGTTCAGCTCATTCACTTAACTTGATTGGATCTTATGCGGCTAGTTGTTGTAAAGAAGCTAATTCATTTTTTTGTTTTATCCAGAATGTTTATACCTTTTTTTCAGCTTCTACTTACCGTTGGGATCTACTTAAAGTTAATTTGACATTGAAAAATCTATCTGAAACGAGATGGTCAGCGCGATATGATGCATGCAAAGCTCTTATTGATAACTGGGGAATCGTGAAGCAAACCTTAGTTGACATATCAAACAATTTAATTGAAAAATCTATTACACGTAATGAAGCTCGTGGTTTACTTCATGCAATGAATCGTCTTGAAACTACATTTATGTTGTTATTTTGGGGAGACCTACTACAACGATTTAATGCCATAAGTAAACTTTTACAATCAGTTAATATTGATATTTGTACGGTTTGTGAACATTACAATTCATTAATAAAGTATATTTCAAATCTCAGGAACGATGTAATGTTTTTACAATATCAAGAAAAAGCATTAACAAAATGTGATGTAAATGTTTATGAAACAACTTTTAAACGTAAAAGAAAAAGAAACAAAAAGAATGATGAAATAGTTGATCTAGAAGAAGTTGATTTTCCTAGTGATGTAGAATTCAAAGTTAATACATATTATGTAATTTGTGACTCTATAATTAACGAATTGACTACTAGAAAGTTGGCATATGATAATGTAATAACTAAGTACAGTTTTTTTTTAAAACTTGAAATAATGAAAACATCAGAAGTATATGTATCAGCTGAAAATTTATATTTGATGTACAAAAGTGATTTAGATGAAACTTTTATAAATGAGTGCATCCATTTCCAAAGTCATCTACAAAATATAAAATATTATCCTAAAAGTATAATTGATACGAGTACCATGATGAAAAAACATGAGTTGGAGGATATTTTTCCATATGTGAGTATAGCATTACGTATGTTTCTTTGTACTCCAGCGACTAATTGTACAGCAGAGCGGTCATTTTCGACACTTAGACGTATAAAAACATATCTAAGGTCAAATATATCCACAGACAGACTGAATGCATTGGCAATTTTAAATATTGAATCTGAATTAACTCATCAGATTAATTATAGCGACATAATTGAAGATTTTGCCAATAATCAAGCAAGGAAAAAAATACATTAAAAACTAAAGAAAATTGTATGTTTTATTGTTATAATTTGTTAATTAAAAAAAAAATGTATTTTTATTATGTTATAATTTGTTGGTTAAAAAAAAGGTAATTTTATGTTTTATTATTTTATATTTTGTTAATTAAAAAAAGTATTAAATGATTTTAATTTATCAATTATTAAGTTAGATTTTAATATTAAAGAATCAATTATGAACGAAATAATTAGTGTTGTATTATTATAATTTATTGTGGTGGTGGGGGGGATATAAATTATATGCCCGGGGGCGCCAAATTTTTAAATACGGCCCTGTTTGTATACATATATAATATATAAACCGTTACTTTCTTTGTAAATATATTAATAATACTAGATGCGTATAGTGTCAATATTAGTATGTAATAATTATTTCGGTTTTTTTTTTAGGTTATGATACTAATTACTAACTACATAATATTATAATCATTGAATTTTTTTTTTTATAATATTTTATATGACGATTGTCAATACTCAATTTAATTAATTAATTGATATATTTTATATAATTTATGTTATTATACTAAGTACATAATTATAATCATTGAATATAAATATTGTTATGTATATAATATAATGTTCTGATGTTCACCGGACTTTTTTATCTCGGACTTTTTTGACTTAGGACTTATTTACGGTGGACTTTTTATGCCTCGGACTTTTTTACCCGGACTTTTTTTCCTAGGACTTTTTTACTTCGGACTTTTTTACCGCGATTCGTATTTAAATACACATGAATCCGTGTATTTAACTTCACGTAAGTCCGTGAATTTTGTTATTAAATCACGCGTTTATTATTACATTTAAAATTTTATTTTCAATACATTAAATATCTTCCAATGGCTTCCTACTTTTTACATGACAATTGACAGTGATCGGTTAACAATGATTTATTATGAACAGAACATCCACGGAAAACTAGTATTTTAGAATGCGGTTTTTTGACAAATGTTTATTATTTGAAACTTAATAACATTTTTCATACATACAAAAATAATTGAACAATTATGTATAGCATAAAAATTTATAACAATAAGAACATGTTTTACATTTTATTTATTTATTAATTTTGGACAATAAACCCAATTTTTTCACATGCATAATTTACTCGAATAATATAATAACATAGTGATAATTATTAATTAATATGATATTATGATAAATAATATAATATATATGTTATAGTTTAATAAATCCTAACAGATATCCATGTGTATGTATTTGTGTTATAAATTATAATTAGAATATTATACCTATAAATACTACATATTATGTGAAATTGAATACAGAATAACAATAATTCGTAAAAAATAAACATAATAATTTTCATTCTAATAGTTTTCTATTTTGATAAAGAAAAATCAACATATTAACATTTTCCGACAGCAAACAGCTTCTTTTTGACGTAACTATTTTTCTACCTGCTGTAGAAAAACATCTTTCTGAACTAACTGATGTTGCCGGTATTGTCAGATATTTTAATGCCAACTTCGCTATAGCTGGATATTTATGTTCACGTGTTTTCCACCACTCGGTGGATCAAAGTCAAATCTTAACTGTGTTTCTGCCAGGTAGCCTTGAAACTGATCAGATATTTCATTCTCAGGAAGACTATCATGGCAATATAAAAATTTGAGATTGCTTTTACCGATCGATGTATGTAGTTGCGGCTGTTGCTGATGAAAAACACTATCATTCAATAAATTTTTAACTTGATTACGAATTTCTTCTCTAACATGAATCGGTTTATGTTCCAGATCCTTATACCTAGGATCTAAAAAACTTGAAATATGACTTACAGAAATTATATTAGTAATTTAAAATTGAAGATTAAACCACTTTGTTAGTTCATTTACAACCGTTTTTCTGAAGTCTTTAATAATTATATTGTCGTCATCACGTGATTTTAAATGATTTTCTATAACTTTGTAAAGCAAAGGTCTCACCATAGACACGGGAGAATGATTTTCTTTACAAAGAACTGTTGTAAGAACGTAAAATGGTTTCAGTAAACATATCAAAGTTTCTATTTAACACCATTGATTTTCTGTAATCTCCAATTTTCTACATATTTCTGATGTAGTTATACTTCTATCGGTTAATACAGACAATATAACACTTCTATTTATAAAAAGACAATCCAACATTGTATAAATTGAATTCTACCGTGTGTTATAATATTGAAGCAATGAACTTTTGGGATAGCCTAATTGTTCTTGTTTTTTATGTAATTCATTCATTGCTACATTGGAATGTTTGAAATGACCAACTAATTTAGAACATTTTTGAATTATTTCCGTTATCGTATCTGTTTTTAAAGAATTATTGATACAAAGTTGCAATGAATGAGCTACACATGATCTACTACAAACTTCAGGAATATAAATTAATGATGTGACGGCATTTACAATATTTTTAGCATTATCTGTTACAACTGCTACTACCTTTTTATCTATTTCCCATTCGTTGAAAGTATTCTCCAGTTGCTGGGTAAGATTTTCTGCTGTGTGTCGTTCGTGTAACTCATGAGTAGTGAGTGTAAATGATAGTGTTAATAAATTGTTTTATTTCTACACATTATAACACTTAAAGATGATTACCAATGTTTTTACATGATACATAAGGTAATATTACTATATTCAGTTTTTTATTAAATGTCATTTAAATTTTTATGCTTGGTTTTAGGCACATTAACCACATCTCAAGTTTATTTTTTGTTGTATAATGTTCTTGACATATTTATGGTTTGTGCTATTTAATACCAAATGTCAACATTTTGATTTATTCAAATAATGTTATAATTGTGTGGAACCTAGAAAAAAGTTTAATAAGTGTTTTCAAGTAGACCTACCTGCAAAATTATTTTTTTAAAGGTAAGTTGGTATACAAAATGTTATATAAAGGAATAAAAGGCTGGTTTAAATATATTTTAGTAAATTAACTTTATTACTTTTAAATTTAAATTTGTTTTTATTTCAGAAATGTTAAATATTATCTGCCAACATGGATATTGTTATTATTTTACCTAAAACTTGCATATAATTACAACAACGGTTTGAGTAAGAGTTTCCGAGGAATTTGATCTCGCGGTGTTTATGAAGTGTTAATTATATCGTATTTAATTTCTACACATATACAATATACATATAACACTTTAAAGATGATTACCAGTATTTTTACACGATACATTAGGTAATATTATATTACCCAGTTATTATTAAATAAAATTTAAATTTTTATATTTGGTTTCAGGCACACATTACAAAGATTAAATTTGAGGTTTATTGATACCCCACAAATCTAAAATTTCAATTAATATCAAACATAATTTTATCTCATATATTTGATATCAAGAAAAAGTAATACCTGGTTGTTATTTTCTTTTTGAGAAGCTCATACTTAAATGTTCAATTAAAATCAATATAATTATGAATATTTAAAAACTTAGTAAAAATATTGTTACTTGTAACATTTTATTAAGTAGGCACCATACTGCAACGTTATTTTAAAATGTAAGTAGTTTTACATAATCTCATAAAAAGTTCATTAGCTTAAAGACTTAAATAAATAAATTTTAGTAAATTATATTCATTGTTTTTACTTTCAGAATGGTTAAATGTTATCTGGCAATGTGGATATTGCTATTATTTCACAAAAATCTTGCATGTGACTACAGTCTACAGTGATAGTTTGAAAGAAGACTACTAAGGAATTTAATCTTGTAGTGTTTTAACAATGTTCATTTATTTCTATATTAATGTATATTGCACTTCAAAGGTGATTACCAATGTTTCTATGTATAATACATAAGGTAAGTAATAAATAAGGAAAATAATTTTGGTATACACAAATATATTTTCATTTTCAACTAATTCTATGTTTTATTTGAAATTGAAAATATTTTTATAAAAGTAGTTATTATATTTTAAGTTTTGCATTAATATCAGAATCTACATTAGCAGAATATTGTGGTTTTTTGAATTTAAATTTTTTAGTTCATTCATTAAAACATTTGTTATATTATCAACAGAGCTTGGGACTTAATTCATTTGCATATTTGTTTGGGAAACAGATATAAAAAATCGGATTTGATACATATTTGTATGTGCATAAAGTCCCGAGCCCTGATTATCAATAATTAATAGACCATAAACAACTTTATCTATAGCTATTGAAATTGAAATAGTGTATCACATTAAATTGTAATTAAACTGCACCGTAAGCAAAAAAGTTTATATTATAGTATTAATGTGGTCACTTTTTGATATTTAGTAGTTATAGGTTTTATTAGTTAAATTAACGACAAGACTTATATTAAACAAATATATATTTTCACTAAATAAAAGATAATAATATTTAGTATTAAAATTACTTATATTTTAACAAATGTTCAAAATTTTGACCATTCACTTTTAAGCACATTTCCATTCGTTTCAATACTTCACGGTGGGTTACTTTTAATAACATTTCTGTTAATTGGTAATTGATATTTCCCCAAAATATTTTATTATAAAACGCTAAGGAGTTCGCCCGTTGTCCGCCAAAGCGCTGGGTGTATTTTGAGTGTTCTCCAATCAGAAAATTAAATTTTTTAAGCCCCGCCCACCGATCGGTGTTCCGCGAACGGGAGAGCGTCAAAATCAGGAAAAAAAATGATCAGGACAAAAATTGATTAGGATTGTTTAACAACATGAACGATATATTATAGGAACCTAAAAAACATGAAACAGTATTTCATAGGAAAATTTATATGCAGGAAAATCAATTTTGGGATGAATAATTTTCAGGAACCGTCAAAATCGGGAATTTTATTTTTAGAAAAAATAATTTCAGGAACAATAAAATTCAGGATATTTTCTACTTGAGGTGGCGTTGCATAGCAAGTCGAGGGATATTTTCGATTTGCGGAGCGTAGCGACGAGTGCCGCTAGCAAGGCATCACTGTAAACTTGGCTATGGAAAAATTGGTCATTGGAAGGAATGTTCCTTTAAATAGTTTTTACTGAAAAATATTTTCCCTATTTTTATTTTCCTGATTTTAATAGTTCCCGAGTTTTATATTTCCTGTGAAAAATGTATCCTTAAATTACATTTCCAGATAATAAGTGTTACTGAAATTGTTAATATCTGAAAAATATTATTCCTAAGTTTGTTTGTTGCTGTTTTAAACTTCCTTGAATCTGATAGTCCTATGCGTGAATGTTCCTTTAAATAGTTTGTACTGAAAAATATTTTCCCAATTTTTATTTTCCTGATTTTAATAGTTCCCGAGTTTTATATTTCCTGTGAAAAATGTATCCTCGAATTAAATTTCCAGATAATAAGTGTTACTGAAATTATTAATATCTGAAAAATATCACTCCTAGGTTTGTGTGTTACTGTTTTAGACTTCCCTGATTCTGATAGCCCTCCGTTCCGAACCGACGTTTCGTTATCAAGACATTGTCTTTTTTTTTATCTTACATTATTATATTTATTATACACATTTCGTATTATTCGTTTTCGTTATTTCCGTTTCGTTAGTATAATACTAATACATATTATTTTTTATTTTTACGTACGTATGTGTAAAATTTATATTATTCGTTTTCGTTTAATTTATTTAATATAAGTATAATATTATTTTTTCTTTCTATAGTAATATATACGTATATATATATATATATATTTTTATCAATTATTATTATACATTTCAGTTATTACTATTATTATTTCAAACATTTTAAGTTTTTCACCGGATCAAGTTTCAAGATAAAAAAATATAACACTTTTACAACATGATGTTATAAATGTATTGTGGATTATTTCACTTATTACACTCACAAAACTCTCATTCTCCGCGATCCGACGCAGTCGGATTGCCTACCTGAGGGGTTTAGTAACACATAAAGTATATTCAATTTTTAGCAAATAAAATTAATTTCATTAATTGCGCCCACATAGTCTGCAATTCGACGCAGTCAGATTGCCTACCTAAGCGATTTAGTTGTGTTTAAAATTTTGAATCCAAATGATAACTGATTACTGATATCTCACAATCATGGTAATCAACTTAATAACAATTTCAGTGACCGATTTCTAGATACCCATCTACCATTTCCAACCGAATTCCCTTGAAACGATTTCACTCGACCCCCTCGAAGGCGCCTTAGGCGGCTTCTACAAGCCTGAAATCTAGTTCTTTAAATAAAATGAAAATATACTTGTGTTTTGTTGAGCATGTAAATACATTTTTTTGTACTTTTTTTCATATTTATTAGAAAAAAACAATTTGTTAATAAATTATGTATTATAAACATTGGAAGATAATAAAAAAAAATATATTAAAATAGTCATAAAATGTCCTATACTTTGTTTTTTCTATATCTTATTACTATGTTATATGTATAAATAGAACATATAACCTACCTAATCTAACCTTTCAATATAATGAAAATAAGTGAAATAAAGAATCTAAATACAGAATACAGACATAGGGAATTAATTTTATATCAAAAGAATGATTTATCATTACTAAATGATGTCAAAGTATTGGTCGAAAAAGAAAAAAACAAAAGCAAACAAGAATTAACTCAAGAAAAACTCATTGATGAAAAAATATGTTCACATTTTAATTAAACTTAGAAATTGAAAGAACTTTAAAAATTAAACTGTTTACTCATATAAAATCAAAATATTAAAATTGTTTACTACGAGTTTACTACGTATAATCCATGTTGTATGATGTATATTAACAGTTATATTATGTACATATGTGTATTTTTAGCAAGTTGGTCTTAAAATTTAACATAAAACAAAATTTTTTTATCAAAACCTTGAACGACAAAATTGAAATTTACCAGGCCATAAGACGTCAAAGATATTGGAGTCGTCAAGGGGAGGTAATTTCATAGTGTAAATCTCAAGAGGACGCTAATACACTATATAGGCATTTGTTGTCTTCATCTTACAAGTGTAACCTGTTATGAAACTTGATGGTAAGTATATTATTTGTGTTTACATGTGTGATTCTTACAATAATTCAGTTTTCAAGTAAATTATGAGTATTTTTAATTTCTGCTAAATTATAAACTCAAAACTTGCTAAAAATTAATTATCATAAAAAAACCCACACACAAACAGAAATAATATACTTTCTTTGAGTATTATAATAGGTTGATTCACTCTTAATTTTTAAACTAACAAAACGTGATCCGCTGAGTGTAAATTTGTTATACCACGCACTTTTAAGATGGAAACCATAAATATCTATTTAGTGTCTTCTTAGTTTAAAATATATGACATACTTCACAAAGATTGAACAATAATTATATCTATATGTAAACATTTTTACATTTTTATCAAATTTTTTTAGGTCAGATGTTGTGTATTCAATCGCAAGAGTGGAAATGATAAGCACGCCGATCCTCCGAATTGCTGGATTGAGTATAATATTAACAATAAAAATCTTGATTTGATTGAAAAAAAAATTAAATTTTTAAATGTAGGTGTATCATCCTCAGATGAAGATCTATAATTTCTGATTTTTGGTCTAAATAATTTGAAAATATAAAAAAAACTAAATTAAACTAGTATTCATTACCTAATCTAAGTAGTATGTAATAGACAGTTCTGGAGCCTACTCCCTGCTCCCTGAGCCGCTGATCATCACTAGACCTTACTCCCCCTACCGACACCAGGTCCCACACGTACATGACGTATTTTTACCCCCTACCACAACCCGGGCCAAACGTACATGACGCCCTGCTCCCTGCTCCCTGAGCCGCTGATCATCACTAAACCTTACCCCCCTACCGCCACCCGGTCCAACACGTACATGACGTATTTTTACCCCCTGCCGCCACACCCATCCAGCCGACACGTATTTTACACGCACGCGCATCATCATATATATTTGTTTTTTCGTTAAATAAATAAATATCGATAAAAGTTGTGGTGAGGCTCGAACACTCGACCCCCGAGTTATACATTGACACCTTAACCCACTAGGCTACAGACACGATATACTTTATACTGTGATCATAGGCGGACATTTGGTTAAATTTTTAGGGGGGCTATAACAATTAAATGTAAAGTGACTCGCAGGGGCTTCGCCCCCGCACCCCCTTCTTATACATAAATATATAATATTATTAATACAAAATATAAATGTTTGTTATAATAATAAAAAAAAAAAAAAGCGGGTAAGTGAGTATCGCTCTGCTGTACATTAGGGGGTGGGATGGACCTCGGACTAGGGAAGGTTAAATTTGAATGCAATGATAGGTATCATTGTATACGAAAAACGATTCTGAACGGAGATGATTTGTCAGTCTAGGATATATAATACTTAAATATTGTAATATATTCTACTTTGAAACTAATTCAAACATTTAAGTAAAAGTTTCAAGATCTTACGTTTAGTAATTTTTTAAAAATAACAAAAATCGAAAATTATTTATTAGTAAAAAGTTATTTTACACGTGTATTTTTAATTTCAAATTAAAATTAAAACTTTAAACACTCATAAAATTTTTTAAACTGAACAATCCTCAAACTTTTTTATAATTATTCTAAGCTTAACTTATGGACAGCATAGTATTAAATTTTCAATTCTTAGCTTTTGATAGAAAAATATTTATAAATTTTTAACTACCAAATAGTGAAAAATGTTCATGATTTTGACGAATTTTTGTCAATATTTGAACTTCAAATGCTAATAAAAAAAAATTGTGCCTATGTATTTTTATAATTTTTGAATGAGAGTTAGAACAAGTTATGTGGACCCTTCAATTAAATTTTCAAGTAATTTGTCCCAGCTAATTTTTTTTTATCAAAATTTATAAAAAAAAAATAAAAAAAAATTGAAAATTTCAATTGTCTATAAATAGCTCAAAAAAAGTCAAAATGTTTTGAAAATCAAATCACGTAAAGAAAATGGCAATCTAAATAACTGGTAAAATTTTCAAGTATTTACGATTTATACTGTTTGAATAACAACAAATATCAAAAATCGTTTGAGGCTAAACCGTTATTTAACGCGGTTTTGTAAAAATTTAAATTTCAAACACTCATAAAAAATTTTTATCTGAATCCTGAAGAGTTTTTATTACAGATAATTGAAGAAAAATGTATGGAAAACCTTGTATCAAATTTTCAAAACTTAGTTATAAAAGAAAAAAATTTTACGATTTTTCAACCACAAAATTACTTGCAAATTTTTGCAATTTTGACATATTTCGTATAAATTCGAACTTTAAGCACTTATAAAAAAAAATTGTGACTAACGATTTCGGATTTTTTTTTATCACTTTAAGAACAACTTATAAGAAACCTTGTATTAAATTTTCAAGATTTTCTGGCTGGCCAAAAAAATTTTATGGTTATTTTAAAAATAAATACAAAAAAAAATTAAAAATTTCAATTGTCTATAAATATCTTAAAAAAAGTCAAAATTCTTTGAAAATTTAACTGTGTATGGAGAACGCTAATATAAACATTTTGTGAAAATATCAAGTGTTTACATAGATTAGTTTTTGAGTTATAGCAAAATAAATAATTCGATTTTGTCGAAAACTGGTTTTGCGTAAAAATTCCCGTTTTTCTGTCATTTTTTTTTTGTTTTTCTCGATTTTTTTGAAAACTGTTGGAAAATGTTTACTTTTCACCTCTATAATGCACCAAGGATATCCACTTTGCCATCGGAAACCACCCCCAAAGTTTGAAATCGAAGCATTATTTCGACTAGTTATGCTGTACACAGACACAAAAAAAAAAAAAAAAAAAAAACACACATCATTGTAAAATCAATACATTCATCACTCCGTTCAGAATCTAAAAACGTATATTTTAAATTAATTAATAATTAATTTTATTTTAATATCAAATATCTGTTTTTATCAGCAAAGATATTTAAAATATCATTGCTATTAATATTTTTGGACATATCTTTTTCAATATATAGTATAGAAAGGTTGCTGAATCTATCTTGAAGCATCGATGTCCTTAGCCAAGTTTTTATTTTTTTCATCGCACTGAAACTTCTTTCACAAGTTGCTGAACTGATTGGTATCGTTAATGCTATTGTAAATAGTTTTTTCAAATTAGGGAATACTGTTTGGTTTTCTGACAAAACTCTTATAACATCAGTTATGTCAATATTCACATCAGAACCAATATTTTTAACTACAACATTTTTAGCCACTGTCATTTCTGAATTAAGACATTCCTTGGATACATTCATTAGAGACTAAAAATCAATATAAAATAATATATTAATAGTTATATTGTCATTTATAAATCAATAGAGTAGTATAATTTTAGGTATTTACATGATAATGGTTAATAAAATGAAGACTATCATTAAAATTCAGATTGAAAAAATGATCTATAGATGAAGCCATCATAAGACTTTCTGGTGAAAATTGTTTTTTAAAATTTGTAATAACTACATCCATGACAGTATAAAAAAATTTAGTTCTGAAATAATCTTCTGTAGTAGACTGTTTTGTATTATCATTAGATATATATTGGTCACTGGTAGATGTATTGACAACAAAATTTTTTAAAGTATTTGGCCCCATTCTTTTTCTTTTTGATCCTATATGACATAGTAAGCATAATATTGAAACCTTAATTTATTTTATTATCTGTACATATATCAAATATTTAATATTTACCTAGAGATGGAATTTCAATCAATATGTTATGTTCATTCAAAAACAATGATATTTCTCCCCAAAGTTCAGAAAAGGCCTCAGATGTTCTTAAACTTTCAAAAGAAGCAATGATACCTTCGATAAGATTGCTTGCTTTACCAAGAGTTGCTGTCTTTTCTTGTAGTTTATTTGTTAAGATGTTAATTATAGAAAGAATTTTTTGTAATATGAATAAATGAACTGTAAATGTTACTCTTCTAATACTTGAAAGTATTCCTTTTAAAAAATTAATAAAATAAAATAATTAGAATTATTATTACAATTTAAAATTCAAAAAATTACTTATTGCCTCATTCACATCTCTGTCACTTTCTTCTTCAATTTCTTCCTCTAATGCTAGAACTATTGATTAAAAATTTTTTTTTACAGCTTCACAGTTACGATACCTGCAGTTCCAACATGTGTCACTTAACTTAGTGATTGCTAATTTTTGTATTCCCATACTTGTCTGTATTTCATTATATTTTTTATTAATCCTAGGCTTTGAAAAATGCACATATAGTGCCTCTAAAGTATTAAAAACACTTCTTGTTTCCTACAAATAAAAAAATATTTAATAGAAAACCATTAAATTTAAACTAAAAATTATACCTTAACAAGTTTACACATGTCCAAAACCACTAGGTTTACTCTGTGGGCCATACAATGAGTATAAATAGCACATGGATACTTTTCTTTCACTTTTGATTGTACTCCATTGAACCGCCCTGACATAACACTAGCACCATCAAATGATTGGGCTACAATTGGTGTTTGTGGATTTATACCACACATTTTTAAATATTCAAATATGTATTGTGTTAATGTTTCAGCATCTTGTTTATTAGAACAGTCAATAAATCCCAAAAACCTTTCAATAACATTAAATTCTTTACAATATCGTACACATAAAGACATCTGCTCTTCTTTGAAACATCTATAAAATTATAAACAGAAAGAAAAAATTGTTAATAATAAAAAAACAAATAAATAGCTTAATTATAAATTAAAACGTACCTTGCTTTGTCACACATTATACTAAATGAACCAGCATTCTTAATTTCTTGAACAATATTATCTCTAATGTGTTTTGAACAAATTGCAATAATTTCATCCTGAATTCTATGGCTTGAGTAGTTAGTTTTTTCACAATATTTAGCAGCAAAGTCAGGATTATGTTTTGCCATTACATCACATATTTCTTTAAAATTTCCTACATTTTATAAAGTATAATGTATAATTTTATACAGTTTAAACATTACACATGATGATAGTTATGTTGTATAAAATATAAATATAATATAATACTACTATATAATAAATTAAAAGTGTATTAGGCACCTTGATTTAAAGAATTAGCTGTTTCATCATGACCCCGAAAACTAATTCCTTGGCGACTTAGCAACATTGATATATCAATCAACGTTTTCATATAACTCCTATTCATTGCTACAAGCTTGCAGTGCTGTGAAGATATTTGAGTCAGAACACTTCCAGTAATTTCAGTTTTTTTTTGTGCAGTCCATTTAGCCATGCAAGTGAGATGATGTTTGGTTTCAGAATGAGCAAAGAGCTTACTTAATGTATTTCCTATAGCACCCCTTGAACCACTTAGCTATAGTAGAAGCAATGAAGCAAATATTTACAATAAATTATATAAATATATATTATAACAGATACATAAATTTTTAAAAAATAGCTTGCCTTCTTCCAGTTTTTGAAACCAGTCTGAGTAAAACTATCTATGCAATTATCATTAGAGCCACTACTATAATTACGGCAAGCAAAGCAATAAATTGCATCTTTAGAAACACTATATTCTAACCATTCATGCTGATTATAATGTGATGCATTAAAGCTTCGATTTTGTGTTCCAAATTTAGTCATAGGATATGACTGAAATAACAAAACAATACAATTATTATTGTCGGCATAAGTATATATTAATTTTAAATTCGAATACCAATTGATTTTGATGTTCTATAGGTAACAAAAAGCAATACTTACCTTCAAAATTGGACGCACTGGTCCACTTAATATGTTTCCTAGATCACTGCAGGTTTCGTTATTAACTTTTTTTAAGTTAACTAAGTAGTCACGATCTCCTTCACCGAGTCATATTATACCAACGTGGAGCAGAGCTGCAGCCGATGAAAATGATGGACCAAATTTTTTCAATACGTCGGCATCAACACAAAACTTCGATAGCGCTGTATAGGAATTTTATTTCATACCGAAACGTAAACTCTTTTAATAATAAATACATAAATGTAAAAACAATTTTCAAATTTGTAAAATAATTTCATGTAAAATAAAAAAAGACTTGATATTTAAAAACAATTTTCCATTTATTAAATTAATATTAAGTTTTACAAGGTTCTCGCTTCCCCGTTAAACGGGTTATAAGTTATAATTTGGTCATGTAATATTAAACAATATGTTGAAGTGGAACCTGGAAACGTCAGCTTCGAGTTCAATTCTGAGGTCTACTCTCAACATTTTTACGTTGTCGTTCTGCCGGCTCATATCAACGACTATGATTGGAGAAATATTTTTGAAATCTGTGCGGTTACCAAACTCTATATTTCTCATGGATGACGTCATAGGTGAACAGCAAAACATAATTAAATCGTTCTTCTCCAGGGGTCATCACAATAAAATAGATATATTTTATCTGGCTCAGAGTTATTCAAAAGTACCAAAGCAGTTGATACGTGACAATGCTAATTTAATAGTATTATTCAAACAAGACGAGACCAATTTAAAACATGTATACAACGAACACTGTTCGGGCGATATGACATATATACAATTTAAACATTTTTGTGTTACGTGTTGGAACCGTGATAGATTTGCATTCGTTGTTATTTGTAAAGATAGCGATCGTGATAACGGCCGTTACCGTTATTAGGGATGGGAAAAATGAATCTTTTAAATGAATCGAATCATTTGATTCGACTCACTAAAATGATTCGTTCAAATGATTCGTTCATTGATTCATTTGATTCACATGATTTATAATTCAATCGGCAATTAGACTTTTATAAAACTCTCTATGTATAGGATCGTCCCATTTTAAACAATCCAACAGAGTTGAGAAAAATAATGTTTGTTTGTTATAAATTAACATCAAGTTATACACCTAACATTTATTTAGAGATACAAATATTCATTTTTAAATAAAGGGTGAGGTGCAGAGAAAAGTAAGGACTTGTATGAATGAATGGTTATTACAAATTAGAAATCAACGTATATTTTTATAATAATAAAATGTGAATCTTATTTATAACACTAGGTATACAAATATACCTATATATAGGTATAAAATATAAATGTAACATAGATATTGTTTAAGGTAGTAATACAACATTTGGATCTCAATGTACATTGAAGGCTCAAATGTATGTAAAAAATTGAAAAAATATAATATATAACTTCAAAGTTTTAAGGAACTTAATTTTTTCTTTATAATCTTGATTTTGACAATATTTGAACTTTGAACAAATATTAATTATAATAATTGCTTAAATTATTTTTATTTTATTAATTCTTTTATTTTTGTTATATTCTGTTAAAGATGCATTTGACATTATAACATGTATAAGTTATAGGTATAACTAATCTAACTTATAAATTGAACTCGACTCTCCTAATACTAGCTATGCTTACAGGGAGTGTTGCATATTGTTTATTTGTCTTATGTTTTCTATGACTTATGAGTAGGTACCTATATTTACAAAATAAATATAATAATTATATTATAATTATTAAAGTACCTACCTTTGATTTTGAAAAACAAAATATTCTGAATATTATTTTACTAAATAGGTAAGTATTAGTACCTAATAATCATACAAATTGGTCGATTAAAATTGCTTATAAGTATGCTAACCTTACCTAAATTACAAGCATTAATAAAATATTTTAAAGTATAGTCTATAAAGACAGATATAGAAATGAAAAAGGGAGGGATTTTTTTAATAAAAAATAACGGTCCGTTATGGCTTTGATACTTATGTCGTTATATAAGACGTCGCAAATAATAAATATCACCATTTAAAACGCAGTCATGAAGGATGAAGGAAGTATATTAGATGAGATAGTTAAAGCTAAAGATAGTATTAAACGAAAATACATCGCTTTAAAAACCGGCTCAGATAATGTTCAACAATTAATGACACAGACATTAAAACCAATTATCGAGCCATTAAATAAAATATCGAATACAACCCGGACGCCTTCAATCAAAATAAAAAATAACGACGAAACCAAATCGAATGACAACTATCAACAAGAAATTGAAAATTGGTTCAACTCTACAGATTTAGATAAAATCTATGGCCCGAAAAAAAATACATATGGAAATATTATTTTAGGCAAAAAAGAAGCCAAGTTTTTTGAAAACACTATACTTATTGACGGAACTACTTATCCAACAACCTCGGGTATAATCCAGTTATTATTTTTGAAAAATCCACTTATTTATTCCGACGACGATCTAGAAGTATATACATCTATATTAAAGCAGACATCGGCACATTTGACTTTAGACGGAAGAAAAATAAAAAAAAGTGGTTTCAAATATAAAGATATAATAAGAAAATTATTTCCTTCTGGCGGTCAACTATCTATGAAAATACAGAAAAATAACTTAGTGTATTGGGATAACCCGAATGTTCATGTCTAAACGTGAAATCGCTATCGAACTACACAAACCGTCACGGAAAAATTTCGTTAGACGTAGAGTCAACGTATATGGAAAAAATGATTTTTGGCAAGCTGACTTGGTGGAAATGATACCGTATTCGAAGAAAAATAAAGGCTACAAATATATTTTATGTGTAATAGACTGTTTTACTAAATTTGCGTGTGCTGTACCATTAAAATCAAAAACTGGGAAAGAAGTCACAAACGCAATGTCTAAAATATTACTCAATCGCTCACCGAAACTTTTACAACTCGATAACGGGAAAGAATTTTACAACACCACTTTCGACACACTGATGGAGAAATATAACATACATAAATATTCAACGTTTAGTATCACAAAGGCGTGTATTGTCGAACGATTTAATCGTACAATAAAAGAAAAAATGTTTAGAGAGTTTACGGCGCGCGGCTCTCACGAATGGATTTCAATTTTACCGTCGCTACTCGATGAATATAACAATTCAAAACATAGAACTATAGGAATGTCACCGGTGCAGGCAGATTTAAATCCGTTGTCAGTTACAATAAAACATCGTGAAATTAAAAATGATAAAAATAAATTCAGAGTTGGCGATAACGTTCGTATCAGTACACAAAAAGGTGTTTTTACAAAAGGTTATTTACCCAATTGGTCAACGGAAATCTTCGAGATTATCAAAATAAATAGAACATTACCCGTCACTTATCAGTTACAAGATTATACAGGTAAACCTATAGCCGGCTGTTTTTACTCAGCGGAAATACATAAAACCGAGTACCCAAACGCAGTGGCGGTTTATTTCAAAAACGGGCCTGTGTGCAAAACTAAAAAAGGCCCCCCTCCTACATCTTTTTGTTCTAAATAATATGGATATACATCATAAATTTATATTTTATAACAATGATATACTGATATCAGATTGAGAAAATGAGAACCATTTGAAATAGAAAACAATTTTTTTAATTTTTCGTACACAACTGTATTTATTTAACTTTTTTTTTTTTTTGTGGAATGTTGAGCAATAATGGGCCCCTCAAGCTGAGGGCCCGTGGCATTTGCACACATCGCACACATGTATGACACGCCACTGCCCAAACGAATACCTGATCGAAAAAGTTATAAGTAAAAAACAAAATCAAATGCTTGTCAAGTGGCTCGGATTTAATAACACACATAATAGTTGGATAAATGCACGTGATGTTAAAATATAGTGTCAGTCGTTGTATAACTATTAATGTGTTTGGAGGTTCTCAGTCGGGTGATACTAAAAACATTATTACAAATATCGAACAGTCTTTCAAAACATATACATATAAATTTGATAAAATCGAACATTTACTCGAACAAAATTACAAATCTATTCATGAACAGGAAAACAAACAGAAACGTTACAATTAAAGTGTGTAGATATAGTGGAACAAATGAGTAAAATTGAAGTTTCATTACAACATATCAAAGAAAGTACAGAAGCGTTGAAAAAAATATTACTTGTAATACTTAGTCGTCTTAATACTATTGAAACCTATTATAAAGAAAGTCATAATGTCTTCTTCAGCCATCGTAGACATTCAATGCGTTCTTGGAGTAAACAATAAATATTTTATTAAAGAAATGTCTGTAGTCGATACAGAAATATGGGTGACTCAACACTGGATTTTTAAAAATTCAAAATTATTACAAGACAACAAGAGTCGAAAAACTAACAAGTGACTAGAACGTAATTATCATCAGATATCTGTAGACTATGGTGATATCGAATATTGAATTCTTTAAAGTCCACATACATTTACATCAAAGGTGAACAGAAAAAACAACTTATTATGGAGTTTATACCTCACGTCACAATCATCAACATTGAAGACTTGAACTGTCCTCGATTGGAACAAATTTGTGACGAAGAAACTTTATCTTGCTGTATTTTTCATAAGGATTTAAATCATAAACCATGTACATTTTATAAAGTATTTGCTTTAAGCAAATGGTTTATAAATAATTCTTAAAAATTGTATACATTTTATTGAATAAACATGAAAATATTTTAACATTATTTTTTTTATTTATATGCTAACATATACATTTATATACGGGGTGTTTCACGATGAACTGACACTTTTGAACTTAACTTATGTGTGTAATTGTCAGTTCATCGTGAAACACCCTGTATATATGACAACATTTACATAGGTTATTAATTTAAATATATGACTCCCCATCTACCTGAAACAGAAAAAATGATTAATTTATATAGGAAAAAACTTAAATATCTAACAATTATACATTATAAAATTATACATAGATATTTATAAAGTATACAATATAATATAAAAAATAATATAGGTAATATATTAAACTAACTTAAATATCTAACAATTATACATTATAAAGGGTATAAAATAAAAGATATTACAATAAAAATCTAACTTAAACGACTAAAATGAGTATTTACAAATTATATATTATAAAGGGGATAAAATATTACAAGTTAAATATTACAGTTATATGTCTAAACGTTACATTTACATGAATATTTACAAATTACACAATATAAATATAACAAAAATATACACACAAAGTATTTACAATTTAATTATAATTATTTAGTCATGTGACAAAGTAGCTCTCTCATGAACTCTTTATCAAAATCTGACCATCTCTCTCCTTCTGCGTCCATCTCATCATCAAGTTCTGGCCATATGTCATCTTTCCTATAAAATTTAAAAGTAAAATCAGTAAAATAATTTTTAAGCTATATATATTTGTAATTACTTACTCTATACTATAGTGTCCATGGGGTAGTGTATGCACTTTGTCTTCTAACACCACCCTCTTATCATCATAACTATTGTAAGTCAACTTTTTTGTCTTGATCGTCACTAGCTGGTGTTTGAACGATCGTATCGATACATTATCCTTGTATGCCTCCACACCAGTTTCTCCAAACAAACACTTCCTATTATCTTCCAACGTCATATGGTTTTTAACCACATGAGACCTGATCCCCTTGGCCTTGATCTTCACTCCTCCCTCTACATTGTCCTCTCCTGCATGTACATTGAAAGCGTATGATTTGGCACGCAGTGCGCAAAACTCTGTAATCACATTACCGTCCACTTCATCGGAAAAGAACCCCGGGCTCTTCTTCCTATCTGCCACATAACACGGATGGTCACTGGGCAGGTTAGCAGTGTCCATCCAGTCCAACAAGTTATGGTTGGCCGCCAAGTCCACATAAAAATCTTTAGTATCAATATGATACACTAATGAATCTAGAAAAATAATGTTAAATTAATATATGTAAGTATATACATAAGAATAGTTTTAATACCTGTGTCAGTATACATGAGACTGATTCTATCCCCATAATACATCTGCATAACATTATAGTGATAGTCGTACATCAACGTCTTCGATATGTCTAACACTGCAAATCCTGTAGAAAATAAATGTGTTAATATAAAATATAAAATATAATTACCAATATAAATAGGTTAATCAAATCTAATAATCTTATTCTCTAGGGCGACTGCATTTAGGTTCTCATTATAATTTGTACAGTGTTTAAATGTACACTTATTAATAAGTTTCTGCAACCTCCTCTCACAAGACACCAACTCCATCATCTTCATCTCCTTGCGTTTTGACTGCATTGTTTTACCTGTAAAAATAAAAATGTTAGTAAAAATAGAATAAATTTAATAAATAAAGTGACATACCAAATACAGCATTGTTCATTAATTTAAAAAAGTCTTTTTCAAAATCGTTCTTTGCCTTCTTCCTCATCTCAGTATTAAGTTTAATATAATCCGACAGCCAGTCCGACTGGTTAAACTGGAAAACTCTGTGTACCTATAAGAAAAAAATGTTAAAAATCTGTTTAAAATCATATAAAATAAGAAAAATGTTAAAAATATATATATTTACTTTTTCAACTATTAAACCATTCTTAATTGTCTGCTGCAGATTTCTGTAGTGTATAACGAAATTTTCTTTCTTCTCAAACATCCCCATCAACTTCCGTACCTTTGACCCTCGCGGCACACTATTTTGAGGTAGGAAAGGCAGGTCGTTATGCTTATCATGCAGCTCTTTCGGATAAGACACATCTACCTCATATACACATCCTATGGGGGAAGTCTCGTTCAAATTGTCTAATCCGTTTAATGTACGAGTTACCCAGTTGAACCCACCGTACGGCATGTACTGTGACATAGCCCATCCATACAAGTTGTTACCTATAAAATAAAAATAAATTAATAAGTATGTGAGAAAATAAATAAAAATATATACTTACAGTCCTGATAAATTATCCATGATTTATCCTTTGTCTCATCGTATCCCGGGGTCTTCTCATTATTCGCCTTCGCGTATCGCTTACTCGCCTGCACCAATCCACCACGTATACCTATAAAAAATAAATAAGATTATTATATGTATATTTTTAAAAATAATATTGCTACGTGCTCTGATGTCCTATACCAATAATATAATACATAAAGGGGGCGATACAGTGTATACCTGAGTAATAAGATAATAATCAACCATATATTATATCATGACTCGTAATGAGAATAGTACGACGAGGAAATACTTAAGAATATATAATGGGGAGTAGATACCTGCATACCTGAGAGGTAACAGGTTAGGCCTAAACGAAATATACGAGATGAAGAAAGTAATCAACCTTTAACATTTAAATACTTTTAAACTAAATAACCTTCGGAAATAGGAGATCAACGAACTCCACGATACACTGTAAGCCTATAATCGAAATATGATTTTTAATCATATTTATAATTATTAAATATTAATCTCGAGTTCCGAGAATCTCGAGCGAGGATGACCACAAGCGTGTGGGCGGATGGTCACCGGACGTCATCATGCACGCGCATCCTGAAAGAGCGGATAGTCTTCGGACGTCATCATCGCACGCGCATCCTCTGAAATGAGTAATAGTGTGAGAAGCGAATGACCTGAATACGAATAGGCCAGAAGGGACCTGGGTAGGAGATCAGGGGACACTGACTATATAAGGGGGCCCAGAAGAGGACTCCCTCAGACGTGATATTCCAGACTTAGCGCAAGCACCTTCACGTCACTTTGCACAAGAAATCATTCATTGGGACTTAGAATAATTTTTAATTAAAATAATTAATTGGACTTAGAATAATTTTCATTCATTTTAATAAACACTTAGAAATATTTTGTCTATTTTATTTCGACACGACCTGTATCTTTTCGACAAGCTGCTGGCCCACTACAATGTATATACTAACCATTTTCGAAAATCAGCAACATGTCGTAATCATGCAATAACTGTAGCTTTTGACCGGTAAACTTAAGCATCGCGTCAAAATTCAAGCCTGGGGCGGTGAAATAATGTGCAGCGTCCAGGTTATACGCCCTCATGCATACGTCGCGGAAGTTTTCAAAGATGTCCGCCAACAACAGCACATGATTTTAAGGTACAAATCACTGTACTCGCCCAACGTGCTGCAGCCGAAGTGGTCCCAGACCTCCTTCGCGTGCTCAAACTCATTCTCCTTGATCCCGGTCTCTGTCAACGTACTATAAAAGTCCCTCTTGCGCGGCAATCTCGTATCCTCCAGCCGCTCCCAACTATCCGTGTACTCGTACGGGTACACCCCCTTACGAGTCACGAGCGGCATATCTCCGGTGACAAAATGTTTGGTTGTCTCACGGAAGTTGTCATGTTCAGGTGTAACCAAATTTTCAGCCAGGGACGACAGACTCGACGCCATAAACCGGAACGTGTCGATAAACCGAACAGTGAAGGTACTACTTATATATTTCGAGAAAGATATATATTTCTCTTCACTGTTCGGTATAACGTTGATAGTCTGAGTATCATACCCAAGTTCCGTTACAATAAGATGTGCGTCATAGTTTGATAGATTGTGGAAAAAGACGGGGACAAATTTAGGTTGTTGTAACTCCAAGTTACACCTCGAGCACAAAGTCTGTCTAAATTTCCCCGTCAAATGATCGTGATCCCTAACTTTATCGCCCCCGGCTAATATGCACTTGCATAAGTTACACGTATTACACTCTTGATGTGTTTTTTCTTCGCCCTCAGTCATTTTTATAGGAATATTTGTCTTCATCAGTTTCTCGATTTTCTGGGCCACCTCAACTATCGTCTCCACAAAATGTCTCGCCTCGTCCGTCCTGTCTTCGCTGCCTTTGTAGATTACCGGCCCCACCGGTATCTCGTACTCTTCCAATAACTCCTCCGGTACGTCGTCGCTCGCCTTCACTAAAAATCCGTAACTCATCGCTTCGTGCCTCTGTATAATTGTGGTGCTGCCTCCTTTTTTCTCCTCCGTCTTCCCCAGCAAGGACTCAAAATCCGCGTAGATCACGAACGGATGTCGAACCGTTTTTTTCCAGGCTTTAAATTCAACACAATCACCCTCCTTCGGCATCTCCGGTAATATAGGCTTATGTGTCCCGCAAATTAGTTTATGTTGATCCAACGCGTCCTGTCCACTCAGCTTATATTTTAAATTTTGGTTGTCGAAGCTGGTGAAGCACCTCTTACAAAAAACAACGCGTCCATCATGACTAGTTTTCTGTGCGCGTATAAGCCGGGAAAAATTTGAAATGTATGTATAATGCGTGTTGTCGCCGTCCGTCAGCAATAACAGGTCGAAGTGGTTGGCCTTTTCTTCATCGATCACACGCAGCGGGTAGACCTCATACCTCGGCAATTTTGGTATTTGGAATTTTTTTTCTATCCCATAGACGTTAACGGACACGTTAATATTATTTTTTTCAAATTTCGAAATATCTGAGAGAGATGTAGGGAAGGTGATGTCGTTAAAATTATATTTATCTTCATGTTGCATGTAATTTTCACCGATGCGGTATACCGTTGGACCCGTCACATGCCTTGCGAGAATCGCCCACTTGAAACATTCCTGGTCTACGTTCTGTGGGTTGATAGTCCCCCGCTTTCTGTCGATGAACGCCGGCAACTCTATCTATCCACCCATTGGCATATATTTATATACAGCTACTAATAACCCGTCTATCGACTCTAGAGTAAATCCACTTCCTCTTCCCATATATTCGTCCTTCTCCTTCATCAACTTCATATACGCTATCTCTACAATCGTTCTGATATCACTATCCGAGAAAATTTCAGCCGCCATTGTCTTGAATGCCCTGTTCTCTGACGAATTGGGTACGTTCGGACGATTGTATGTCGCCTCGAGCTTCAAATTAAATTTAATCGCATGTTTTTGTACGTGTGTTTTCAATAAATTTACTAGCTCAGGCATAAGTGGAAGGAGAAAGTCTGAATAAATTTTTGTATTGATGATGTTTTTAGCACAGTATCAGACTATTTTGCGGTTGGCGGACGATAAAATGTCCACAAACCCGGCGGACTGTACCATATCCATCCTAGTCTTTTTTGCCCTAGCAGCTGAGGTGGTGTTGGCGATGGAAACGCGTTTGCCATTTACACCAGAAGTGTAAGATTCTTTAACAGAAAAAAAAAAGCCCTAATTAATATCTATACTAAAATAAAGTTAAACTATTTTTCCTATCATGCTCGAAAAAATAAATATCTACTAAAATAAACTATTTTTTCTATCATACTCGAAAAAATGTTTTCCATCGTTAAAAAAAAAATCTTTATAATAAATCTATCAAACAGCCCGACATCCGGTGTAATGCCGGAATACTCCAACTATTATACCATTGATCGTTTCACAGACTTTTTGATAAATTTAAAATAAAATAAAATTTACGATTTTTTCGAGTCTTTTTAATTTGAGGCTAATAAATAAAACTAACCTGTATCCTCAAATTCGTCCATGGCTGCCATACATATTTCGTCATCGGATAACACGTGCGATCCGCCAGCCGGGACATCCGGTACAAAAATTTGAAGCGCGATTTGGATCTGCGGGGTGGTAGGAGGCGCGAACTGTATCACGCTTGGTCGTGCTGGCTGAATGAGTTGAGTGGTATGATGTTGAGTTGGAGCGATACCTAATGAAAAATAAAAATATTAGATATAAATTATATTATTGTGTGAAGAGAAAAATAAATACATACCATGAACATTTTTCAAAATATGTTTGTTGAGGTTGGGCTTGTAATTAAATGTTTTAAGGCATACAGTGCACGAAAAACAAGCACCCGCATGTTTTTTTTGGTGGGCGACCAAATTATCTTTCCGTGCGAACATTGACGGACACTTAACACATTTAAACATATTTAAAATGTTTAAGGTAATGACAAGAGAAGGAATAAAGTGTTTAAACACTTGAAAAAATTAAACACTTGGAAAATTAAACAGAGTGTGTAAGGACTGCGAAAACACGGAGAGAGCAAAGTCAAAGTAAACGTAAAGGTGTAGGTGTCTGGAACAGACTGACTCTATCTCAGCGACCAACAGAGCTGGTGTCCAGATATCATACCATTTTTAAGAGGGGCGCAATTTAAGTCAGGACATGGTAAAATGTTAGTAAGGTATTTACTAAGATAAATGTATACATCAATATATATTTCCAATTATTTTGGAAATCATTGTTTTTGTGCTAGACACATAAAGCATTACTATAAAATGGTTCATACGTGCTGTTGTTGTAAAGATGACTCGGTACGGGTCGTCCCGCTAACAATGAGACTTGTTTACGCGGAATTTCACAAACGGTATTAGTTTTAGACCCAATAGTAATATAGTTGAATAGTACCATTCGTAGTAATATAGCTGAATAGTACCTCGCGACCGCTCGATGAATTCTTGTAAAAATTCGGTGCGGTGCGTTCCGTTAACAATACGAGTTGTTTACGCGGTATTTGGCAAACGCCCATAGATTTTCACCCAATAGAGATAACTAATATTTATATACTACTTACAGAATCATACAATTTTTTTCGATTATATACATTAAATATTAAATATTAAAATACATCAGACTTATTATTATTTATTACATTACCAAATTTCGTAACCCCCTTCTCAACCTTCATACTCTTCCATAACCTTATTAAGATCTACATTACACCCGTCATCACTCCATCCGCCCTCGTATGCATCCATATGATGATTTAACTCCATCTTCAACCTACCGATTCTAGAAACTGACCTGTGCGTGTTGAACACAACAGAACGAAAGACCGGCTGAGACAGGTCATTTCGTTAACAATAGAACATGTTACACTAGGCGATTCGAACGCGCGTCTCCACGCGTTTCGAACGTCGCGATTAATCGTCCAAAATTAAACATGTATTTTTATATGGGTTAATTCACACAGGTAAATGAGACGCGCGTTCGAACGCTCAGAAACGTGCATGTTTAATTTTGAGCGTTCCTCGACTAAAATTAAACAATATTTTTCCAATGTATTTTCAATGCATTTCTGTTTTTGGATTACACATGGGTGATTTGAACGCCGCGATTGTGCCGCGTTTTATTTACGTTCATTCACAATTTGTACCTTCAACCTTGAACTTGTTCAAAATTTGTCGTCTGTACAAATTGTATTAATTTATATTTTAAAAATATAAAATTGTATAATTTATTTTATACGATTTGTATAAAAAAAATAGTCATGTTTGACATTAAACAATTTATTATTGAGGTATCTAATGAAGAACCCATATGGAATATTGGTAAGTTATAATATTTATGTATCAATATTATAAGTATAACCTCCTATACGATGTATACTATACACAAGGATAAAAAAATAAAAAAATTGCAGAAAGTAAATTGTACCATGATAAAAATGCCAAACATGTTAGTTGGACAAAGGTGGCTAAATCATGTTTCAAAGATTTTGAAGACCTGGAAAAAACATCAAAATTAATAAAAGTAAGCATTATTTATTTTTTAAGTACACTTTTATATTCAAGTATAATAATATAAATTATAAACATTATTTTTTTAAAATAAAAACGATTTAATAAGTTAAACAGATACCTTATTTTTATATAATATAATATTAACAGTAAGGAATATAATATTTATAATTACATCTATAAATAATAATTAAAAAAAAAAACAAATCCAACAATTTAGTTGCTTCATAAAATCGTCATAAAATATTATCTAAATAATAATTAAAATGAATAAACTAATCAGAGAAACATCTAAAAAATATGTAAAGATATTGATTTAGGTATAATAGCTGCTTATGCATTCTCGCATGCTAATTACCTATCACCTTATTTTGCCAACTTAATTCATGAATTGGTTTATTGAAGTAGTTTGCAAAATAGTCTCTCACTTCTTTTGCAGCAGATGTAGAGTTGCCGACTCCTATTTTTTCATTTGCATCTTTCATATCGCAAGTCTGAGCATCCTCCAGGCAATACCCATCTCTGCGTCGAACAAAATTGTGTAAAACACAACATGCTTTCGTAATAGCAACTCCAAAGTCTGGTTCTACCAATAATGCAGTATGGAAAACCCTCCATTTGTTAGACAAAATGCCAAACGTACACTCAATGTTCTGTCTTGCCCTTGATAGACGATAATTAAATATACGCCGTTCATTATTTAGGCTTCTTCCAGGGAATGGGCGTAATAGGTTTTTATGAAGTGCGAACGCTTCGTCAGCTACTAATACGTAGGGTTGAGGAATACCACCATTATCATTTGGTAAACACTGAGGTTGGGGAAAATTAATTTTATTACCATATAATTTTTTTCCAAATGACGATTTTTTAAAAATATTACAATCGCTCTCCTTGCCATATGACCCAACATCAAGCAATAGTTTGCATCACAGATGGCCATGAGTATTATGGAGAAAAAATGTTTGTAATTATAATATAAAGTACCACTTCTAGGGGGGCATTCTAGTAGAATGTGTTTCCCGTCTACGGCCCCTACACAGTTCGGAAATTGAGTCTTACTATAAAACCCCTCTGATATATCTACCCAATCTTGTGTTGTCGGTACTACCATTTCTTTCGGCTGAAGAATTCTCTATAATACTTCACATGTTTCACGTACAATTTTTCCAATTGTTGATACGCCCATTAAAAAATCAAAATGGAGAGCAGAAAAATTAGTTCCAGTTGCCAAATATCTGAATAATTAAATACATATTACATTAAGTAGTGTTAAATTAATATTTTAATGAATAGTATATTATATTGTTATAATGGTGTTTGATTTTTAATGCTATACACCATCAAACAATTTTTAGTACCTATACATCTTATGATGTTTTGCCCGTTTCATGTATATTATATAATATTTACTACGTGTATAATAAAATTTGCATATTTGTATTCAGTAGGTAAGACATAAATTTTAAGTATAAATTTAATTAAAAAACATTTTTTTTTTTTATTAATCTAATTAAAGATATAAATTCTTCGAGGGTTGATAGATAAAAGTTTATTTATTTATATTTAATTTGTATTATTTTTAAAGTATCAGAGTTACAAAAAAAAAATGGAAGTCATTAAGGGATAGTTTCCGTCGTAAATGCGTTACCAAATCTGGGCAAGCAGCAAAAAAATCTACGCCGTACATATATGCAAATATATTAGAATTTTTAAGACCGACTATGCAAAATCGAACGTAAGTAAGCTCAATTAAAATAAATAAATATTATAAAATATATATCAAAGGCGATGAACTTTTTTCGGCTCATATTTTATTATTATAGGGTTGTGAATTTATAGGAAAGTAAACTTTTTTTTTGGTTATTGTGAACGTAACTTATTAAATTTTAAAAATGTTTCAGACGAATAGCATTAGTAAAGAATCAATCAACTTTAAACACAAAATTCAAATTAAATTAACTTTTTTATTAAATAAAATATATTTTATATTATAATTTTGGCATTTTAAATACATTTTTGCATTTTTTTTAAGGTTTTTTAGTGCATTAAATTCAAAGCCCTAATTATTATCATTATTATTGTGTATAGTATATATACATATAAATAAGTATACACTATACAATTATAATAATAAATATTTGTTCTCTATCATAATTATTTTAGATTCTGAATGGAGTGATGAATGTATTGATTTTACAATGATGTGTGTTTTTTTTTTGTGTGTCTGACGACAACATTTGGAGCAGTAAAAATGCTTCGATTTTTGTCTTCAGCCCACTTTCAAAAGGAAATTGAATCTAGTAGGTACTTTGAGGGTCAAAAGTTAAAAATTCTCAATATTTTTTAAATGCGTCGGGAAAAACCCTAAAAAAATTAGGGAAAACGGGATTTTTTACGCAAAAGCCAGTTTTCGACAAAATCGAATTTTTTATTTTGCTATAACTCAAAAACTAATCGATTTAAATACTTGAAATTTTCACCAAATGTTTATATTAGTGTTCTCCATACACAGTTATTTCCAAAGAATTTTGACTTTTTTTGAGATATTTATTAATATTATATATATTAATATTTATTAATTCCTAAGTATTTTTTTTTAAAATAACGATAAAAATTTTTCGGCCGAACAGAAAATCTTGAAAATTTTTAGGAGTGTTTGATATTTAAATTTTTACAAAACCGCGTTAAATGACGGTTTAGCCTCAAACGATTTTTGATATTTGTTGTTATTCAAATAGTATAATTGTATAATAATAATCAATTTTTTTTTATAAATGTGGATAAAAAAAATTTAGCGGGGACAAATTACTTGAAAATTTAATTGAAGGGTCCACATAACTTGTTCTAACTCTCCTTCAAAAATTATAAAAATACATAAAAATACATAGGCACAATTTTTTTTAATTAGCATTTGAAGTTCAAATATTGACAAAAATTCGTCAAATTAATGAATATTTTTCACTATTTGGTATTTAAAAATTTATAAATATTTTACTATCAAAAGCTAAGAATTGAAAATTTAATACTATGCTGTCCATAAGTTAAGCTTAGAATAATTATAAAACAGTTTGAGAATTATTCAATTTGAAAAATTTTACGAGTATTTAAAGTTTTAATTTTAATTTGAAATTAAAAATACACATGTAAAATAACGTTGTACTAATAAATAATTTTCGATTTTTGTATTTTTTAAAAAAATTACCAAATGTAGGATATTGAAACTTTTACTTAAATGTTTGAATTTGTTTCAAAATAGAATATATGACAATATTTAAATATAATATATCCTAGACTGACAAATCATCTCCGTTCAGAATCGTTTTTCGTATACAATGATCCCAGTAGTAGGTGGGGCACTCTGGTACACTTTATCATAATTATCAGAAATAGAACACAAAAATGCTATTAAACACAAAAGATCAGAAAAATGTTTTTAATCACAAAATATCAGAAAAATGTTTTTAATCACAAAAAGATCACAAACTTCACAATTTATCATAATTATCAGAAATAGAACACAAAATGCTATTAAACACAAAAAGATCAGAAAAATGTTTTTAATCACAAAAAGATCACAAACCACAACCTTTAGCATAATTATCAGAAATAGAACACAAAATGATATTAAATATGAAAAGATCAGTAAAATAACTTTAAACACAAATATAACACAAAATGAAATAAATCATCAAATGCAAAATTGTTCAAAAGAAATTGAATACCTTAGTTAAAGGAATTGAAATGTATAATAAACAATGGATACAACTATCAAAGATTTTAATAAATTACAACAAAATGAAATGCAAAACGAAATAAGAAACTCTATATTAAATAATAAATGTTATGTACATTTTTGTAAATATGAATACTATGAAAATAATAATAAAAATATTAAAATAATGAAATATAATCTAAATACAATTCCTATTAAAGGAAATATTTTAATTGTCGATCATGGTAACAATATTTCTGGAAATGGAAAATCGTATGCTTCTACATTACTAGAATCACCAACATGGCTCGAAATTTGTAAGATAGCTAATGATTTAATAATTACAACCGGTACTTTTTATTTCAAATATCTCCATGATATTTGTGTTGTTCAAGATTTAGGAAATATAAAAATATGTAGCCTTGGTATGGGAGGTACAGATTCCGATTCCAAAATGATTAGAATATAATTATATTGAATCATCAGATTTTTAATAGAATTGTTCTATTAAAAAAAAAAAATTTAAAAAATTTAAAAATTTTTGAAAATGATTTTACACTATGAGACTATGAGGGGGACTTTTAAAGAATTAAAATCAAAAACGTTTTATGTAAAAATGAACATTCTAACATAAATAGCATCGGATTTATACTTAACTGAAAAATATGAAGTAGGGGGTAAACTTTTAATATGTAATGCAGATAAGCATATAGATCATATCTGTGCTGTTCCGACTTGAAAATATCAAATATTAAATGAAATACTAGAATTCAAAATAATAATAATAATAAAAAAAAAAAAATGGTAAAAAAATGCAAAAGTAGTCCTGTTGTACAGATATCTGAGCTGGCCAGCTTTTTTTTTTTTTCCTCTCACTTTTTTACAGACATCTGTACAACAGAACTACTAAGATATCAAGTCTTCATCGTATCAACACAATGGGGGGCGGTATTTATTTATAGACTCCAGGGACCAGATGGGGGGGAACATTGTAATGACAACATAGACTGTACCACAGCAGCAGTCCATCGGTAATGCATACTAATGAACAAACTACACATTGTCCACAGTGCTATAATCATCAGGAGAATGCTTCCCATCCGGTTTGGAACCTACTAGGATGAACATAGTTGAACCAAATCAGTGATGAGAGTTCAGCGCTAAACTCCCACTACATGATTCGATCCATCTATGTTCACTCTCAAAACACACGCCTTTCCCACTGCGCCACAATACTCGGACAAGTTTAATTGTATAACAAACACTATTTAAATAAAAAAAATATCAAAGTACTATGATGACACCCTGTAAATGTATACAATAAGTATTATTGTCATTCTATATATTAGATAACGAAAAAAAAAACGAATAAAATTTATCGCTATAATGATAATAATATGTTTGCTATACATTATAATATTATTACAAATAAAATAGAACGAAAAAATAATAATATTTAATTATTTCGTAAAACGTCCAACGTCCAACATAAAAACGTCCAACGTCTTACGTTGAACATCTACGTTGTTACGTTGTTTTGAAAAAAAATTTTTGATTAAAAAAAAATATATATTTACTTATATAAATAAGAAATGGAAATGGAAAACTTTAAAGCAACTTTAAATAAAATCAACAATGAACATAATTTTATAAAATGTAGTGATTTGGAACAAGGAAAACCGTAGGTACGTAGTAAAATGTTTTAAAAAAATTGATACAATGTTTGGTAAAAGATTATCTGATGTATTAAACGATGATGATTTATTAACTTTACCTGATAGATATACAAACGAATTTACAGAAGAACAAATAACAATGTATAATGACAAAAATTTAAAAATTTAATTTAATCTTATTTATAATGAAAAAAAATTAAAAAATGGTAAAAAAATGCATGTTATTAAATTTGAATAAAAAATAAATTTACTTTTATAAATGGTATTTATAAAAGTTAAAAACGGCTGCATTAGGTTATCACATCCAAAATTCAATGCCAATAATAATTTTAAAATAGGTCTCGAATCAATGTTTTTAAAAAAGTTAAATTTGATAAATATTGAAACAGATTGTAAAATAAAAATTGATAGTAGAGTAGTACATATAAAAAAGATAAATATACTATTTCAAATTTAAATAAACTAATTGAACCGGTATTTTTATCATTTGAAAATAAAAAAATTCAAATTAAATCCCCATGTTATTATAATTTAGATGAAAAATTGAAAGAATATTTAGGTTTTCCAAACACAACATTTGATTTTTCATTAGTTGGTAATAAAACACTGTATATACCTACTCCCGATGAAAAATATACAAATATTGATAAAGAATATCCATTTACAGTAGATAAAGATAATTCAATTTATAAAATACCTATTGGTATTTATTCAATAAAAGAATTAGAAACAATATTGAATTGTGATAAAAATTATGATAACACAAAACTTATATTTAAAAAAGCGGGTAAGTGAGTATCGCTCTGCTGTACATTAGGGGGTGGGATGGACCTCGGACTAGGGAAGGTTAAATTTGAATGCAATGATAGGTATCATTGTATACGAAAAACGATTCTGAACGGAGATGATTTGTCAGTCTAGGATATATTATACTTAAATATTGTAATATTACTTATATACTTTGAAACTAATTCAAACATTTAAGTAAAAGTTTCAAGATCTTACGTTTAGTAACTTTTTAAAAATAACAAAAATCGAAAATTATTTATTAGTAAAAAGTTATTTTACACGTGTATTTTTTATTTCAAATTAAAATTAAAACTATAAACACACGTGAAATTTTTTCAATTGAACAATCCTCAAACTTTTTTATAATTATTCTAAGCTTAACTTATGGACAGCATAGTATTAAATTTTCAATTCTTAGCTTTTGATAGAAAAATATTTATAAATTTTTAACTACCAAATAGTGAAAAATATTCATGATTTTGACGAATTTTTGTCAATATTTGAACTTCAAATGTGTAGTAATCCGACCATATTACTTTATTTATTACTCTATCTCTTTATTACCTTGAGCTGATACTGTTTGCAATAATTTCACATATCTAATTTATAGATCTAGTATTATATTTTTGTTATACGAATTCTTAGAATCGACATACGTATATTATTTATATTATTTATAGATCTAGTTATATGAATTCTTAGAATCCAAATACGCATTCAATAATCGTGTCTTAGTAAACACGAAACTTGTGTTCCGGTTTACCATGACACACACGTATATTCTGGGACTACGCCCATGATTAGTTTAATATAAAAAGGGTTGTGGTAGTATTAAGATTTAGACATAGTCAAGCCTCAAGTACGCTTAGACCGGTGGCGTTGTTCTATACTTAACAACACATCGGGCTAGGCCTTCATTATTATTATTATTATTTTACTTTGTCTCAGTTAATAAATAACTTCAGTTTCAAACTTATAAAAAACGAGTTGTTTATTTACTTCAAACTTCATACACTCTCTGAAGAAGATAGACGACAAAGTGGACTTCGTCGTTAAATCGTGTTGAGCCATCTCCACCAGGACCGGCTCACTACAAATTTGGTGTCAGGTGTGGGGTCTTCACATCAAACGAAATATATTTGGCCGTTTTCAACCAGAAAACACATCCAAGTCAGTAGTTTGAGACCCTTGGACGAACCACTGTTCCAAATCAACTTCAAGGAGCATTCTCAGAGCATTCGACAAGCATTCAAGGAGCATTCTCAGAGCATTCGACAAGCATTCAAGGAGCATTCTCAAAGCATTCAACGAGCATTCTAAGAGCATTTAAGGAGCTTTCAAAGAGCATTCTAAGAACATTTAAATCAACATTTCAACTACCCAACGACATCTCAGACAACATGGAAAAATTGTAAGTTATTTGAACAATTATTACCGTTTATCTGAGAGCCTGAGGGGATTTCTATTTAATGACCAGTAGATGACTACTAGAAAAGGTACCCAGTACTCGGGATTAGACGAATCAGAAGATTCAAATTTAGGTACATCCGTAGAAACTAACGATACAAGGGACACTACTAATATAGACGATACTACTTACACGGGTGAAACCACCAATACGGACGAAACTACTTATACAGGCGGAAACGATAGCAACTTAATTGATTTAAATCAAACTATTCGTTCTATTGAATTACCAGAAGAAATGGCAATGGCAAACAAACTTACCTTTGGGGACGCTATGAAAGTGATACCTAGTTTTGGAGGGGGATCCGAAAGTCTCCTCACCAGTTATTTTAATCGGTGCGAATTTGTACTAGGACATGTAGACGAAAAAATTAAACCTATAATACTCAACGCAATAGTTTCCCAATTAACCGATAAAGCAAGTGACGCAGTTAAATATCGAGAAATAACGTCATGGGAGGAACTAAAAGCACATTTAACTACCATTTTTGGTAAAACACATTCAGTACAATTTTTACAAAAACAATTTAACCAAAGTAGGCAGTATGACAAAGAGTCGATACAACAATACGCGGACAGAGTAGAAAAAATTTCTCATGAATTAACCACCGCGCTAACTTTAAGTAAGACCACGGCAGAAGCCAAAGTCATTTCCGAAATTATCCAAACTCAAACTTTAGCTGTATTTATTGCGGGTATTCAGTCTGATATCCGTTTAATTTTAAAAGCTACAAAGGTACCCACTTTTGAGGAAGCCGTATTTTTGGCAGTAGAGGAAGAAAAACTTAATGAAAAACCTGAATATAAAACAGACAATCGAAATAAATACGTAAAGAAATCTAACGATAAAAGTAAAATTCAATGTCACCGTTGTCGTAGATACGGACATTATAGTAACGAATGTAGAACTAGTGAACATAAAATAACAAGTCTTAAAAACCAGTCCGAAAATAAAAATTTCAAAAATTCCGAAAATCAAGTTAAAGTTTGTCATTATTGTAAAAAAGAGAATCACGTCATTAGCGAATGTCGTAAGAGAATATATAACGAAAAAAAGAAAAAAGAGCAGGGCGAAGCTTCGACCAGTAAAAACAACAATGTAAATGGTACCGTAGGCGAAATCGAAAATCATGTTAGAACTATTACATACATGGAAAGGGAACACGTTAAATGCACTTCTACTAGTTTTGAACCTACCACAATAAAATTATTCGTGGATACGGGAGCCGATATGAGCCTCATTAAAATATCCGCACTAAAAAAAAATATCGTAATAAACGAAAGTGAAAAACGTACAATTAGTGGTATTACGGCAAACCCAGTAACTACCTTCGGGACATTAAAAACAACTATTAACATAGAAGGGGCGGATTTTTACGTCAAATTCGATGTTGTAGCCACCGATTTCCGAGTACCCGAATCAGGTATTATAGGCAGAGATTTTATCAAGGACAACCGCATAGTGTTAGATTTTAGTCGTGATATGTTTATGATGCCACAATGTAAACCGCCTACAGCGCAACCCATAATTATACCGCCGCGTAGTAATTGTGTGTTAGCTATCTCCGCGGACGAATTTATTGACCATAAACTAGTGACTATTAAAAATCAAGAATTAAATCAAAACGTTATAATCGCAAATAGCTTGAGCCCAGTATTAGATAACAAAATTATAAGTAACATAATCAACATTTCCGAAGAACCTTTTATAATCGAAGAATTAAACACTAGTAATTTGAAATGGGAACCATATCAAGAACAAGTATTAACTATCACCAATAACCAGGGGACTAGTGGGCGAGAACGCATTCGTACTCTTACGGAACTTATTAATACCGACCATTTAAACGTAGAGGAACGTGAACAATTAATAAACTTATGCATAGAATATTCTGACATATTTTTCCTAGAAGGAGACCAATTGACCGCTACCGATGTAGTAACTCATTCGATTAAAACACCTCGCTGTGTTAAACCAATTAATATTCGACCTTACCGGTTACCCTGGGCATACCAACAAGAAATTGAAAAACAAATTACCGAAATGAAAGACAATAAAATTATACAAAATTCAGTGTCATCATTTAATTTTCCGTTAGTAGTAGTGAAAAAGAAAAATTTAGACAAAAATGGAAAACCAAAATTAAGAATTTGCGTGGATTTTAGGAAACTTAACGAAGTAACCGAAAACGAAGCTTATGGCTTACCAAATTTAGTTGAAATCCTTGACTCTTTAGGATCATCAAACTATTTTTCAACACTCGATTTAGCAAGTAGTTATCATCAGATCTATATTGACCTGCAGGATACACATAAAACCGCATTTTCTAGTAAATCCGGACATTATGAATTTCTTAGGATGCCTTTTGGCCTAAGTTCAGCACCAGCAACGTTTACACGAGCGATGCGCGCTGTATTAACTGGCTTAGAGGAAATGTGTACGGCATATCTCGACGATATTGTCGTGCACGGATCCAGCCTGCGGGACCACCAAGAAAAACATAAACAAGTTTTTAATCGATTACGTTTACATAAATTAAAATTACAACCTAATAAATGTTCTTTTCTAAGAAAAGAAGTATTGTATTTAGGACATGTAATCAACGAGACCGGGATTTCTCCCGATCCAAGTAAAATCGAATGTATCAAAAATTATCCGAAACCAAAAAATGCTAAAGATATTAAATCTTTTCTAGGATTACTAAATTATTATAGACGGTTCGTAGACAATTTCGCAAAAATCGCAAAACCACTGACCTATTTACTCAAAAAAGACGTACCGTTCTGTTGGACGGACAAATGCGATAACGCTTACGAGGAATTAAAAAATAAACTCATGAATCCACCACTACTAACTTATCCAAATTGGGAGAAAGGAAAATTTAAATTAATGACCGACGCAAGTCAATTTGCTATAGGTGCAGTACTATCCCAAGGCGAGTCGTCGCACGAAAAACCTATTGCGTATGCTAGTAGGACATTGAATAAAGCAGAAACCAATTACAGTGTTATACAAAAAGAGCTTTTGGCCATTATTTGGGCCGTAAAACATTTCAGACCGTACCTTTATGGACGCAATTTTTCTATTATTACTGACCATCGACCACTTACATATTTATTCGGATTAAAGGACGCTTCATCACAACTAATGAGGTGGCGCCTTCAATTATCTGAGTACGACTACGAGATCATTTATCGATCGGGGTCGTTACACTCTAATGCCGACTGTTTATCACGGATACGCATGGTAAATAGCGAAACCAGTTTCGTAGATTTCGAGTCACGAGAAAAACACGCTATCATAAATTCAAACTTTTCGGAGGTCGACGGAAGTATTTTGAACGCTACACAAAGCGAAAACCTGTTCTTACCAATACCTAATAACGGAATAATAACACATAAGGCGATACGAGAAATTTTAATAAGCAAAAATATTCCAAATCCAGTTTTCAATGTTACAAAACAATTTATTATAAATAAATCAGATGACCAATTAGTTATACTTTTCGAAATGCCTAATACAAACAAAGAGCTCAGTGCCCAGGAATACTATAGAATACTCACGGACATTAAGGGGTTCTGTATAGACAACCAAATAGACAATTTCTCAACCATACGAATGGAAAGCCTAACGACTTTAACCAGTTTCGAAAGAATAAGGAAAATGTTTAAATACATTTTTAAAGAAACAAATATTAAAATTATTATATATAGAGAACAGGAATTTTCCGACGAAGAAAAACAAGCGATCATCGCTGAATATCATAACACTCCATTAGGGGGACACTCAAGAGTTTCCAGAACCATTAAACGCATGAAATTACATTACCACTGGAAAGACTTAAAGGGGAACGTAGAAGATTATATACGTAAATGTGACATTTGTCAAAAGACAAAATCGCATAGTAAGACTAAACAACCAATGATGATAACAACCACAGCTAATAGACCGTTCGAACGTATCTGTTTAGATATAGTAGGACCATTGCCCATAACTCCGTCGAAAAATACGTATATATTAACTATTCAAGACGAGTTGAGTCGTTATGCTCTGGCCATGGCCCTACCTAGCACGGATGCAACAACGGTTGCACAAGCTTTCGTGGAATATTTCGTATGCATATACGGAATACCAAATTCTATATTAACCGACTGTGTAACTAACTTTTTATCGGACCTTTTTAAACAAACATGTAAATTATTAAACATCGACAAACATAAGACCACTCCGTGGCATCCACAGACCAATGGCTATTTAGAACAATCCCATAAAACGTTAAAAACATACCTTAGAAGTTTCGTCGACAAAGACAATAGTTGGGACAATTTATTATGTTACGCAATGTTCACATATAATACGACAGTTCACACTTCTACTGGATTTACACCATTCGAATTAATTTTTGGTAAAAAACCTAATATACCGACCACTTTTCTCAAAGAACCCGAGCCACAATATAATTACGAAAATTACGCGTTAGATTTAAAAAGAGTAATGCAAGAAACTCAGAAACTCGCACGGGACAATCTAATTGAAAAAAAAATTGACAACAAACAAAATTATGACAAAACATGCAACCCAATAGAAATACATGTGGGGGACAAGGTATTAATAAAAGAACAAAATAAGAGAAATACTTTAAGCCGAAATTGGACGGGACCTTTCGAAGTCACACATGTGCATGGAAATGAAAATTTAACAATAAAGAAAGGCAGAAAGGATTATAGAATCCACAAAAATAATACAAAAAAATATTTTGAAACAACTTTATAATTTTTTTTTATTATTTTTACATTTTTAGACAACCGACCTTTAATTTTTTCATCATCGACTTCGAATTTACAAATACAGATCGGACAAATTTAGTAGTAATCTCCGGGGCAATTTCAAATAGTTTAGAACGTTTCAAGGTTAAGAAATTAGAGGGAGAACCATTAGTATTTACAAAGGACTCCCAAGTAATTAAGTTCGACCACGACCAGTTTAGAAAAACGGTGGAATCTGTTGTTCGGATTTTTAAAGAGAAAAACAAACAACTAATGTATGTTACCCTTGCGCAACTATACGACAGTATGCACGCAACTAATAACACATTGAACACAGATTTCATCAACGCATACGTCAAAAGAAATAAAACGGAACCAGTTTTCGTTACGTGGAACGGAGAAACCGATAAGAAGATACTAAACAAACTTAACCTTGAGTACGTGCTACTTAACATAACAACGTACGATGTTCATTTAGATAATAATTATGTAATACGTTTAATCGATGAACGAGATAAAACAATAATTCATGAATCGCCCGTAGGCACTTTAGACAAACCCGGTAGACAGCTTAATTTAAATGAAACGCATACGCTAATGTGCGGTGCTAAACACGAGTTTTCAGTAGAATTACATGACCCATGTACCGATGTAATTTTAACGAAATGTATTTTTGACAAACTTATTAGACGTATCAAATACAATAACTTAGTTAATTACTTAACAGAAGAATGGTAAGACCTTTTTCCTAACACATTAAATTGTTTCAGGATTTTATTTACACTGACATTTTTTTATGTCGGCGTGAACACTCAACGATTTACTGACGACAAACTCTCACAACAATCGGGTATCTATTACGAAAATCGAGGACCAATTAAAATAGTAACCACTACTTGGGAACTTACCGCATACGTTAACATTACAACATATGAGCAACATTGGGGGAAAATTGACCAATTTATAAATGACACTGAAGTAATGTGTGCAGCAATTAAAAAAAACATAGATAACAATTGTGGGGACTTTTTATCATTTACTTTAAAACTTTTTAATGAGATTAAACATAAAAAAAATCTAGTCTTTTCTTCAATAGGTTTTAAATCAAAAAACAAACGTAGTATTGTTGACAAAATAAGCAAGACGGCACGACTTTTGTTCGGCTTATGCAACACAGAATGTATGAATAAATTTAACACAATTATTAATCGATTTTCTGGTAATAACGATAACCAAATCAAATTTATCGAAGAACAAATTAAAATTATTCGGTTAAACCAAGACCAGGAGGATTTAAAAATTAGGAACGTAGAATTAAGGTTAGATGACCTTAAAAATAATACTATTGACCAATTTATGAAAAACTACCTTTCGATGCATTTTAATTTCGCAAATCTAATACTTACTAAATATATTTATGAAACTAACACACTTTTGGAAACAATTCAAATGGCTAGAGTAGGACAAATGCATCCAAGTTTGTTACCACCAAACGATCTTTTAGAACAACTAAGAGATATTAAAGTATCTTTACCATCAGGGACAGAACTACCAATCGAACTTGACTTAGTAAACGCTTACGAATTACTCAGACTCTCAGATTTGACAGTATATTGTTCCGATAACAGAATTGTATTTATTATTACGTTACCTTTAGTATATCAAAATGAACTAACATTATATCATTTAATACCTAAACCTGTATGTAAACTAACAAACTGTATTTATATTAAGCCTAGTTATAACTTTTTAGCAATTAGCAAAACGAAAGAATTGTATACAACTTATGACCAATTTCATTACTCAGCATGTAAATCAGCTCATAATTTCCTTTTATGTCCTGAAATTAATCCTTTATATCCTAGAAGCACAAGACCAATATGCGAAATACAATTACTACAAGATCCAGTTAAAGTACCGAAAAGCTGCGAAATACGAAAAATACAGATAAATACGACTATTTTTCACAAACTTGAGTTTCAAAACGCTTGGTTATACGCATCAAGTGGAGAAACAGTCTTCGTTACTTGTGACTCTGATAAAGAATCGAGCAGTCATATAATAGAAGGAGTAGGTATTTTACGCCTGAACTCCACATGCAAAGGATACGCAACACGTGATGTATTAATTCCAGGGAGAATTAATAAAGAACCTTACCCAGATTTCATACCAAATTCAATAATAGAACCAGAAATGAAACTAACAAATTTAGCGACAATGGAAACCAAAAACATAATTAACAACAGAATGGACGATTTAAACGCAGTTTCAAATACACATAGTTACTTACAATTTTTAAACAATAACATAAGCGATTTAGAAAAGCTTAAACACAAAATAACAATATATGAATATGTTTTAGTAATAACATTTTCCATCGGGGGTTGTGGAATTTTATTTTTTATGATTAACATGTTTGCACATTTATTACAACAATATAGAGCAAGAAGAAGAATGACTCGGTGTGTTTCCGTAGTTTTTCGAAACGAACAAAATGTTACGACAACACCAAGTTCGCAACCACCATTATTTATGGAACAATACAATGATGACCCAGGTGAACAATCTGTACCACTATACCCGAAAATGAAAACTTCATATTAAATATGCAAAAATCGGTGATTTTTGTCTTAAAGGGGAGGAGTGTAGTAATCCGACCATATTACTTTATTTATTACTCTATCTCTTTATTACCTTGAGCTGATACTGTTTGCAATAATTTCACATATCTAATTTATAGATCTAGTATTATATTTTTGTTATACGAATTCTTAGAATCGACATACGTATATTATTTATATTATTTATAGATCTAGTTATATGAATTCTTAGAATCCAAATACGCATTCAATAATCGTGTCTTAGTAAACACGAAACTTGTGTTCCGGTTTACCATGACACACACGTATATTCTGGGACTACGCCCATGATTAGTTTAATATAAAAAGGGTTGTGGTAGTATTAAGATTTAGACATAGTCAAGCCTCAAGTACGCTTAGACCGGTGGCGTTGTTCTATACTTAACAACACATCGGGCTAGGCCTTTATTATTATTATTATTATTTTACTTTGTCTCAGTTAATAAATAACTTCAGTTTCAAACTTATAAAAAACGAGTTGTTTATTTACTTCAAACTTCATACACTCTCTGAAGAAGATAGACGACAAAGTGGACTTCGTCGTTAAATCGTGTTGAGCCATCTCCACCAGGACCGGCTCACTACAAATGCTAATAAAAAAAAATTGTGCCTATGTATTTTTATAATTTTTTAATTTTTGAATCAGAGTTAGAACAAGTTATGTGGACCCTTCAATTAAATTTTCAAGTAATTTGTCCCAGCTAAATTTTTTTTATCAATATTTATAAAAAAAAAAAATAAAAAAAAATTGAAAATATCAAATGCCTATAAATAGCTCAAAAAAAGTCAAAATGTTTTGAAAATCAAATCGCGTAAAGAAAATGGCAATCTAAATAACTGGTAAAATTTTAAAGTATTTACGACTTATACTGTTTGAATAACAACAAATATAAAAAATCGTTTTAGGCTTAACCGTTATTTAACGCGGTTTTGTAAAAATTTTAATTTCAAACACTCATAAAAATTTTTTGTCTGAATCCGGTGGAGTTTTTTTTACAGGTATTTGAAGAAAAATGTATGGAGAACTTTGTATCAAATTTTCAAAACTTAGTTATAAAAGAAAAAAATTTTACGATTTTTCAACTACAAAATTACTTGCCAATTTTCGCAATTTTGACATATTTCGTATAAATTCGAACTTTAAGCACTTATAAAAAAAAATTGTGACTAACGATTTCGGATTTTTTTTTATCACTTTAAGAAAAACTTATAAGAAACCTTGTATTAAATTTTCAAGATTTTCTGGCCGGCCAAAAATTTTTTATCGTTATTTAAAAAAAAAATACTAAAAAAAAATAAAAATTTTAATTGTTTATAAATAGCTCAAACAAAGTCAAAATTCTTTGAAAATTTAACTGTGTATGGAGAACGCTAATATAAACATTTGGTGAAAATTTCAAGTATTTACATCGATTAGTTTTTGAGTTTTAGCAAAATAAAAATTTGATTTTGACGAAAACTGGTTTTGTGTAAAAAAATCCCGTTTTTCCGTCATTTTTTTAAGGTTTTTCCCGACTCACTTAAAAAATATTGAAAATTTTTAACTTTTGACCCCCCAAAGTACCAACTAGATCCGATTTCCTTTTCAAAGAGGGGCTGAAGTCAAAAATCGAAGCATTTTTACTGCCCCAAATGTTGTCGACAGACACAAAAACCAAAAAAAAAAAAAAACACACATCATTGTAAAATCAATACAAATCACTCCGTTCAGAATCTAAAAAATGTATTAAATATTAGTACTAATTATAAATATAATTTTGATAATGATTTATTAAAATGTTTAGGAATGTTTTATATTGTTAGTGCACCTAATTTGTCTTCATATGTGTTTAATCATGTAGAACGTACGTATGTAGGTGTTAATGAACCAAAATTGTATACACAAGGTTTTTTAAAAAATATAAGTGGTGCTATATTTACTCAAAGTAATGAAATTGGACCTGAAGAAATAATTAATAAAACAGAAATAAATGGAAACTATTCAATTGAACAATTAACAAGTTTATTACCTTCGACTATCAAATTACAAAATGATAATAATTTTATTTCATTAAGTTCAAAAAATTATTTTTTATTAGACAAAAATTTAAATTTAAGTTTAGGGATTGCTAATGATTATTTATATACACATGTAGGAGAAATAGATATATTAAATAATAATAATATAAATAAACAATTATTAGAAGTACATTGCAACATAATTGAAAAATCTGTTTCATCTATTAATGAAAAGGTTATCGAAGATGAGCTTTTGTTTGTTTTTTATTATGATTCTAATAATCTTTTTATAAGATCTAATCCATTAATTTACAGACAAGTAAATGTACGCACTATTCAAAAGATAGAAATATATATTATTGATCAAAATAATAACGTTGTTAATTTTGATGATTTTATTGTTAATCTTGATCTAATTGAAGAAAAAACAAAATAAATATTTTTTCAATAGAAATATTTCTATTGAAAAAAAAAAAAACATTATTTAACCACTAAAAGATTCTTCAATTGTACCTTTTTCAATATCAAATAAAAATTCATCTTCTCTGACGAAAAAAACATAACAAATTGTGTTTTTAGGTAAATCTTCATTTAAATCAACATGTAAAATAATATTTTTCTTAGTTGCAGAAATATTTGTTGGTTGTCTACTCAAGTTAACAAGATATATTGCTCTAAATTTTTTAAAATCGTTTGGATTATTATACATTAACGGATGTTCTTGATGATTTTTAAGATAATTTCTTTTATACTCCATCAAACTCTCATAAGCTACACAAAATTTATCATTCTTAAAATCTAGATCTTGAGTTTCTTCAGGATAACGTTTTCCATTTATTTCAAACCAATAATTTTTTACATTACAATGGTCAAATTCACAAGGATCATGATCTTGTGTATTTAATTTGTTTGTTTGAAATACTACACCTGCAAACTTAGGAGAATTAGAACTTCGATTTTGATTTGATAAATCGAGTTTTATAGTTTTTCCTGATATATTTCTTTCTTCAATATTTTGCCATGATCTAAAAATAAAAGTATATAATTTTTCTTGAGACAATTTTGTTAACTCATTTATCAATAAAACTTTATGAACTCCATATTCAATAATTGGAATTTGAAGTGTAAATTCTTCAATAATAATCTTTCCATCTTCTGTTCCTGTTATATCTTTTTTTAACAAAGCATCATCATCTGTATTTCTTGTAAAAATTATTTCCATATCACCTTTGAAAACCGGACATTTTACGTCTTTAAAAAATCCTAACCCAAATTGTGATAGTTTACCCATAGCATTAAAATAACCTCCGCCTTCAAATTTGCTTGCAAATCCTGAGTTTATAGTTGGTCCATTTTGATCTACTAAATAACTTACCACACCTTTAATTGTACTAGTAATTCCTACATATTCACATTCATCCAATACTTTACCATTTTTTTTAACTATAATATTAGAAAATAAATATACAACAAAATTATCGATTAGTTGTATTTTTGTTCCTTTAGGATAATCTTTTCCATCTTTTTGCAAATATCTACCATAAATGAAAAATTTTGTATTTGCAATATTCAGAAAATCATCCATACAATCTATTCTAAAAGTTATAGTTTTATTAGGTGTATTAAGTTGTGAATTATTCACAGGTAAAAAAGTTTTATATTGAGCTCTTTCAATATGTTGATCATATTTTTTAAAAATATTATACATTATTGTTTATAATAGCAAATATATATTTTTTTTTTTTAATAAATGAATAAAGTTGTAGTAAAAAAATTTATTGAAGATGAAAATAAAGAACAATCTTTATTTGAAATACCTTCACGTGGTTTATTAGTAGGACCCAGGGCCGGACTGGCCCAGTGGTCTACTGTCCTAGAGGACAATGGGCCGCTGTCTTTGGCTGGGTTTTGGGTCGGTACCTTGTTAGTACAATTATATACCACTTAATATTTCATTACATAATATCTCTACCTCTACTACGTTAAATAACTCGCATTCCTTTCACAACTTCAAAAAGGCGGATTACAATAGTATTATACATTTTCTGTCTTCCTATGATTGGGTCTCTACTCTATCCAACCTTGATTTAAACACTTCGGTTAATACCTTCACTGATTCTCTTCACAGTTCAATTTTGAGGTTCGTCCCTCTATCCCATTATTATAAATCAACTTGATCGCTAAGCCCCCCTTTAGTCCCCAACTAATTACGCCTATGGTCAGAGAATAGGGCCGCTATTATATTTGGGATAATGGGCCGGACCCTACACAGTCCGGCCCTGGTAGGACCATCGGGTTGTGGTAAAACAACTCTGTTGTATAATCTGATTATAAATTATTGGATACCATATTTAAATCTATATTTGTTTACAAAAAATATTGATCAACCAGTCTATAAAAAATTTAAAAAAATATTTGATGATATACCTTCTATAATCACTTATTTTTCTAATGATGATATAATATCTGTAGATGATTGTGAACCCAATAGTTTAGTGGTTTTTGATGATTTTATTTTAGAAAATCAAAAGTTGATAAAAGAATATTTTATAAGATCGAGATCAAAAAATATTAGTGTTATTTATTTAACACAAAATTATACTTCAGTAGACATAAAAACAATAAGAAATAATTTGAATGTTTTAATTGTTTTTAATCAGTCAAATTATTATATTGAAAAAATATGGTCCGATTTGATTAGCAAAATAATACCATTAGAAAAATTTAAAGAAATTTGTAGAACTTATTGTAAAACATATGATAAAAAAAATAAAATTAAAACATATGGTTTTATAACAATAGACTTAATAAAAAATTTAATCTATGACAATAAAGGTAATGATATTTTAAATATCGACGAACGATGATAATGTTTTTTTTTTTATTTTTTTGTGTAATAAATGGATATTACACAAATTCAAAAAAAATTAAAAAAAAAAATAAAAAAAAATTTAAAAGTTACATTTATGAAGGAGCCATCAGAAACACAAAACAATTTTAAGAAAGGAACTAATTTAGAAAACGAAACAGAAATAATGAAAAAAATAATTCATATTAAACAAAATTTACAAAAAACTTATAAAAAATCAGATTTAGAACAAAAAGAAAAAAAATTAAATGTTATAAAAAAAGATGAAGATGAAGGTGAAAATAATATTGAAAAATTAAATATTCACCAATCTTCACCAACAGAGTTAAAAAACATAATTAATATTAAAAAACAATTACAAAATAACTATAGAAAATCAATTTTAAACGATAAATATAAAGCAGAAGAAAAAGTAAAACATTATGAACCAATATTAAAAGCATTATCAAATGTTGAATCATCTGTTAATGATGTTAAAGAGGTTGCTATTAAAACCGATAATGATATTCAAAAAATGATAATACCTACTCCTTATAAACCAAGAAATCCAGAATTACAAAGATTAATGAGTACAGAAGAGACTTTTGGAACACCAAAAAGTTCAGGTAAAAAATCAATAACTAATTCTCCAATGCCTGCAAATACTATAAAATTAGGTCCTTATGCTACAAAATATCTACCAACAATAGAACCTAATAACTGTTTTGGAATATATTATGATAAAGATTTTGAAGATCACATGCTTGGTAAATGTATAATAACATTTGAAAATGATGATATAATTTTAAATGGAAAAAAATATGAAGGAACGATAGGTTTGTGGAGATTATTGACACATTCAGATGCTACCAGACCTGAATGTTATACAGATGATGATTTTAAAATATATAAACAAATGTTAATTGAAACTGATTCTATATACCAAAACAATAATAAATCGACAGGAAGAGCTAAATCAAGTAGTGGAGCAAAATATACAACAATGATTAGCAAGATTTGGAAAGAAATTAGTGAAAAGAAAAGGCCAATAAAAAAAACCAACAGGAGATGGCTTAGTAAAATACACAGATGATCATATTGAATATCATTATATTAATAATATGAAACAGTTAACAGATAGATTACAACTTATGTCTGCAGAAGAAAGAGCCGGAAATAATAATTTTCATAATGAAAAACTTGGTATTCTTCGTTTATGTAAAACAAGTCTGGAAAAAATTATTGATACTCCTAAAGGTATTGAATATTTATTACTATATGTAACAAACTTACCAAAAGTAGTTGTAAAAATACCAAAAGATTCCATAGTAAAAAAAATATATTTTATATCAAATGAAGAAAGAAAAGGAAATAATATTTATCATGATGAAAAACTTAATATTCTTAATATTTGTATTAGTGAAATGGAAAACATAATTGATATTCCCAATGGTGCAGATTATTTGTTTTCATATGTTTCATGTTTACCAAAGAAAATTATAAAAGGTTCAGGATTTATTAATGATTTTTTGAATTGTTCATATTTGCCTGAATTGCATTGGCCTGGTTATAATTACTTAGGACCAGGAACAAAATTAGAAAAAAATAAAAAACCTATAACAAATTAGAGGAAGCTGCAAGAGATCATGATTATTTTTATAGAGATCATAAAGATACTAAAACTAGACATGAAGCTGATAAAATTTTAGAACAAAAAGCAATGGAAAGATTTGATGCTCCTGATAGTTCTATGTATGAAAAAATTCCAGCTCTTTTTACTACATATGCAATGAAAGGAAAAAGACGTTTAGGAATGAATTTAATATTTGAATAAAATTTTAATATTTTGTATAATAAAATGTATTTTAAATTAACTGAAAACCAGAAAAAAAAGCTGGCTGAAGCTTGTAAAAATAATACTAATGCAATAATTCAAATTGCTAGTAATAAAATATATAAAGGAGAAAATATTTTTTAATTTAGATCAAAATCAAATAGATAAATTAAAAAACAGTAAGGAAAAAAAATCTGGAGTAAGGTTAGAGATTACTCCAAAGCAGATTAGAAAAAAAGAAGGGGGATTTTTACCTTTAATTTTACCTTTTATAGAAGCTGCAGCAGTAGCCACTCCAGCTATAGTTGCATTGTATGATAGTTATAAAGATAGTAAATATAAGGAAAAAATGGAAAAAGAAACAATTCGACACAATAAAGAAATGGAAAAAAATAAAGGTTCTGGATTGAAGAAAAATCAAAAAAAAAAAAATCGAAAAAATCGAAAAAATGAATAATTTTGATATAACAAATTTTAGAAAAAATATTAAAAAATTTAAAGGAGTTTATACAGTTTTTTGAGCAAAGAAAAAAATATAAATATTGAACCGCTAAGTAATTTTGATATAAATCAATTTGGAAATAAAATAAAAAACTATAGAGGGTGTTTCATGAGGGATGAATTACCTATGAAATCATGGGTAAATGAATGTGGAGTTCTTAATTTAAATAATTCTACTCAAAACGGTTCTCATTGGGTTGCATGGAAAAAAATAAAAAATAAAAAAATATATTTTGATTCTTTTGGAATTCAACCTCCAAAAGAAGTTGTAAAATATTTGGGTAAAGATAATCTATGGTATACCGATAGAAAATTTCAAGATTATAATGATCCTCCTATATGTGGACATTTGTGTTTAGAATTTATTGACAATTATAAAAAATTTATTTAAAAAATAATTTACTACGATTTTTTTTTTTAATAGAACAATTCTATTAAAAAATTAATATAAAAAAATAATTAATATAAAATGGAAGATGATCTAATACATTGCCATAAATGTAAAAAAAGAACAAAAAATATTAATGCAACTAAAATTCAAACAGTTAACGGTCGATGGAGAATTTCATCAAAATGTTTCATTTGTAACACAAATAAAAGTAAATTTATAAAAACTCCTGAGATTAAACACTCTAATAACTCAATAATTTCTAATAGAAAATTAAATGATACAGATAAATTGTTATTAGCTAAAGAACTTCATAAACCAGTTAGAATAAGATTTCCTAAAAGGAGAATTTTTACTAAAGGTATTGATGATTTATGGGCTGTTGATTTAGTTATAATGAGAAATTATTCAGATCAAAATGAGGGTTATTGTAATATAATAACTGTTATAGATACTTTTTCAAAATTTGCATGGGCTTTTCCACTAAAAAAGAAAGATGGAATTAGTGTTTCAAAAGCTTTTGAAAAAATAATGGAACAAGCTAAAACACAAAATCATCAAACACCAAAAAAACTTCACGCAGATAAAGGTTTAGAGTTTGAAAATAAACATTTTAAAAATGTGGAATATTTTAATATTTTTGAAAAAATATGGTATTCATATGTATCATACACAAAACGAAGAAAAATCAGCAATTATTGAAAGGTTTAATAGAACATTAAACGGGAAAATGAGATTATGTTTTGAAGTTCAAAAATCTAAAAAATGGATAAATATTTTACAAAATTTATTAGATGAATATAATTTCAAAGACATGCATCGATCCATTGGTATGAAACCTTGTGAAGTAAATAAATCTAATGAAAACGATGTTCTACACAAATTATTTCTTACAAAAAATAAACCTAAACCAAAAATTAAATTTAGTGTGGGTGATAGAGTAAGAATAAAAGCTTATAAAAAAACATTTGGTAATAAATATAGTAATAATTGGACAAGAGAAATATTTATAATTAAAGAAATTTTAAACACAAATCCTATAACATATAAAATAAAAGATTTAAACAATGAAGAGATTGAAGGTAGTTTTTATAACGAAGAGTTGCAAAAAACTAAATTTTAAATGTTATTTTTAATAAAAATTATTCTATTAAAAATAATGAATTTAAAAAAATATTATGGAATATAATAAATGGATGATTTAAACGAAATTGAAACTTTAGTGAAAGAGAATGATAATATTAATAAAATGGATAACAAAAAAACATATCCTACCAAAAATTGTGATAAATGTAATTTAACAATTGGTTGCAAAAGTTGGGCTTCTCATTTGAAATCATATCGACATCAAAAAAATGATAAAGATCAATCAATTGTACCTTTTAGATTTAATAAAACATACAATGGTATACCAATTAATCATGAAAAACAAAAAAATTATAATTATTTGAAATTAATGAAAAATGATATAAAAAAATATGTGAAAAAAAATTCAAAAAAAGATAATTTATATGTTAATTTTTGTGCTTTTGGATACTATGAAAATACTGAAACAGTTAAATATAATCTACATAAAATTCCAATTGATGGAAATATATTCATTATTGATCAAGGGAACGATCAATTTGGAAATGGAAATCCTTATATTTCGAAATTATTAAATTCAGCAACTTGGTTAGAACTTTGTAAAATAGCTAATGATTTAATAATTACAACAGGTGATTATACTCATCATTATCTAGATAATATTAAGATTGTTGAAGATTTAGGAAATATTAAAATGTGTAAATTTAGTATGGGATCTTAATATTAAAGGTGGACACTTCTTTCTTTTTTTAAAAAAAGGACCTTAGTTAAAGGAAGTGATATACATAATAAATATCATGCTCGGATAGCTCAGTAGGTAGAGCATTAGGCCTTTAACCTAAGGGTCCAGGGTTCGAGCCCCTGTCCGGGCGATTATTTACTATATTTAAATACTATTTTTTAATAGAAATTATTCTATTAAAATTAATGATCACTTTCATTTAATTGTAACCGTATGGTATTGTATCATAATCTGGTAATATTATTCTTTTATCATAGCCAAACGAGAATTTTTTTGTAACTTTTTTATTAACTATATTTTTAGTAAGTGTATCACGTGTTATTTGATTATATTCTAATTCTATATTATTATCTTTATTTTTTTGTTCAATTAATTTTATCATCGATTCACCGTTAAGTTTTAACAAATTTTGATAATTCAAAGTAAATCCTTTTATAACTGTTTTAAATTTATTATCGTTTGTTTTATAATAATAACTTTTAGGTCCTGTCGATGCCCAATCTGTTATATGTACATTTTCACCTAATTCGTCAGTCCATTCTCCCAACATTGTTCCTGTTTTAACTAAATTACCACCGTTATCTATATAGAAAATAGAATCTGTATCAAAATAAACTACAGTTCTACCTAATTTATCTAACATTTTATATAATCTTAATCTCGCACTAGATGTTGTAAATAAAGCTATTAAAATATTTGTATTATGAAAATTCTCAACGTAATAATCTTTATAATTATAGCACATTTGTATCATATTGTCGTTTAATATTTTTATATTGATATTCTCTAATCTATCATCTAATAATATTTTATAAAACTGTTGTGGGTCTGTAACAAACTCATTTTTTTTCATTTTTTGTCGTTGACCAAATTTTCCCCATAAACTATTTAAACACAGTTTTGCTACAGCTCGTCTACCTGGATTATCTCCTATTTTATATTTATCTAATAATATGCCCAATTTACGAAAATTATTTTTATATACTCTTCATTAGAACTATAATTATGTTTTGAACTTTCTAATTTTATTTTCATAAAATTATTAACATACTTTTTAAATAAGTCTGTTGTTTTTTCTTCGAAATTCCAGACTTCGTAAATTTTTGTTATTATGTATCCTTTTTCCAAAGCTTTATTAACTTCATCTGTTGTCCACGTTCCTATAAATTGTCTTTCGTTTTTATAATGATCACATCTTTGATTTTGATCTACAGCACATTTATAACACAAAGGAAATAATAACTTTTCACTTTTTTTCAATTTTATTTTAACTGGAAGTACAGGATGATAAAGATTTCTTGGAGGTAAAATTTTACATTTAATTAATCCAAACCAATTTTTATCATATAATTTTGGTTTAAATATTTTTTCAGGATGACCAACAGGATAGTAATCATAATAATTCACAGTTGGATATAAACTACATACATCAATATAACGAATTTTTGTATTTTTTACTCTTAATTTTGTGGCGTTTGTTCTACCTCCAAAGAAAGCATCTCTAGGATTAATAGGGTCAGCTATATCAACTTTTTTCATATTTTTGTATGCAGTACCTACTATTTATCCAATCACATTCCCATTGCTCAACAAGATTATAACCTGCATTTTTTATTGTTGTACTTCTGTCAATTGTTTTTTGATACAAATCCTCCATTGTTTCATGATTTATATTATTTATAGTTTCTCTATCTTTATAACATTTAGTACAGCCGTGCCAAAAACAACCATGATATTGATAAACTGTTTTTGATTTATTATCAAATCCATCTACTTTAGCCCCTGCTATTATTTTTTCACCGCCATTTAATGCATGTGAGATATTTTTATTATTAAAATGTTGTAACCACGTTATCGATTGTTTTGAATAATTTTCATTTTTTTCTTTATCTAAAACAGCTATAGTATCTTTTAACAAATATCTTGATCTATAGATAGCCATACAAACACCTGCTATAGTTGTATATCGAAAAGGATCAATATTAGCAATTTCTAAAAATTGTTTTCTTAATTCTAAACATCCTCTTCGTAGAATATCTACATCTGAATTACAGTAAGCCTCTAATTCTTCTTTAAAATTAAATATATAATTTTCATTAATTTTATCATCATACCATTTTTCAAATACTTGTTTATCATCTGTTTTCATTGTTTCGTATCCATAATATTTTTTATCGGGTAATATACCAATATAGTTTTGATTTTCTACTGTATTAAAGAAATGTGGAAAGTAACCTTTTTTCAGTTCTTTAAGACCAAAAGTTTTAGGAAAACTACTGAGTGGACCTTGAATAAAATTAGAACTATCTATTATTCTTATACTTAAATATTTAATTTCTAATAACATTAATTTTGTACCATTATAAATCGTAAAAGGTCTTAAAGTGTTATCAACCAAGTATTTTAATATAAATTGTGAATCGTATCCTTTTGCGTAATGTGCTATAAATGTATAACCCCTATATTCCTCGGATATTACATGTTTACAAAATTCTTCATTTGTATCAAACATAATTTTATTTCCTTCAAAATCATGAGCAATTATTTTATTTGCGATATGAGTTCCTGTTTCTTGTTGAGCTTCATAATCAAAAAACAAATATTTTTCTGTATAACTACAAAACTTTTTTCTATTACCTTTAATATTCGGTATTTTTTTATCGCATTTACAACAACCGTCACATTTACCTCCTTTTTGCGATCTATGTTGCATATAACATTGATGTTTATTTATTTTCACTTCTTCTAAGCAATTTCTACATTCACTATAACCACATTTATGTTTCTTATCTCTTAATACTATTCTATTACAATCAATACATTTGTATACATAATCACATATATAATTATGATTATCTAAACATTCTTGATTATAACAATATCTATTACATTTTTCACAATATATTCTATTTTTCGTACTACTTGAATGTTCAAACCTTGTACCAAAATCTGTACACAATTTACATATTTTGTATTCTTTAACACATTTATGTTTATCTTTATTTTGATATCGTTTGTCACAATCTTTACAATAATAAGACGATCCATAAAAACCTTTAGCTGATTTAATAACATCAAAATGGTTTCCATTTTTGTACAAATAAATTTTAGTTTCTTTATCATCGCCCTTATAAATTAAAGTATTTAAATTTTCAGCACATATAACATTTATTTGTATATCTAGTGTGCTTTCCACATTCTTAATATCAGTCAACGTAAAACCTTCTTCGTTATATTCTGTTAACATATTACATAATTCTAAAGCTAAATCTTTTTGAATTTTTCTACCTATCTTCAATTGTTTAATTTTATTAGAATCTAATTCATGTCCTAAAATATTATTTGTTTGAGTAGATAATGCAACAACAATAGCTCTCGGGCAACATAAATTATCATCGTTATTAATCTAAATAATACTATTTTTTGTTTTTATATTTTCTGATAAATTTATTATTTTTGTTCGATTTGAACCTCTTGGTATTTTTACTAATTGAACTTGAAAAGTAGTTTCTGTAATATCAATTGTTTCATCTGAAGTTAATATGTTACCAACTATTGATTTTAAGTTGGTTAAAAAATTGTCAGATTTCATACCAGTAGATATAGTATTTTTTAAATTTGGATTCATCACTATAATATTTATTTGATCACCTTTTTCATAATTTGAATTTTTTTGAACAAGTTTTAACATAGAATCTAGAGCTTTATGTGTATAATCAATTTTGTATTTTACATTACTTAGTTTTAGATCTTTTATTAACGCTTCTTTAAAACGAATTTTATAATCAGCTTCGTGTATCTTAAAATTTTTTTGGACCTGTTTATTCAATTGAATTACATCTATCAACTCAAAAACCTCTGGTGTTTTTTCTAATGAACTATTAAAATAATTTTCTTCAGTGAAAAATGTTTTTTCTAACTTCTGAAACGGATTATTGTTTAATGAACTATTATCAGTCTTGAAAATATCTTCTTTAAATTTACTAAAAGGTTGTTGTTTGTTGATATTTGTTATTAAATTATCTTTATTAAGTTTGTAAATAGACCTTATACCATAACTTCTTGCTAATGATTTAAGCTCAGAAATTTTTAAATCACGAATTGTATAACCTTTCCTTATTCTTGATATAAGATCAATTTTTTAAGGGTACTATATCCCTTAAGTTTTGCCTCTTTTGCTATTGACTTAAGCTCAGAGACTTTCATATTTTCTAATATTCTTATAGAATTTATTTGTTCCATTGTTTATTATAATTTTTATTTTCATTTTTATTTATTCAATTTCTTTTTGATAGATTTTGCATTTGATGATTTTATTTCATTTTGTGTTCTATTTGTGTTTAAAGTTATTTTACTGATCTTTTCATATTTTAATATCATTTTGTGTTCTATTTGTGTTTAAAGTTATTTTACTGATCTTTTCATATTTAATATCATTTTGTGTTCTATTTCTGATAATTATGCTAAAGGTTGTGGTTTGTGATCTTTTTGTGATTAAAAACATTTTTCTGATCTTTTTGTGTTTAATAGCATTTTGTGTTCTATTTCTGATAATTATGATAAAGTGTGAAGTTTGTGATCTTTTTGTGATTAAAAACATTTTTCTGATATTTTGTGATTAAAAACATTTTTCTGATCTTTTGTGTTTAATAGCATTTTTGTGTTCTATTTCTGATAATTATGATAAAGTGTACCAGAGTGCCCCACCTACTACTGATCCCTATCATTGCATTCAAATTTAATCTACGCTAGTCCGAGGTCTGCCCATCCCCTTATGTACAGCAGAGCAATACTTACCCGCTTTTTTTTAATTTAATTTACTTTTCATTAAATTTAAAAATCAAATAATGAATTTAAAATAACTTTGAATGTCATAAAATGCAGAGTTGCAATTTTAATTAATTTTTTACTAGCGACTGAAGTATACATTTTTTTGCTATAGATATTCAGCTGTAAATTAAAGAATTATAACTTGACAATTTTTTACTTGACAATTTTTATCAAATGTTTATACATGATAAAATTTTAAAAATATTTTAACTTTTTTTAATATACTTTAAGACATTTTTAATTTTTAAATTTTTTTTTTTTCTATAAATAATAAATATAATTATCATTTTTTTGTTGAGTCAAAAAGTTCGAAAATTTAATGCAAGGTTCCTCATCGGTAATGACCTATGTTTAAGTTTAATTTTGGACGAAATTAGATATTTAAACTAAGAACTATTTCGTTAATATTATTAAAAGGTATTATTTGTTATTGTAAATTGTAATGATTATATTATATTTAAAAATTGAACTGAATAATACTAAAACATTTCTCGAGTTTTATAAAGTTAAACTTCACACACTCATACAATTTTTTTACGGTACTACGCTCGAATAAGATATGTATACATTCAATATATTTATTAAAATGTACACTGTTTTCGCGGACAAACAGTATAAACAAAATACACATATAATAATACATTAATATTAAACATAATTCAATTTTATAAATATTATAAATTATTTACAAAACATATTTTTAAAGGACTGAAAGTAATGTAGAACCAAGTGAAGACGAAGCATCTGAGGTTGAGGTGACCGGAGACGGATTTGGTTGTGGGAAAAAATATTAGTGTGGAGGAGATAATGGAAAATTCTGACTCAGAGGAGCGACAGCAGCCATCACATAAAAAATGAAAAAAAAATGCAGACTGAAAATTTTGGATCTTCTTTACTAAAAATATTAGAAAATCGACAAAGGATACCAGAAGACCCGGAAAAGTCTTTTTTGATGTCGTTACTTACACAAATAAAATCTTTGGACGAAGACCAAAAAACTCAACTATATGTTGAATTTTTAAATGCAATACAACGAGTAAAAAACTCTCCGGTAACCTCTACTTATGCTTATAATACACCAAATAATCAACCTTACTCCCAATTTTATCCTCAACAAAATTACGCCACAAATAATTATCCTCATTGTCCTTCACCTATTTCTTATCAAAGACCACTCTCACACATGTCACAATTTAATATTACTCCTCATCAGTATATTACCCAAAATGTACCTAAAAATATAATAAGCTCTACAATTACTTCTCCGCCAAGTGTAAATGACGAATCAAGTAATTTTTTACAACCATCCACTCCTGAAATGTATTCTACTCATAAACCAAATTATTATAATATTTAAAAATAAAATGTCTTTTCAAAATAAAAGTTAATAAATTAAAAAATGCTTATGTCTACATTCTTAATTTTTATTTGAAAATTATCTACCTCAGTGTCACGGTCAATCGCTCTTCCGGTGATATTGGCACACGCAAACCAGTATGCTGTTTTGACAATTTAGGTCCTACCAGTGATATCTTAAAAAAAATGTAGGTACACGAGGTAATCAAAAGTGGTAAGTTATGTTAATAATTATGAGTATAATGAATATTAATGACTAATGACATAAGATCATAAAACATTAAATTTCTTTTAAAAAAATATTTATATTTAATAATGATATATTCTACTTACCAACTCATCAAACGATGTTATAGACATACGGTAATATTTAAAAAACTCTTCTGGGTAGCTGCGTAGAGTCATAAATGTTACCTGAAATTGACCATTTTCTGACCTTTTTAGATTCAAAGGATGGACCCAATGTCGTCTTTTAACTTTCATTTTTTTCTTTTTTTTAAGTTCGTATTCCTCGTGTAGTGCAAAAATAACACACGTTGCTTCAATATCATTTAATATTTCCATGTTTAAAAAATAAAAAATACGGAAAATATGTTGTACGTCATGCACGATGAACAGTTATATCAAGACTATATAGTACCTACATCACGAAATACAAAGTATTGGCGCACTTTTTATATTTGAGAAACGCCTGTAAAACGCGTGAAACGCGCCTAATGTGTACGCTCCCAATATACACCGTTGATAATAATAGCGTTGTTTACAACTCCTTTGACAAAAATCATGATTATTATATTATTTTGAACTAACTTTTATCGAAGTCTCGTAAAAATAGTTGATATAATAATAATACCGGCATAAACCGCTTTGAGAAACGCTCTTATTGATATGCTACTCAATGAATTATAAAATTTGTTTAATAATTATACAGATGTATTTATTTATAGGAAATATTATTTAATTAAAATACAATAAGTAGATACGTTAGTATTAAAATAATAATTACTGCTGAAGTACTACCACATTTCAGATCTACTTGATCCGAATTCGGCATTACGTGCATCTGCAACAGCTAGTTAACATTTTTTTCGGATCGTACCTATATAATATCTAACTCGTCTAAAAATTTATTTTTTTTACATTGTTTATTAATTTTATTCCTTATAATTAAATTATTTTTACTTATAATACAATTTAAATCGATGTCTTTACATTTTAATTCTAATATTTTAAAAATTAAATTACACCAATAATTTGAGCTAACTGGATTTGATTGTTTAGTGATACTTTGACGACTAATTTTTTTTTCCAAAAATCATGTCCTTTATCACATTTTATCTGATATACACTTTCAAATAGCTCGTGTAACAATACCTCGAAATCAAATCCTGAAAATTTAGCAAGTTCGTCTATCAACCATATTATTTTAGTCTTATTAAATTTCCTACATATAATTGAAAACCACTTTGAACTATTAACTAAATGATAATTTTTACAAAACACTCCCTTTTTTATTCGACATTCGTTGCATAAAAATGTAATCGAGTATTTCACACCACATGTAGCTACAAATCTTCCCTCAAACGATTTGCCCAAAATAATGTTTAATACTTCACTGACTAAATAAAAAAAAAATAGTAGTGTGATATAACATAAAATAATATAATATAATATAAAATATTCTTACATGATTCAGTATCCATAATACGCGAGGTCTTCGTTTTTTAAATTAATGAAAAAGGAAAACTGTTTAGGTTTATCGAGTGTGAATTGAAAAGATTTTATATTATATGTGATATAGAAATAAATAGATGTATTTATCAGGACTGATGATAATCAAAAATTAGATGTACTTATGAGGACTGTTGATCGCGTTGTGATTTTAATTAAAATTATTTTAATCATATCACTAAAATAATTATTAGGGGTATAGATGGATGCTATATAAATGTAAACGATTCAAATGAAATATTCGGTATAGTATAGATGAAATATTCGGCAAAGATGTTAAAGGCAGCGCTAAATAATTTTTAGGAGGTATGAATGGATGCTATATAAGTGTAAACGATTCAGATGAAATATTCGGTAAAGATGTTAAAGGCATATTCCATGATATCGATATTCAACGTATTTTATCTCAGACGGTATATTCTTAAATTTAATAGTGCGGTATTCTTAAATGTAATACTTATAAATTAAACTGGTTGTTGGGATTTCTGAAATAATATAAACTGTTGTATGGTTATAAAGAAAAATTTATTATTACTACATATTTATGCATTATAGATAATAGATATATATATTTTTTTAAATTAAATTATATTAGGCTAAATTTCTTATTCTTCGTAATATAAATCTAGCTGTGTCAAAATCAAAATCTAAATATGATAATATCGTTAACGCATTCAACGTCCAATCTATGCTCATGTTCTCCCTTATGCGTTCGGAGTCTATAGACGCAATTCTTCGAAGACCGTACACTAGCTGCATGATCATATAATATTGTGTATGACTACGGATCCTACTTTGGGAGGTCAATAATTCATGTAACGTAATCTGTATCTATAATGATTTATCTTATATTAGAAATCGCGACATATTATTCAAAATATTGTTTTTAAACTTACTATGTTTGTATCTTCCGGAATCGAACGATCATAATGATATTCACGCAACAGCATTGTTAATACTCTGTATTCAACATTAATTTGCCGAGACATCGATCTAACTCGGTAAGTCCATTCCCTTACCCCCTCACCAGATATACGTGCTTGTAGTAACAAACAGTAGACCTCTCTCAAAGAGGTATTTATGCGATGAGTAACATTATTTTCGCTTATCTCACTATGTATAAATTAAAAATTAAAAATATAAATATAAATATATATATATCAATATAATTTAAATATTATAACTCACCCATTGAGGAAAATGTTTTCGTTTGTTGTAGTAAATTCAGCAGGTGTTGGTAAACGGTTATTTTCGTGAACACGACACATTTTCAATTTTCAAGTAAAATAATATAGTAAAACTAATCTCTTAATAACACTATACGACTGGTTAACGTTATACAGCACGACTGATTATAAATTTATGTGATTTGAAATATATAGTCTACCTAAAGATTTATACACAATGGTTGTTCACTGCTCAGTGAAACCTTTGAAAAATAGATGCTGACATACCGGGAATTGTATGTTACTCGTTGAAACATACGATATTATTTTCAAATAATATTATTATTAAATAAAATTTAAGAAATAATATAAACTGTCGTATGGTTATAAAGAAAAATTTATTATTACTATATACATTTTTTTTTTATTATTATTTTACATTTGTTTTTTTGAACCTTCGTATGCAAGCATATGACGAATCATCTCTTCATCATTACCGTCTTCGCTCCAATTATTCTCGTAAGCATTCATAAGTTCAATCAACTGTATGTCATACCCGCCATCGGATTCAATTGGAGTGGGACTCATGGTTCGTTGTAATGTATCATGAATTAAATTATGTGTTCCCGAGGTGGTCTAAGCCGGCGCAACCCATTTGCGCCCGAACCCATTATCGTAGCCCATTTGCGCCCCAAACCATAGCACACGTGCGCCCGATTTAGATTAGGTGAAAATCGTGTAACGTTGCCCTTTATTGAGTATTTTGGCGTAATGGTGTGTAACTATAAAATCTAAAATAATATTTGATCGTTTCCCAAGCTAATCGAAACCAATATTAATTATTATTATTTAAATAATATTATTTTAATATTATTGTAATTTAATTATTGTTTGCATTATTAACATTCTTATTATTGACTAATATATATTATTAATTTTAATTATTTTTGATGTAGGCTTTTATATTTTTAAACAATCTTAAACAACAATTGACAACTAATATGAATTATTTATTTTGGTTCCTTCTATATACATTTATTTTATGAATTTTTAATAATATAATAATATTTAAAATTTATATATATATATGTATATTATTGTAATTGTATTTATTAATTATTTTGATGTTACGAAAAAAAATATTTCTATTTGAAATTTATAATTTAATGCAATATAAATAATATTTATATAGGTACGAGGTACCTATACATATAACATGCATACTGTGTAGTATTTAACATTATTTTTAAAATTATTACTTTTTATTAATTTTAATTTTACGTAGGATTTTTAAATTTTAAAAAAACAATAGCAACGTAGCACAAACAAAATGGGACAGTTGTTTTAACTACATACTATGTTGTCAAGCATTATAATTGAAGTGAACTGCATTTGTAAGTTAAATCAACTGCAATAGAGCGTTGATTTAAATATAATATTTCAACTATTTGAAGGTATTGAAATAACTTGTAAAAATTGTTATTTTGAGAATCCAGGTTATTTAATTTAATATGTTTTGAGGATTAAAATGACTACAAGTTAATGAGTTATTCTGAATTATTTTTATTCTTAAAATAAATATCGATGCACGTTGTTGTGACTAGCCTATAGTAGTTGATATAAATTGTAATGTTTTTTATTTTTTTTAACTTTTAGGTTGTTCTCAATGTTTGTTTTATTTGAATCTAATCGCATAAAAAAGTATGCAATGAAAGATACCTGTTATATTATATTAAGCTTGTTATTTGTTAATTAACTTAATTTGTAACATTAAATTAAATTAATTTTTTTATCTGCATTAATTTTTTTATAATTTTGACAAGTTATAACACACGTTCGTTTTGTATCCTGTATATCTTAATTATTCGTGTTGCGTACAATTTAAGGTACTTATTATATTATATTGAGAGGCAATTCGTATTCGTTTTATTTTATCTCATTAGCATAGGTGAATATTGGGGGCTTAATCCTTCTCAAAACGTAATCAAGCCACACTGCATGGTTGAAGAGTTTAACATATATATTTATATTTTATATGGATCAGACAAACATGTTAAGCCCCCAAAAATGTGATCAAATATCTGCCTATGTTCATTAGTTAATTATCTACAACAATTTTTTTTATAATAATTTATAATTACACGGGTAAATTATAGATATGACTTTATTTAGATAACAGTGTTTCCACATCTTCAATTAAGTTAGGTAGTGGCTCAGTAGGTTAGGCGTTAGGTTAGGCAAACTTAGAAATACCCCCAATTGAAGTTCGATTCTCTGGCAGTTCTCAAAATTTTTTGCAATATATGGTAAAAATAATATTGATTTTAACTCCATTAAATAGTGGAGATAACATTATTGATGTAGTTATACCGATACTTTTTATGAAGTAAATTATAACTGAAACTGGAGTTGTATTAACTAACATAAATTAATTAAACCAAGTGGTTACTATTAACTACATAGCGTAGTCAAATTAACACTCCTTCATCCTTAGGCGAAATCTAACGCTCGAATGTGCACAGAATTGACTTATTTGGTGGTCAAAACAACTCCACAGTTTTATGTGTGCATGCAAAATGGGCGCATTTGGGCTATAAATCGGGGTGTTAAGTTTTTTATTTTGAGCGCAAATGTCCATAACCCTCGGAGCGCAAACGGGCTGCTCTTTGGCGCAAATGGGCTACAGCCGTCTAAGCAAAGGCAGGTTTAACATGCTGGGTGAGATAGTTGACTGTATTTCAACTTCTGGGAACAAATCGTTTCTCAGTCTAAGCACAAGCGGTCTCGGCGTTGTATCCACGAACATGTCGAGTGAGGATGGTTCAGAGTGAACAGACTGAATCGGTGATAAAGATCGAAAAGGGTTTTGAGATGACCGTGGTATTGATGGTGTTGCAGGTGAAAGAATTGGTGAAAACGCGCGATACCAAATACCCATCTGCGATTCTCGGTGAGTGGAGTACCCACTATCTTCGGATGGAGTCTAAATAATAAATACTATTAACTTTATTTATATCGGGTGACGTATAAGATTCGATTTTTGATATTTTAATTTTTTATACCAATTATTCACAAGTAAAAAAATGAAAAAAACTGAAAACGCAAAATGGTTTTATCAATTTCGAGAATGAAATATCAAAAATCGAATCTTATTCGTCACCCAATATAACTCTCCTCTACAACTTTTAATTAAGGTATTTTGCTCTAAAACCATTCAGTAAGCCGTATTATTGGAACAAAATTGGTATGTTTTATAGTAAAAAATTTGTAATTACGGCCGTCATGTGCTGCTCTGCTAAATATAGCGGCAGCGTTCGAAACAATGTTCATATTACCACCCCGCGCGCGTCTGCAGCCGTACCGCACCATAGGTCTAAACTGGTTTTTATATCGCAGTTTATAAATAATTGTTGTTACAATAACAATAATGTTGGTGACCGAATAATATAATATATCGATACCGATATCGAATTTTATATTTCGTGTATTATTATTTTGCATGCCGCGCTGTAGGTATTATATATCTCACGTCATCATTACTATAATTTGTACAATAAAAGTACGATTTGAATAATTATTTTTTAAACTTGAAGAAAATTTGATGATTTAGTTAATTTTATTAACGCTGAACCACATATGAAAAAAATTATTAAATTTAAAACGATATAACAAAAAAACACCTTAGGTACCTACAATCTGCACGGTTACATATGAATAAATATTAGCCTGTTGAATAAAGTGACAAACGTAATCAATGTACTTACGATATAATTCGATAACTTATAATAGTCTAAATAATAAGTGATTTAAATCTCTAATTATATTAATTATTTACATAAATCAGTCAAACACTGTATATATTTTTCATTAGTAGGTACGTCTATTACAGATTATTAATTATTTATTAAATTTAATAATAATAAATAAACGAATTTAAGCTAATTCAAAATATGATAAAACTAGTTGACACCAATATAAATTTATTTTTTATTAAATTATTAAATAATTAAATAATAAATAATATTTTCGATAATTTTTTTCTCATTTTTAATAAAAAATGTTAATCAGTACAAATTTCACCTATTATTAAAAATTAAAAAAATGTTAAACAGGAATATCAATGATGAATATTGTTTTATATTTTCCTATAATTTAATTATTCTTCTCGTAAGTCGTAATATGTATAAGATAGTTAATATATAGTTAAATAATAAATTTGTTAAAAAAAATAATTTTAAATACATACGATTCAATCAAAATCAGAAATATTATAAAATATTTGACTCTCATGTACAATAAGCAAACATAATCAAACACAAAAGACGTAATATTAGTGGGTAGATATAGATATAGATATACAGGGTGTAACAGCACTATTTAACAAGTTTAATAACTTTTTTTCTACTGAATATTTTTAAGTTATTTTTTTTTTTTATGATTTCTAGAGCTCTGCTCTATATTTTTTATATTTTAAATTTTATTTTATTTTTTTAGGACTAAAAACAGAAAATTAAAATTTTTTATTAAATGTTATTCTTATAATCCAAGATAGCTGTTTTATAAATACGTTTTTAAAAACAATTTTAGTGTTTAAACATTTTAATTAGGTTTAATCATTAATTTTTAAACAATTTTCAAAGTTTGTTAAAATTCAAATTTATTCCTTGCTTATCATTGTTACATCAAATGTCGATTTGAACTAATCTTTTCCAAGAAATAATTTGTTATCATTAATAATCAGTAAATACATTTTACTACGACTCACACAGTCATCGCCTCATCGGTTCGACGGTTCGACTCATAGCAAAGTGCAAAAAAATGTGTAAAATAATGTTGTCAAATATTGTTTTATGTTATATTAATTAATAATAATTATTATAATTATTATATTTGGATGTTCGTGCGGATCAACGGATGACAATACATCTAATGGCATTATATGTACAGACATGATTTCCGATATTCTGTATTACATGTCGCAATGCCTTTTAAAATTCATAATATGCCAACCTATTTCAATAAAACTGTTTAATGATTATTGATTAGGTACACATAATAATGTTAAACTGTGACGTGTAATATAATACACAATTGGCGTGATCATTAAAAGACGTTTTTCAACAATATTTTGTATAAAATGTATGATAAAATAAAATAAGTTATTTTTTCAATACCATGATGTATATCAAACACTGTGGACCATCAATTTTCAAAAAAAGTTTAGCTTCAAAATGTAAGTATAGATAATTTAATTGTACATTTATTAATCACATTCTAATCGAATATAATATGTAATTTAATGCCTATTTGTTGTCATGTTTTCTCGATGGTTTTGTGTTACACATTTTTTAGTACAACTGACAGTTGTGCAGGACGCACAATAACTCATCACTTAATCTTTTTTCTATATTATTATTTTATATGTTATTAAAGTAATCAAAAATTTTATTTTAATCATAGGTAATATTATACAAAATGATTCAATTAGTTAAGTATTTGAAGTACTGTGAGTCTGTGACATACATTATAGGCTATTGATTTGATCCATTCCTGTAATGATAGTAATGAAGATTGAAACATCCATTTATTATTGGACTATTTTAAATTTACTTGTTAATAAGTATTGGATTATCAGAAAACCACATATACATTCTGCTATAAATTGTAAGTATAACTGAATAAGCTTTTTATACATTTGATTATTATTAAGTTCTAATATCATTTCAGAACTTTGGTTATATTATACTGTACACATACAATATTATAAATACTTAATGTATTCTATTGAATAACTGTTATGGACCAATCATCAGATGTATAAAAAATAAATATACATTTACATATTTAATTTTATCAGTTAATTATTTTAGTGCAATTGAGTTTCTATAAAACTAAATTAAAATAATACCAACATCAACATTCAAAAATGTAAGATAATTTATTTAAATAATATTTTTCATCAACTATTAAATAATAATAGGTTTTAATTATTTTTTAGGATTTCAGTAATTATAATTTAAATAATTATGAATCTATGTATAACTATTCAAATTAAAAATCAATATGCTGTGTCATCATTGAAAATGTTTGTATTGTTCTGAAAGTATTGTAAAATTAAGTAGAGGTTATTGATTAAATTATTATTATGTTATAGTGTGGATCTGTAATTTTAATCTAAATAGTTGAAGGGATGAATGTTGGTACCAAACTCAATTTATAATCAATAATTAAATATTTTTAGTCATTTTTACTGTTTAATTTTTCTTTTAAGGTTTTCCTATTAGTATTAATTATACTTTTAAATTAAGTGACTTTTATGTAAAAAAATATTTCACTAAATATTAGTAAAAAAAAATTAAAATAAAAAATTATTTGAATATGTGTTTTAAAGTAGTTACTAGCGTGGACCTTGTTATATTCTATCTTCCACACTTAAGAAAACCTCATTCATCCCTATTATTTTTGAGGTATGATAAAACATGTTCTTTGTAATTTGTGAGTTATGGCTTTATTTATTTGATTGCTAAGCAAATTTTAAATTTACACTAATACTCTGCTTATGCAACCCGTTAAGTAAATATTAATATTTAATTAGTTTTTTGAATAAATATAGTCAAATACTCACAAAAAATAAAGAACTGTATTACTTAAACCAGGGATGGCAAATCCATGGCACGCGAAAATTTTTACTATTATATAATATTATATAATATATAATATTATAGATTATTAAATAAACCTTTTTATACATTAATTATGCAATCGAATTATAATACAACAAAATATAATTTCTTTTCATGGCACGCTCTAAAAAAAAAAAAGGTAATTTTGGGCATCGAATTATAATATAACAAAATATAATTTTTTTTCATGGCACGCTCTAAAAAAAAAAAGGTAATATTTTGGGCACGCAGTGTTCAAAAGGTTTGCCATCCCTAACTTAAACTAAAGATTACTAATTAATAATTGTTACACTACTTGCTAATGTAAATTATTAATATCAAAATAAATTTTGGTTTAAAAATATTTAAAATAAATAACATGTATCTACAAGAGACATTTTTTTATTAATATTTAATGGTATTAAAGTTGATTAATTATTTATTAGTAGGCCAACATGTAGGTGCCAAAAATATACCAATTTCCCCTTTCAAACGGTCTTGTACTGGACATCTTGGCATGTTCTATAGTACATAAAAAAAATAGTATTTTATATACTGTAATATAATAAGGAATAATTTAGGTAATAAATTAAAATTACTTTATTTTTTTCACCTTGCCAGTAAGCATATCTGGCTTTGGCTTTACGGATGATATATTTATCTTCTGTGGACTGATCTTTAATTATTATTTTATCTAAAATGTCTTTAAAATTGCTGTGTCTTGGACACCACCATTCGGTACATTTCTGAAAGTATATAAAAAGTAAAGCATACCTCAAAATATCACTATTTAAATTAAAAATTACTTTTTCTTCTACTAATATAGGAGCCTCAGCTTTTGGAACATCTATATTTTTATTAATGCTTTCGTCTTGGTTCGACAAATTTAAATTTGTTAATTTAGAACATACCAAGTTTTCTAAAAATGTCATTCTGGATTGCATGGATTGAGGGTCCTCTTTTTGAATAAACATTTTGTTGTTATAGAAAGTTGGACTTCTTAAAAGTTGAGGTTCCTGAAAATAAATATTTACCTATAACTAATTTTAAGTCAATATCATTTATTTTATTTTATAGTATTATTGTGTTATTTTTTGTATTTTTTGTATTTTTTGTATATTGATGTATAAAAATGTAAAAACAAAGATTTAAGCTAAACATATGTCTAATTAAGTAAACTTTCAAACTTACATCGTTCTTATCCAAATTAATATTTTTTGTTTTTAATTTAGTCTGTAAACAAATGATTAAATCTATATAATCTGTATAACTATATGAAGCTAGCTTTTACTAAAATAAAATTGTTTCTTTTTAATTTAGTTTGTAAAAAAAATAATTAAGTTTGTAATATAATAAAGATCTGTATATTTATGTGATGTTAAAAACCTATTCTAGTATACTATTTAAACTTACTTCTTTCTCCTCCAAATTACCATTTTTCGTTTTTAATATAGTCTGTAAAAAAAAATATTATTAAATCTATATAATATGTATAATTATGTGAAGTTAGGAGTCTATTTTAGTATACTACTAAAACTTACAACTTCTTCCTCCAAAATATCATTTTTTGTTTTTAATATAGCCTGTAACAAAAAAAATAAATCTGTGTATACATTTTTTTACTCAATATGTATTTTTTTAATATTTAAATAATTCTTAAAAACATACACATTTTTCTGTTAATGTCTTCTCGTTAACTTTTAATGACATCTAATAAACAATAATTTTAGAATATTGAGTATGTTTAGTTTATTTTTGTAAATATTATATTGTATTAAAATAATTAAGTTATTTATTATTTAATCAGTCACTTACAATTTCATCGGTTAATGTTTTTTTCTCTCCTTCAATTTTTACCAGTTCTTCAGCATAGTAGGCACTTTCATTTTTTTTTGTTTTCAACTCTTGTTGTAAAATATGATATTGCTATAGTGTAATTGTGTGAGTAGTTTACAAGGTATTTATTAAAACTTTAATGTCATTAATTATTTTATTTTTTAATGATTGGTATTAAGTATACTACCTGTCTTAATTCGTCCATCTTTTCCATTGCACCCTTAAATGCTAATTTAAAAAACTCCAACTCAGACATTTGGTTGTCCTCATCTTCATTGTTATTTAAATATGTAACATATAAATCTTTAAATTCATCCATATCAGAATATAAATTTTACACCACACACTTAAATATTTTCTTTAGGATTTGAAGTGACAATAGTCTAGCAGATACTAATAAGTAATGAGGGAATTTGTCATGTTTTTCTTATCTTTTAGTTCAGATAAAATTTGATGATCCTATACAGTATACATGTATAGGTTTTAGGTACGTATACCTAAGTAGTATATTGTATACCTATATACAATGTATACCAATCTATTTTTAATAAAAATAGTATTGTGAACTTTTAAGATTTTCCCATTGGCGATTACTACAAATAATATTGCTTATTAAAAAGAAGTACCTTTTATTTCGCTATCATCTCAATTATTATTATGTTTCTAGAATTCTTAATAAATTTTTGAAATATAAATTCAGTAATTTTTATCATACTTAAATACATATGCCTACTATTTATAGTACTTTAGAGTACTGCGATATGTTGAAAGTTTTTTATGAAAGTGGAAGAAGTACTTTAAAAGCTTCACGAAAGTATATTCAACAATTTCCGGAAAGGAAACAGCCATCAAGAGCTACTTTTTCAAATATAGAAAAAAAATTACGTGAAACAGGTAAACTTTTTAATTTATTGAAATTACATACATAATACATATATGAAGATATTTTATATTAAAATTAAATACATTTAAATTAATAATATAAAACTATACAAAAGTTAATTTAGATAAATATAAATAGTACATAACTTAGAATAGAATATAGATTATAATGTACACAATGATCAATTATATTATTTTTATACAAATTTTAAATTAAGGTATACATTAAAATATAATTCAATAAAATGTACCTACTATCTTTAGGTAGTTTTCCAAGCGGTATCAAACAGCTAAAGGTAAATGTAATTGATGAAGAGCACACGGTGAATGTCTTGGCAGCTTTTAGCAATGATCCTCATGCGTCTGTCAGGTCAGTAGCTAAAGAAATGGACATTAGTCATACCTCCGTGCATCGTATATTGAAGAAAAATGATTTGCATCCATACAAATTACATTATGTACAAGGATTGAAACCCTCTGATCCAGATAGAAGACTTCAATATATTTCAAAAATGATTTGCCTTCATGACCACGATAAAAATATTTTGAAAAAAATATTATGGACTGATGAAAGCTGTTTCAATAATAATGGCATTGTCAATCGTCACAACTCTCATTACTGGAATGGAGCAAATCCATTCTGGACACGAGAGTCGAATGCACAAGTTCGCTGGTCTACTAATGTGTGGTGTGGTATAATAAGTGGTTATTTGATTGGGCCTTATTTCTATGCTGGCACACTTACTGGTGAACGTTATTTGGATTTTTTGACAAATACACTACCAATATTATTAGAAAATATTCCTTTGAACGTGCGAGAAAATATGTGGCTTCAACAAGACGGTGCTCCGCCACATAACGCAAATATAGTTCGAGATTATTTAAATAGACATTTTCAGTTGAGATGGATGGGAACTAAAGGTCCACTAAATTGGCCACCACGATCTCCAGATCTAACACCCTTAGATTTCTTTTTGTGGGGTTATTTGAAGGATAAAGTATACTTCCAACAATCAACATCCTTAGACCATTTAAAACAACGCATAACTGAAGCATGTAACTCTCTGACATTTGAAATGTTGGAATCCGTGACATCTGGAATTCTGGAACGGTATGAGAAATGTTCAACGAACCATGGTGGACACTTCGAACAATATTCTTAATTATTCTGTTGTAAAATATTTAATTTAATGTTAAAAAATAAAACTAGAACAATTTAATAATAGTATAATTTACTATTGAATTAATTTTTACGACTAAGTAATAACAACAATTAATTATTAATGATAAGCGTTTGAAATTTGAATTGTATTGATTGTTTATCAGTTTATCAGATTCGTTGCTTAAATTATTAATATGATAAGAATAATATCATATTGTACAATTTATACTTCATGGAAGAATCAAATTGATTGTTTGAAAATGTAGCACACAAAAATTTTCATATTTCACAAACTTCAAAAAATGTTTAAAAATCATTGATTTAATCTAATTGCAATTTTTAAACACCTAAGTAATTTTTAAAAACGTATTTATAAAATAGCTATCTTGGATTATGAAAAAAAAATTAAATTAAAAATTTAAATTTTATTATTTTAGTCCTAAAAAAATAAAATAAAATTCAAAACATAGAAATTGAAGAGCAGAGCTTTAGAAATAATATAAAAAAAAAAAAACTTAAAAATATTCAATAGAAAAAAAGTTATTACATTTGTTAAATAGTGCTGTTACACCCTGTAGATAGATATACCTACCTATATATTATAGATATTATAATAGTTATTGTCATTTTTGATTTCTATCATTTTAAAATGATAAAAACATGACAAAACAATAATTAAAATAATTTTTATAATATCGGAATAATTATGTAAGGAAAAAACAAAATTTAAATGTTTTAACACTTTATTTTTTACATTATAATATATATATATATAAATAAATATAATATGATATATTAGTACCTTTAGGTACCTAAAATCATATCGATGGATTAAAAGCCAAACATAATATGTCCATTTTTTCCAAAATTGGTTTTATATGTTCAATCAATAAAACTTTACGGTATTTACGACTCTGCCAAATATCAAGTGTCCACAGTTATTAGAAGTGCGTTATTTTTACATAACAATATTTGGCATTTTACGAGCTAATCATATTTTTAAATGCACAAAAATTATAAGTCCAAAAAAAAAGTGACATACAATTATTTTAAGTAGATATATTAACATTGATGCTTATTTTAAGCGGACAAATGTAACATGTCCGGACATACACGATTTGGCAAAATTAATAAATACAATTTTGGACTTACAATGATTGACCGAAAATATTTACTGATAGATCTATTTTTAAATCATAACATGTCCGGAGATATCATTTATGGCTAAACCAGTTTTATCGCGATGCACATCGTACGACTTTTGTCATAACTAGGGCTCGGAAGTTGTAGGAGCTAAAAAAGGTAAAATATGCACGAAAAAATTGGAAAATATGCATTTAAAAAGGTAAAATATGCATGCAAATATGCACGAAAAAATTGCAAAATATGCATTAAAAATGTTAAATATGCAAAAATATTATTCTGAATTCCAAAAATTAAATACATCAGTGATGTTGTTTACAAATTAATCATATACATAAAAATTATTTATAACTAAAAAAAGTATAACTGGTTGGCATTTTGACATCTTATTGAGCTGAAAATAAAATTAATAATATTTTTTCAGTATTTTTCAAATTACGAAAATAATACATGTTTTCTAATACCTGTTAAGTTATTGCATTAAACCACCAATATTTTCTTAAGATTTTCTATTTCAAATGAACGACGATTATTCGATAGAAGATTTTTATATCGAGAAAACGATCTTTCAACGTCAGTTGAAGTCATCGGAGCATATTTATAAAACTTTAAGTCATCGCCTGTCAACTCTTCCGGAAGTCCATCCATTGATTCATTATCTCCCGTTAGTATCATAGAAATCTTCATCATAGTCTCGAAACCGCGATTTTTTTCCAATACATATCTTAACTTCTTCTGAATAGCAACTCCTACTTCACTAGATACCTCTTCTATTTTTTTTTTAGTTTGTGTAATTTCTTTTATTGTTTCAGATAACTTGACCCCTTGAGTTTCAAGTTGCTTAATTTTTGTCGGTAAAAACCCGTAGTTTGAATCTATAAAAATTAAATTAGGTTCCATTGAACGCTGGTTGACAAGTTTTTGCGCTTTTTTTATTGATACAGCATCAATAGGATCGAGCTGTCTCACTACATCACGAATTTTACTAAAGTATTTGCAATAGTAAGATGTGGCCTCAATCCAAGTTCCCAACGAGTTAAAATCGGCTCTGGAGGAAGAGGTATTCCAGGATTTACAGTTTTAAATAATACAGTTCGTGAAGGGGCTTTTAAAAAAATTTGTTTTACACTTGACACTAATTTATCCACTTTAGGGTAATTTGCACGAACTTCCTCTGCAATTCTGTGCAATCCGTGCGCTAAACATGTTACGTGTATTATTTTAGGATAGAGAACTTTTATAGTGTCGCCTGCCTTCTTCATATAAGGTGCTGCATCAGACAAAAATAACAATACATCGTTGTGGCGTATACCATTAGGCCATAGTAAAAACATTGCATTATCAAATAGTTTTGTAATTGTAGAGTAATTGGCTTTTTCAAGTACTTCCGTTGTCAAAAGAAAAATTTTACCAGGACCATCTGACAACAATGTTCCCACAACTACGTTAGCGATGTACCTCCCTTCCACATCAGTGGTTTCGTCGATTGACACCCATATTTTGTTTCCTGTAATATATTGCCTTATTTCCGACATACATTCGTCATAGCAGTCATTTATGTATGTCTTTCTTAAAGTACTTTCACTAGGAACAGCGTGTAGTGTGTACTTTTCAAGAAACTTTCGGAATTCTGTGTTAGAAATTTTGTGCATAGGAATATTTGCTGTCATTAATGTTTTGCACAAATCTCTAGAAAAGGCCGACTTTTTATTGGATGCAGTAAACAATTGCTGAGTATATTCTGAGGACTTACTTTCGACCTTTCGACGAGCTGCTAACATTTCATGTTTATTTGTTTTCAAATGCTGCGTGACCGTAAATTTTTTTTCTGCATTTAATTTAACTGAACATACTTTACAAAATAGTATATCGCCATCAGTTGAAAACACGTCTCCATATTCTCTTAAATATTTTTGTAAATTAATGTCTTTTGGCATTTTAATAAAATCGAAATAAATAATTAAATATAAAATTGATCAAATATACGCACTACGGTATTTTACGCACTTCACCTACTAACAATACGACGTCTAAAACGAAACTGTCAAACAACAATCGTGTACAATCGACAGTAACGATAAACGAAGAAACCATCATTATATTTACGATAACTTATCGACGATAAGATAGTACTACAAATAACTCCGTAATTGACTATTAGTCATTTTGAGTTTTATATTAAATATTAGTTGAAATATACAGGTTAAGAAAGAAAAAAATCAATTTTTTTAGAAAAATATGAAATATGCATAATATGTGTATAAAATCAATGAAATATGCACTTTTTAGCTAAAATTGGCAAAATATGCAAAATATGCATTTTTAATTTTTGTATTTAAACTCGTCATTGTATAGAACGGATTTATAGCTTGGTCTGCTATAAATTGAAAACATACAGAAAAATATGCAACTCCTACAACTTCCGAGCCCTAGTCATAACCGTCTTGGTAGTTGACGCTATTTTAACTATTATAATAGTATTACTGAACAAATTAAAACAGATTGGGAAAATCATAAAAGAAGAGAAAGAGAATCATTAGAAATGAAAAAAGAAGATAAAAAGCGGGTAAGTGGGTATCGCTCTGCTATATATTAGGGGGTGGGGTGGACCTCAGACTATGGTAGGTTAAATTTGAATGCAATGATAGGTATCATTGTATACGAAAAACGATTCTGAACGAAGATGATTTGTCAGTTTAGGATATATTATATTTAAATATTGTCCATATATTATAATATATACATATAATATATTAACATATTATGTTACTATGGTTACTTTATAGTATCTGTTTATTAATAATCAAAAAATCGATTTTGTCGAAAAGTGGTTTTTCGTAAAATTGCCATTTTTCTGTCATTTTTTTTTTGTTTTTCTCGATTTTTTTGAAAACTATTTGAAAATTTTACTTTTGACCTCTCCAAAGTACCAACTAGATGAATTTTCCTATTCAAAGAGGGGCTGAAGTCAAAAATCGGAGCATTATTACTGCTCCAAATGTTGTCGTCAGACACAAAAAAAAAAAAACACACATCATAATAAAATCAATACATTCATCACTTCGTTCAGAATCTAAAAATGCTACCGATAATAAAAATGGAAATGTAAAGAATCTTAAGAATCACTTATATTTAACACAAACAGTATTTTTTTAATTTTTAATAATTTGAATTGTATAATAATATAATATAAAATATTTGATTTTAGATTCTGAACGGAGTGAATTTTGACCCCCCCAAAGTACCAACTAGATTCAATTTCCTATTCAAAGAGGGACTGAAGTTAAAAATCGGAGCATTAGTACTGCTCCAAATGTTGTCGTCAGACACAAATCAAACAAACACACATCATTGTAAAAGCAATACATTCATCACTCCGTTCAGAATCTAAAATATATATAACTATACTATTATACATAGTGCGAATAAATTTAAATTTACATAAAATATAATTTTATTTTTAAAGTGTATTATTATGTTTGATCCGTGGACTTAGGATAATAACTTAAATTTATATTTTCTAAATTTTTTTTTTTTTTTTATACAAAATTGTATACTTAAGTATAATAATATAACAGCTATTATCGTAATCAAATATTTATTTGTATATACAAATTCATAGGTTTTTTCTAATGTAAGTGAATTTAATAATTTTTCTTGTTGATCTAATTTTGCGTTTATTTTATCGAAATTTATTAATATATATATATATATAAATTTATTAAATTTTTAGTTTTTAATTTCATCTAAATGAATGGGTTTCGGATATAGTCGATTAACTGCAATATTACAGTACGAATCATTTAAAAGGCTTAACTGTAAAGGCTGTGTTACAAATGACGATTCTAATATTTGTTCTGTTATTATAACGCCCAGAGTTGTTTGAGCAAGACAACCAGCTTTCAGGAATAATTTACCAGAACTTTTTAATGTTAGCCTACGAATAAAAGATCGTTTATTACAAACTATCGTGATTATAGTAGGCTTTTCACATACAAAGTACCAATTATTTTTGAAAAATGATGGGTACCATAACTCTTTTTTAAATTCAGTGATATAAGTATCACATTGGGTAGGTTTGGCTATAGAATTTTTAATATTTCTGTTACACAAGTGGGATCAGTAACATTATTGTGTATGATTTCATTAAAACCACAAACAAAAGTGTTAGCAACTTTTACACATTTATTAATATTTGACCAAATAAAATATTTTGTCACCAAATCGTCTGTTATTAAGTACATTGGATTTTCAGTTACATGTATAAATTGTCCTAATTCATTGATTGGAACGTATATCGGTAGAATATAATATAATTTGAAAATGTCGATGATACATAATGGAATTTTTATTGAAAATATTAATCTATCGTTCATTGGGTGAAGGTCTATGAGTAATATTTTGTATATTTCTTGTATATTATCTTCATTAAATTTTACAGGGAATTTTAAATTTTCCGGTAGGATATTTTCCATTCGTTGTATTTCCGACAAAAACTGATCTGGTGTAATTATAAAAACATCTAATTTATTCATTGGAACGTTTGAAATTATTCTTTGTAACCTCGTTACAAATATATCTAATTATTATTATTAATTATTATTATTTTCAATCAGGGATATTAATATTAGAATAATAATTTGTTTATTTTCGTCTACTAATTGAATATCTATGGTGTTAATAGTTTTTTCAATTTTTTTCATATTTTTATCAAATAATAATTTATTGTCATTAAATGTTGTTATGGTTTCATTAAAATTTGTTATTGTGCTCCTTAAAATAGAAACTTGGTCTTCAACTATGTGTATCATATCTTTTTGATCATTCTCTAATTTGTTAATCGAACTATCATAACTTTTTACATCATCAGCGTCGGCAATGCCGAACATCCACTGTAATGCCGAACCCCCAGATTCAAATGATCGCCTAACCTTTTTACTATGCCTATCCATTTGTCTAATAGTCTGTGTATAATGTTAATTTTTTTTACACGCTTCTCCAACTGATTTAGAGTTATTTGGTAGGTGTTATTAATTGCAAATGAGTTGATTGATTTTAACATTTTATTTACATCGATAAGGCTATTTATTAGATATTTTAAATCTATAAACGTATTGATGGTCCAACTACTTTTACATAATTTACCTTCTCCTATTATCTCGTATTGTAATCCTGGACTATTGGTGGTAAGAGTGAGGTTATAAAATTCAGCATCTTGATTTTCACTGGAAACAATATGATTGGTTAGCAGCAATAGTAGCATGGTACGACAAATCACATTCCAGGCATCCATTTTTGTTGTAATTCTATGATAAATAAAAAATTATGTATAATATGTAAATTAAAAATTGAGTAAAAAAAAATTTGTAAAAAAAAAACAATTTTCTTACCTGTTTCGATGTTTGAACTTCTTCGATCACTCGAACATACACAATAAAATATGAACAAGGTAAATATTGTAAAATAGGTACTTTACGTAAAACTCGCGGCGCCTGATGATAACCAAGTCATACGATTATTACCACTGATCCCCTTTGGTCATCATATTGTCCTTATATATTAATTATATTATATTGTTGATGTTATACCAGTTGTAATATTTTTGTAATCTTACCCTAGATACAACAAGCTTAAAAATGATTACCATATTAACTTACTGTTACATTATTACACTGTTTGCGCCCAACACTATGGGCTCCCGAAGGACCACTCGGTAATTCCCGAGAACAGTGACGTGCCAAAAAAAACGGCCAAGTCTGAATTGAACAAAAAAAAAAGCGCCGACTAATGGTCAGGTAGGCAACCAAAATATTTTAACGCCTTATAAATTACGACTAGGTAATTTTTGTGCACGACGATGACACGGAGGAACGGGAAGATATATATAAAACAAGGGAAAAAGGATGATACAAGTTATTTAATGGGGCTGAGGGGCCCTGTTGTCGATCCGGTCTGGTGCAATAACCACAGGGGGGAACTACCAAAATTGGGACAAACTACTTAAAACTAAGGCAGATGCTGGCGGGCTGATGACTGTACGATCGGGGCGACCTCTCACACACCCACAATGGGTGCTGGCGGACTTATGCGGAACAGGCAGTGACCATGGATGATGACGATAAAGTAGGCAGACCCAAAATCGACGTGGTCTCAGGATAGACAATTACAGTTGAGTGAGTTGATGTCAACGATTGAACGGCTCTCAATCACAAATTTAGTGACCAGAATAATAATATAAAATAATAATAAAAACTCACTCAACTGTTGTAGACGTAGTCGTTTTATTTTAGTTTATGTATTATCCAATAATTGTAATATAATAGTGTTCGCGTCGCAATGACACCGAGACACAACGACAAATTAGATATAATAATATTTAGGGTACACGTAACGACGATATAATTTTACAGTAGTTTGTAGACTCAACAAAAAGAAGGAGGTGCTATAAGAGCGACCGTATAAAATATAATATATTATATAAGAAAATATACAACACAAAAGGGCGTTGGCCGAAGATTAATAACAATAACAGAAAAATTCAGTAATATGAAAAAAAGATATGAAAAATTATGATAATAAAACATATGCGGTAAAAAGCCGACCAATAATTAAATAATATAATAGGAAAACAAAGAGAATAAATATATAGATAGTATAATAATATTACAATAATTGACAATTAAAACGTAGAGGACGGAGTGGAGTATGGAGAAGAAAGAAGGTAATTAAGACGGAGTCATCGTCGCGCATAAGCGATAAGCCATTTGGTTGGCGCGAACATACACAATTATTGTTTTCTTAGCCAAGTTTTTAAATACCAACATTTCTTGTTATTACCTAGGTATGTTAATTTATATTTTTTTAATAAACAGTTTTATTTATTACTTATGTTTGTTTTCTTAACCTTTTAAATACTAACATCTCTTATTATTACATATTTTAATTGTTATCTTAGCCAAGTTTTTAAATACTAACATTTCTTGTTATAACCCATGTTAATTTATATTTTTTTAATAAATAGTTTTACTTATTGCGTATATGGTTGTTTTCTTAACCTTGTTTTTAAATACTATATCATATTTTATGAAATGCTTAAAACAACATAATATTTTAATTAAAGAATTAAAAACATTAAAATATACGGGTAACGTATACGTATTTATACATTGGACAATAACAAATATAGTTCATATTTTATTTGACTACTAAAATAAGTGTGCGTGTGTTTTATTCCGTTAAAAAAAAAATCGTCGTTTTTTTATTAAATGAAAATGGCTTTGCAAAATATTTTTTTGTTATCAAATCGCTCAGCTCTTAACTTAAAAGAAGCATTGTAACTCTGTTTCTAATAAACTAATTGAAAATGAACCTGCAGAAAAATATGTCAGGTAGTGAGGTAGGTACAACTAACATTATGCGTTGTTTTTCTTATAATTGTTTTGAAAATTCAATATTCAATCTTTTATCATGTTGTAATATCAACCTACAAGTATTGAAGCAGCACCTGTTAGAACAGAAATAGAAATTTTAGGAGCTGATAATGCTCCACCTGAATCATCATCAAGGGATGAACAAAATCTCAATAAACCTAGTATGAAGTATGTTTTAGATTAAGAATATAATATATATCTCCGTTCAGAATCGTTTCTCGTATACAATGATATTCATCATTGCATTCAAATTTAACCTACGCTAGTCCGAGGTCCACCCCACCCCCTAATGTACAGCAGAGCGATACTCACTTACCCGCTTTTTTATTTATTTATTTTTAGTTGTCTTCCTGGTGATGAAAATATTATTTTAACGCCATTGTCTAATTTAGAATGTAATGATGTCGATCAAACTTTTGAATCGTGAGTTGATTATTAATAATCGATAATCATTAAAAATAATAATTTTTTTAATGATTTTTTTCTTTATACTCGCAAATCGCAATTATTAAACTTTAGGTCTTTGGTGTCGGAAATTCTAATACTGATGCTATCTTTTTCGGATCCGGTTTAATACCGTGTTATGAAATTATATGACCTAAGTACAAACATTCGCGCTTTAAAAATTCGCATTTATCCGGTTGTATTTTTAAATTATGCGTCAGTAGACGTTCGAATACGTCTATCAGTTTACTATTATGATCTGCTAAATTTTTCGCGTATATTATTATGTCATCCAGGTATACTAAACATTTAATGCCTATTATCCCTGAAAGTTCGTTATTCATAAGTCTTTGAAATGTCGCGGGACTTGTTTTCATTCACATTGTCATACGCTTAAAATGATAATGACCTTGACCGGTCGAGAACGCTGTTAATTCCCGAGATTCTTTTGCTAACGGTATTTGATAAAATCCGCTTGCTAAATCCAAAATAGTAAAAAGTTGACATTGTCCTAACTGGTCTAATATTTCCGTAATATTTGGTAACGGGTGAAATTCATTTAATTTTACTTGATTAAGCGCTCTAAAATCTATTACTATTCGAAATTTATCTTTACCAGACGAATCTGATTTTTTCTTAACTAAAAGTAACGGTGCATTAAAAGGTGACATTGAACGTTCTATTATATCGTCTTTTTCCATTTTATTTAATTGTTCCTCAATCTCTTTTTGTTGAGCTTGTGGTAACCTATATGGTCTTTTATAAATCGGTGGCTGATTAGCCGGTAATCGTATAATATGTTCTGCCGCGTTTGTAAATGTTGAATAATCATTTTCCAAATGAAAAACGTCCGAAAAATGTTCGCATATTTCTAATATCGTATCCCGTTCTTCCTTATTTAAATGGTCACTTCGTATTAAATTTTTAATTTTATTTACGCGGTCGTTATTATCGTTAATCATGTTTATTTCGTGTAACTTATATTCTACATTATCTTCGTACAAAATTTTATTTGATTCGTCCTCGAAAATGGTTTGTGGTGATTCCGAAATGTTTAATATACTTATAACTGTGTTTCCATTTTTAACTGTATTGTCTGTATTTATTATATTAGCGCAATCAGTGGCGTATATAGAAATAATTTTTGGGGTGGGCTATAGTAGATAGAAATTATTAAGTGATCTAACACCTAGAGGCATTGTTCGAAATTGCCGCCGTTTTCATCACGACTTTTGCAACCGGTCCGCGAGACGGCGCATCGCGCGACCCGTGGGCACCGGACTCCGGCCGAGTCGCCGCCGGCGACCTAGAAAGAAGTCTTTGCGGTACGCTCCATGCGAGCAGACCGTGCGTTCGTCACGTCGGCCGTTGTTTTTAGTGCCGTTAGCCGTTTTAGCCACAGCCTCGTGGTGCGGTTGTTACCGTAATTTATTCGTCTCGCATGTTCAGTGTTACTCCCTGTCGCGTTTGCTTCGCAATTGTGTTCTCGACGCCGCTGTTTCCGTCCTCGACGTCGAAACGTTTATGGTCGAGCGTTTGTCTGTTGCGCGACCGTTGCTCGTTTTCGCTCGCGTATAGTCGTGAGTAGCTACGTGTTTCCGCACATCAGTGTCACGTAGCAGCGTTGCCAGAAGAGTTCTAACTCAAATCGCCGCTAGAGAGCGCCAATATCGCCCAAATCGCCCATATCATCTTATCTACTATAAAATAGCCACTATTTTTTTTTTTTTTTTTTTTATAAGGATTAAGGAGAAATGAGAACAAATAATAAATAAAATTATGAACTTAAGACTTTTTATTTTTAACAAAAAATAAACAAAATTAATATCAACCTAATAAGGTACCTAGTTTAAAACAAAAAATAAAAGATTTTTTACTTTTAACAAAAAAAAGACTTTTTACTTATAACAAAAAATAAAAGACTTTTTACTTTTTACTTTTAACAAAAAATATACAAAATTAATAACAACCTAAAATAAGGTAGTTTAAAATAATAACTAAATAAATTGATATTCTAGTGTACAGTATAAACAATTTATACAGTATATATTTTTTAAACTACCTTATTTTAGGTTGTTATTAATTTTGTTTATTTTTTGTTAAAAGTAAAAAGTAAAGTCTTTTTTTTTTGTAATACTACCTGATAGTATTACAAAAAAATAATATTAATAGTCACTCGTCTTCTTCTTCAACTGAATTTAAAATTGTGATGGTTGTAAACAAATCATTAGAATTATCAAAGTTGGCTATTTTTAGTGTTTTATCAGAATCATATATTTTTGAGTCGAATAAATTTAGCATTTCTTTTGATGGAACAAACGAAGTACAACATTGTTTTTTAACACTGTTGTGTACTTTTATTCTTATCAATGCTACCAACATTGATTGGCCCATTCTATTCTTAACTTTAGTTTTTGTTGCATTCATTACACTAAATATTCTCTCAACCACAGCATTTGAAATTGGTAACGACAATAATCTTAATGCAAACTCACTGAGTTCTTTAAAAATATGATCTCCGGCAGCATTTTTCACTTGGGATAGTGTAGCCCAACAGTTAATAAGGGTTATTTCGTGTGCAGATTTGTTTGGAAATATATCGTTAAAACTGATAGATCCTAATTTCCTCCATTGAATTTCCAACAGATCTTTATCAACATTAACTCCTATTGAAAAACAAAAAATACATTTAAATATTGTGTATACTGGTATTATACTTATTTATATACCTGCAAAGTCTGGGAAAAAATCCTTAAATGACACTCTTGGTTGTAAGCCAAAATCAAAACAAAATGATGGTGATAAATATTTAAGTTTTTCTATAACTTTTAAATTTTGCGGAAATCTTTCTATTATTTCATGACACAAACGAAATAAAAATCTTGCTGCTCTTTCCATGATTAAATTTAATTTTACTTGATCAATGGACTGTTTTTTTAAACTTATGTTTGACTGTTCTTTAAATTGCTGACCAAAATCAATAGAATTACATGGTAAATGTGTTTCAGGTAACTTTAAACTATTCTGTAAAACCTCAATATCAATCACTCTAATAATATTTTTATTTGATATATCTTCAAATATTTTTTTCATATAGTATGGTTTCAGTATACGTTTTAAAAGTGATATAAGCAATATTTTTAAGTCATTATATGCCTTATAAATATCAACGTTGGTTCCTTGAAAAATTATATTGACTTAAGTAACTTCATATAATACTGGTTTAAGAAATAGTAAGTACAGTAAATGAGTATCATCATTTATCATATCTGATAAAGTACGAGAAGTATAACACCCATCTTTACTTTTAGATATTATATTAAAGTGTGTTTTTAAAGGTAGCCATTGGTCAAGGACAGATTTTATACATCCATACCATGCCAACCAACGAGTAGTTGACAGTTGAACAATACGAGGTGGTTGTTTTCCCTCGTATAATGTTTGAAACAAATCCTTATACCTTAACTGCCTTAAAGAACTATGCGAAAACCAATTTCTAATTTCTCTTACCAAAAATTCCAAACTACTTGGCAATTCATCACATGCATTTGAAGCACATGTGTTCAGCGAATGACAGACACATTTAATCAACTGAAGATGTGGAATTATTTCCTTCAATAAAGTAAATAATGATTTATTTTTACCACATAAATTACTGGCACCGTCTGTACCAATACCTATTAAATTTTGTATGTTTAACTTAGATTTTTCTAAAAATTCTAGAAAAACAGTCTTTAGAATTTCAGAAGTCGCTTTTTCAATTTCAACAAACCCTAGGAAGTCTGTAATTATGTCTAGTTGTACACTACTATAATACCGTACACAAAAGGCCATATATTTATTTGTACTAATATCTGTGGATTCGTCAAGAATAATAGAAAATGAACTAGTACCTATATCTTCTATCAGTTCATTAAAATATGCTGGAGCAATTACATTCATAATCAACATGGAACATTTTGTTCGATGTAGCTCTAAATTCTGAAACTCACTACCACCAATATTTTTTAATAACTCTCCAAGATGGTCTATGGAACGAATTGCTGAATGATTAGCGATAAACATTGATAATTTCAAATCCCGTATTTTTTGTTCATCAGATTTAACAGTAATACCTATACAGTTAAAAACATAACTATAAATATTCAAAAACCGAGTGTCTAATTAACATAAATTAATTTACTAATTAAATATAATAATATGTACCGAATTTGGCTAAAACAGGCTGTCTTTGAATATCAAAAGAATTGGCTTTATTGATATGTGTTATTGTTTTCGCATGCTTTAAAAGATCAGTTTTATGTGCTCTTAAGGGCACTCTACATATTTTACAAAACGCTTCACCTTTTCCAGCATATGCTTCTGATGCACGTTGAAGCCACTCTATAAGAATATAATTTTTTTAAACACCTCTCTCTTGTGACACATTTACAAACATAATATATACATTTATAACATTTATAACTTACTAGAAAAACATGGTAATAATTCCCAATCAGCATTATACTTTTTAGAATATTTCGCATACTTACCCATAATTTAAAACTATTACAACAATATTAAAGTATATATATTTATAAACAATAATAAACACTGTGTAGTGTGTATTTCGTATGTGTATATACGTCCGTGGTGTGTATATTATAAAAATAATGTCTATGGTTAGATGAATATTACTATCATAACCCGCCGAATTAGACCAAAATGTCCAAAATCATGAACTAAGATAATATAATATAATATTATCTTAGTTCATGACCAAAATGCCAAAATGTAAAATTGCATGATAATATGAATAATGTGATTATAATCTCATTGATAAAAATAATTTTTTTTTCTTATCATAAATGTTAATAAAACAAAATAAAATCATAGAAATACATATTATCAAATAATACTTTTTTAATATTCAATTTTAGTCCGAATCTCTGAATCCGCCCGGTGAATCGCCCAATTGGCGACTAGTCGCCAATATACTTTTTAAGTCGCCGTCGGGCCACCAAAGATAGCCCAATTGGCGATAAATCGCCCAATCTGGCAACGCTGTCACGTAGGTAGATTATACCTATATATATTACCATTGATTAAGTATATTTAATCAATGATATTACGTAACATCGCCGTTGTCGCCGGTGCGCACGAGTTACGTAATCCGGTTTTGCGATTCGGCCGAATCTCATCATTGATCGACGCCGCCCGGCTGTTGTTGCTGATTGTTGCTGCCGTCCCCCCAGTTCACCTGCGTGCCATTGACGTCGTTCCAACCACGGCTGATACCAGTCACCGTCGCCGCCACTACCTTGCCCTGCCGCGGCGTGTGTGCCGTCCGGTAATCATTGTTGTTATCATTGTTATTATTGTTATTATTATTGTTTCTTTTTACGTAGTATTATTATTGTTCTGAGTCGTGCTCGGGTAGAGACGTCTTCACCGGCCGACGTATGCACACTAGTCGTGCTTTTTAATATAATATTGCAGTAGTTCTCAACCGGGGTGACATGTCACCCTTGGGTGACATGGATCCAATGTAGGGGTGACAAGAAAACCTTGGGGAAAAGTTTAAAAATATAGAATATTTTTCGAAAATAATCGTATTATTGTAACGGTAATCATGTGATTGCTACTACAGTCAAATAACGCAATAATTGTTTACACTAAACGGCATAGATACCGCAAAATTCTTATCTTTGTATTATTTATTTCTATTTATAGTTAACACCATAGATCCGAATATCCGATAAATACGTTCGTTCGACGTGCGACAACGCTACGTTATCTGAAACGGGTCAGTTTTTCTACAGTCACTACTCGCACGACTATTATATACTTACTGATTACTGTGAATTATTATTTCAAGCTAATATAAAGTGTTTATTATTTTAGTTAAAATTGTAATTCTTCATTTTAAATTGTATTAAATACTATAAACTTTTTTAAGTATTTTTAGTATAAATTTTATTATACTTAATCCTGACAGTGTTGTATTTTTCGTTAGCGAGTGCAGGTAATAATAATTTATTTGTGAAAAATCGAAAATATTATTATAAAATATTATTTAATATTATTATTATTTTGCTATAAGTATGGATAGATTTATTACTCGGACCTCGACACTGACTGAAAGCTCACCATCAACTTCTGGAACGTCAAAACAGAGTAAAGACTCACCATCAACTTCCGGGACTTTAAAAATGAGTGGGAATTCACCATCAACTGCTCGGCCGTCAAAACAGAGTAAAGGTAAGTGTCGGTTATACGATGAATCTTATATATCCATTGGTTTCACATGGTGTGGTCCAGAAGATGAACCTATTCCCGAGTGTATCATATGTGGAAAAACATTTACCAACGAATCGATGGTGCCCAACAAATTAAACAGACATTTTATTAAACAACATTTTCACTTGAAGTGCAAAGATATTCACTATTTCAAAAGACTTTTAAGTAGCCAAAAAAAAGAAGCAATCAAGTTCACAAAAAAAGTTAAAATTTCTGAGAGGGCTCTCGAAGCTAGTTTTGTTGTTTCCCAAATGATTGCTAACAACATGAAAGCGCATACTATTGGAGAAAATTTAATCAAACCTGCGTGTAAGGAAATGGTGCGAATAATGATTGGAGATGAAGCAGCTCTTGAAATAGATAAGATACCGATGTCTAATGACACTATTACTCGTCGCATAAATGATATGTCCGTAGATATAAAACAACACACCGTAGAAAAGATGAAACTTTCTCGGTTCACACTTCAAGTTGACGATTCAACTGTTAGCGACGGAAAATGTTACATGATAGGATTTGTTCGTTTTGTTGTTGGTTATGATATTATAAACCAGTTTTTGTGTTTGAAAGAGTTAAAAACAAGTACAAGAGGCAAAGACATTTTTGAAACAATCAATGTTTTTTTTGAAAATAATGGAATATCGTGGAGTGACTGTGTTGGAATTTGCACTGATGGAGCTCCAAGTATGACCGGGAATATCAAAGGGTTTGTTACACTCGCTAAAATGAAAAACCCATTAATCGTTAAGACTCATTGTTTCATCCACAGAGAAGCGCTAATGACAAAAACGTTGGGTGGTGATCTCAATTCTATTTTGATTAATGCTGTTCGTATTGTCAACTACATTAAAGGAAAGCCCTTGAAAAGTAGGATTTTTGCTGAAATTTGTAATTCAATGGATGCTGGTTTTACAAATTTGTTGTACCATACCGAAGTGAGGTGGTTATCAAGAGGAAAGGTCTTAGCACGTCTCTATGAACTTAAAGAGGAACTTTTACTGTTTTTCATGGAAGAGGACAATGAAGAATTTATAAGTTTTTTGGAAGATCACGATTGGATATCAAAATTTGCGTACTTGGCTGACATTTTTCAGCATCTTAACTTAGTTAATTCTAGTTTGCAAGGGCCATTAGAAAATGTTTTAACTTCCACCGACAAACTTTCAGCTTTTCAAGAAAAAATCTCCATTTGGTGTACAAACTTGGATCAAGGGAACACAGCTATGTTTCCACTTTTTACTAGTCAAGAAAACTCTAATCCTGAAGTTCTGGGAACCATAAGAAGTCACTTACAGGCCTTGCAAATATCATTGAAATATTATTTTCCAGACTTGAATGTGAAACTGTATGACTGGGTTCGCAACCCATTTACATCCTTGGTGCAAACAGATGACTGTGAATTACAACAGGAAGCTGTGGAACTAAAAAACGACCGTACGTTGCAACTAAAATTTAAAGAAATGTCGCTCAACAGCTTTTGGGTGAATCTCCACAGTGAATACCCTCGACTATCAACGAAAGCTATTGAAGTGCTACTTCAATTTTCGACGTCCTGGCTATGTGAACATGGATTCAGCGCGCTCACAAATATTAAAACAAAAAAACGCCAAAGACTTACAAAAACAACACTAGAAGACGATATGAGACTCGCTCTATCAACTATCAACCCTCGAATTCCACAACTATGTAAAAATCACCAGGGTCAAATTTCTCATTAATTTTTAGATTTTATAGTTTATTCAATTATTATATAATATATATTTTAAAAAATCTTAATTATTTTTTTTTCAATTTAAATGTTTATTTAACAGTAAAGCAAAAATAAAATTTTCAGTTATTATTTTTCTGCGTACTACATTTTTTATAGCGCTTGTTTTTTATATAACTAATATTTTGATGTTAGGGAGACGTAGTGTTGGGTTATCGTGGATGAGGGTGACACGAATCCAAAAAGGTTGAGAACCACTGTAATATTGTTTTGTTATTTATACTCACACGTATCGTCGTTTATATATTTCCGGTTACCTTCCCGTCCAAATCTGAACACCATTTTTTTTTTTTTTTGATGAGTCGTCCGGCCAAATGCTAGTAAATAGCCGGTGGCCAAACGGGCGATTGTAAACTCTCCCGATGGTAAACGTGAATACTTTTTGAAATAATGAGTGTTGTTTGATAAAAGAATCACCCTGTATATATATTATATAACTTTAGATTTGGCGATTGACAACACATTTAGGTGTCTTCAACCGCCGAACTCGCTGTTCGCTATATTCTTATCTTTGCTGCTTTTGCGACCGACCACTATAATTAATCTTAAATACCGAACACTTATATTATATTATATATATACCTAGTTAATCTAAGAAGTAAATAAATGAATTTAATATAATTATTGCTTACAATAAATTATTATCCTATAATCTGTACAGATATTTATATAAAACTATTAAAAACAATATCTAGTAAAATTTGTATGTTTGATTATATATTTTTATTACTTTTACTATTATTTTGTATTTTTCATTGTTTTAATTATTTACATAATTCATATTCATGTAAAACTATTAAAATATTATATCTAGTGTAATTTTACCCCGTAAATTTTACCGGGGGGTAAATATTTTCTAGTGAAATTTTACCGGTGGGTAAATATTCACTAGTGATATTTTATCCCTGGAATTTTTTGCCGGGAGGTAAATTTTCTCTAGTGAAATATTACTGGGAGGTAAAATTTCACTAGAGAATATTTACCGAGGGGGTAAAATTTCACGGGGGTAAATAATCCCGGTTACACCGGCTCTAGGCAAAATGTATACATAGGCAAAATCAAAATTTGCCGCCCTTTCGTTTTTGATCTCTTTATTTACCCCTTGTCCCCTTAACCATATCCTCAAACATATTTACCTCTACTTCGGGTTCAGGTCACAGTATACCTGTACAGGCTATACGTTACCTATTGTAATAATTTATAATTCACAAAAAAAAAACATTTTTATTCAACTATAGACAATTAATATTAATTACATATAAATATTATTAAAGGATAAGAATTTTATTTTTAATTACATTTAAATAGTTGTTTTTGTTGACATTTAAGTTCTTTAAAATAATAAATTTTTTTCACAAAAATGTTAAAAACGATATAATAAAAATTCAAAATTTTTACTTTTATATAAATTTCATTTTTCTAGCTTTTAATGCTGCAAACTCTTCTACTATTTCTTCCATGTCCAATTTGTTTGATACATCCTTTTCAATAGAAAGAGTTGCCAGACCAACTAAACGCATTTGACATATTTGGGACCGCAAGTAGTTTTTTATAATCTTCAGTTTTGAAAAGGATCTTTCGGCACTTGCTGCAGTTATAGGTAATGTCAGTAAAATATTAAGGGCTGTGACTAGATTAGGAAAAAGCTTCACCATTTTTCTTTTACAAATGTACTCCAAAACTTTGCGTGGATCACTTTTTTCATCCCTTGAATGTCTTTTAAATGCGACAATTTCTTGATGTAATTTCACAGCACTAATATCTGAGTTTAAACCGTCGTTAGAAGTGAGAGACAGTTGTAGATCTTTGAAGTGTTTTAACAATTCATTTTCATCTTCAATTTTTGATAAGTTATATAAGAACGAAAATAAACTGTTATGTTCAGATAGCTTACCAAATCTTTCAATTATAGACTGAATACCTGTATCCAAAACTTGATTAAAAAAGTTAACCTTAAAGTGCATTTCTGGATCATTTATAGGGTTGTCCTGAGATTCATAAGCAAAATGAGTCGCCTTACGTCTAGATCTTTGTAAATTATCAAATTTTTCATTTATTCCAACCTTTTTAGCAACTTCTTTTGCAGTTTTTAAAGTTTTTTTAAAACCTTCTTCAGAACGATAATCTTCCAAAAACTTTTTTGTGGTGTTTAATTGATTAATAGCTTCCGATAGATCAAGCGATGGAGATTGAAGAAGTTTGCTCGAAATATTAATTTCATATAAAATATCATACCATATTACTAAACACATCACAAATTTAAAGTTAGATATTTTTTTTAAAATTCCTTGTGCTTCAGAACGACTTTTAACACCAGAAGCAGTAGTTAAAGTGTTATCTTCTTCAATATCTGACAATGCATCACATATTTCATTTAGTTGGAATCTAATAGCTTTAACTGCATCTACTCTACTTTCCCACCGAATAGCACTTCGTGGTTTCACAGTTAAACCAGGTAAATATTTAATTAATATATCCCAACGGTGAGTTGACGAAGAAAAAAAATTGTAAATTGCTTGAATTAAACTAAAGAACGATACAGCTTCAAGGCAACAATTAGCAGAATCATTTAAAACCAAATTTAAAGTATGAGCATTGCATGGTACATAAAAAGCTCTAGAATTTAATTCAAGAATTCTTGCTTGGACACCACTGTGTTTTCCGCGCATATTCGCGCCGTTGTCATAACCTTGACCTCTCATATCTTCAAGGTTAACTTCAAATTCTATTAATTTATCCAAGAGGACTTTTGTCATATTAAATCCGGATGTATCATATAGTTGGATAAAATCTACAAAGTGCTCATTTATGGTGACTATATGGTAAAATCATGGTCATTTGTTCCTTATTGCTAATATCTGGCGTATAATCGAGAACAATTGAATAATATTTCGCTTCTTTCAAGCATTTTAATATATGAAGTCTAATTTTTTTCGCCAATAAATAAATTATCTCATTTTGTATTTCTTTTCCAAGATAATGAGTATGTATTTCATCGGAGGTTATTCTTCTTATATGTTCCTTCATAACTGGATCAAATTGACCTAAAAACTCAATGAATTTTAAAAAATTTCCATTATTTTCTACATTAAGTTTATCATAAGTTCCCCGTAGAGCTAAGTTTTGATTTCCAAGTACTCTAATTAAAAATATTATTCTTTCTATAACTTGTCTCCAATGTTGAATTTCCGTTTTTATTATTTTTTCATTTATATTGTCTATGGTTTTTGAATTATTTATTCTTATTTCTAGTTATTTCCATTTAAGAAATGATGTTTCATGGTTTGGAGATCGTTCATGTTGTTTTAAAGTTTCAGCAATGTTCTTCCAATCATGATATCCCTCTTTGCCTAAAGATGATTTTGTCTCATTAAATAACTTGCAGCAATAACAAAATACAGAATCACCCGTACTTGAATATACTAACCATGATCGTTTTACCTCTATTCCATTACTTAATTTTCTAAAAAAATGATTAATTGTAAATCTTCGACCTGTATCATCTTTTGGGTACGATTTCGAATGTATTTGATAAGGGCCCTTTTGAACTAATAACACCCGTATTTTATCACAAATAGCTGGCCACTTTTTTGGATCCCTTAATAATTCAAGGTCAAATGAATCTGCATGTGTACTTGTTACTAGACTAAAATCTTGATCATTTTGTTCAACCATTTCACAATTAGAATTATTGAGTAACGCTACATCTTTTACAATGGAAAGTGTTAAGTTATTCGCTTCATTACCCCCAATCAACATATCTTCATGGCATTCAATACTTTCATAATAATCGTCTTTTGTATTTACTGAAGATACACTAAAACTATTTTTCTTATCTGGGGAATAATTAGCTTTTAAAGTTAAATTACCATCCTTTTCTAAGTTAGATTCGGAAACATGCGTTTCTATTTCCACAATAGCCTGCACATTATCACATACACCAGTATTGTCACTTTCAAATCCTGAATTTTCTGAAGAAATATTATTAGTTTTTATTTTATTTTGGGAATTACTAGTTGGTGCTTGTTGAAAAAAATTTAAAATACGATCTTTTTGTTTAGATATTTCTAATTCACGTGCTACACGTTTTTTCTTGTATTCTGCTCCTGACAACCGAGTACGTTTAGACATTTCAGATTTTAGATTTCGACTTTTCTTTTTTTCGAAATTCTAAGAAAAAATGTATATCAGTAAATAAAATGTATTGTTAACTAATAATATCATATTTAAATTATTGATTAATTTTTATTTTATTTTATCAATGAATTGAATAAGTACAGATATACAATAGATACTTATTAAGGGAATATCAAATGTACCGTTTTTTTTTCAGACTAATAGATCAATTTGAATTTTTGATATAGATTAAGGTACAATAAAATAATATATACAATAACATAAACATCTTATTAGTATTAAAAATAATAATCTTTGTAATTACTAATAAATTAGCATCGCATAAAAAAGTTAAGATTTACTATATTTCATTATAATTCAATAAAAGTATATTATTATGAATATGCCCTACGTTTAATTTTCATACAGTGAATAGTGTACAATACAAATTCGTGAGATCGAATAACTTTAATACTATTCATGCTAATATATTATACATACTAATTATAAAAATTATTAATTACACAATTTATTAATATATACTTATAACATAGGTACAATTTTGTTATTCAAAAATATACATACAAATTATAAAATATGCTATAACATGGATACGATACCTGTAAGTTTTCAGCTACCGTTTTCAGTAATTAACTGTAAAATGTTAAAATATTGCGAGATCCAGGAGGTCACGACAAAAAAAGCGACGGATAAAAAGCAAATAATGAGCTCTAGTATTATCAGCGCATAACCTGTCGCCGTGCCAAAAATAAACAATGTAATAAAATATAATAATAATATTATAGTACATCACTTGCCACAGAATAATTGGACGGTTTTTATGTAAAGGGGCACAAGTCATATTTTGACATTTTTTTTTTTATACATTAATTTTGTGTGAAATGTTATGCCCGATCGAATGGTAGCACTGTCGTGGTCGCACGATGATTTGTTATCACCGTATATTGAAATGCGACAAGGCACAAGTCTAAATAAACGTTTTTTTTTTTATGCAAAACGGCACAAGTCAAATTAATTTATATAATATTATAATTGTATTAGTTTATATTAGTTTTTATTAAACAACCAACTTACACGATGTCTAAAAGGACATTAAATTTATTATCTCGTGTTACAAGTAAGTATCTTTATATTATTATCTATATTTGTTCTGTTATACAAATAATTAATTCAGAAAAATAATGTGGTAATTTAAAGCTTCAAAAACTAATGTGACATATTCTGCTAAGAGAAAACTTAATTTTAATGGACTTCCACATAAAAAAATCCAGGTAATTGACATTTCAAATAATTATACTATTTTTTACAAAATATATAATCTCAACTTAAGATTTTATAAACATGGACTTGCTAAAAATAGAAATTTTAATGAAATATTTTTTTTTTTATTTCACTATATTAGTTATTATTTTCATAAAGTTAAATAGATTTTGTTTTAGCCTAGACTTATTATGTTATGGTTATTTATTTTTAAACTATAATAGTGATATGATTCAAAAGTTCACACACAAGTTTTCTCAGTGTGGCCCAGTATTCATTGTATGAAATTTGTATTTAAATCAAATTAAAGTATAAACTAACTAACTTATAGTTGACTAGCTATGCATTTGAAAAGTGTAATAATTTATTGCATTTTACAGGAATGGGTGAATCTCTCACATAACAATAAAAAAAATGATGAGGTTGAAGTACCTCAAGTATATAGTAAATTAGTAAGTACTTTATAAAAAAAAAAACAATTATGTTAAATCTATTGAATTTGGTATGAAGGTATTTAATTAATTTTATTGTAAATTTTGCTAAAATAGCCAGATCAAGAATCAAAAGATAATACTATAAATTTGAATGGAAAAGATTTTGAAATTATAACTGAAGATGAATATATTATGCATAATAATAATTCACTAAATGAGCCTGAAAAGCTATATGAGTATAAACAACATGAGGAGATACTTGAATTTGTGTCCAAGGTGATCAACTTATTTTATTATTATAATATTTTAGTAAATTTTAATAATTTATAAAATTGTGGATTTTATAGCAATAATGTTATAAAGAATACATTTTTATAATTTCAGTAAATATATGTTTTTATATTTTGCTTTAAAATAGTATATTTTGTCTATTCAAATAATTATATTGATTCAATCTCTACTTTAGGCTATAAGCAGCGATGACAGATTTGAAGAGTATTCTAATAATTCGGATGATATAAGTATTATTCCTGGCACACCAGAACATTCTTTACTGTTGACTAACAATGATATTTCTGACATCCCAGAACCTACTTTATTATTGTCTAATAAGGATATTCCTAGCACATCAGAACATATTTTATTGTTGAATAACAATGAAGAAGAGGCTCATCCAACTTGTAGGAAAGTCAGGGTCAGCATAAAAGGTGATACTGTCCAGTATCGTAGTTACATAAAGACAAACAGAAATTCTGGTAATAAATATGTTACTAATAAAGGTAAAATTATTGAAAGCAGATTTTCAAAAGAATTACCAACTGTAGGGAAAAGTGTAATTCAAAAATTGACGATACATTACGTGAGCAATTATTTACTACATATTGGTCAATGAAAACTCACAATAGAAGAACTACTTATATTTCTGGATTAATAACTTTTCATGAGAAAAAAGTAAACCGAAAACGTAGATTGACACCAGAAAAACAAAAAAACAGGACTACGACTATTCATTATTTTATTCCCAATAAAAATAAACTCTTAGTTAAAGTTTGCAAGGGATGTTTTCTGAAAATATTTGGTGAAACTACTAAATTTCTGCGCAATATTTGCAATAAAAAATTGAATTCTCCTGCTAATAATATGACACCTGATAAAAGGGGCCACACACAGCCAGCAAATAAAAGAACCTCTGAGGACATACAAGCAGTTACAGATCATATCAAGAAACTCCCAGAGTTGGGCAAAAATAAATCAAAATAATGAATAAAAAATAAAAGCATGAATAACTAATTATTTTGTGAATAAAGAATAATATTTTATTTTAAATAGTTTAAGTTGTGAATAAAAAAAAAAAATTATTCTGAATAATTTAACTTGTGAATAAATCGATTATTCTGGATAAATTAACTAAATAAATTGTGAATAATAATAACAATAATCATGAAAAAAATAGAAATAATAATAAAAATATATAGAAAATATTTTTAATTTTCATTCTGCAATTGATAATTTAAATTTGATTTTAATACAACTTTATACTCAAATAAATCATCTGATAATCTATTTGACTTTGGTAAATTTGTCATAGTCGCAAAAGAGAAAAGTCTCTCTACTGGAGCTGAAGATGCCACAGGAGTATTGTACCGAAGAAAAATATTTTTCACAGTAGGATGTGAGTTTAAACTTTCAAGACGTTGACGTGGATCCTCAAAATACTTTAATACCTTAAACATACATTTAAAACCCTAGTTAGAAATGTTAGAATAATTTTTCAACTAAAACATTTAATTTCATATATATATACTTCAATCTCAGCAGACATGGATGTATCTGTTCTGTCATTTTGTATTGCTGGACCAAAGTCATAAAAATCATTCTGATCTTCAATTTCAACATTTTCTTCACTAGTTCGTGTTATAGATTCAGCTGTAACTGCTTTTTTAAATATTGATAAAAGTTTATCACGTAAAGATGACGTAGGAATACAATTTAACCACTTATTTTTGAACTTGGGGTGAGAAAAAGCGGCAATAGCTGCATTCTCAGCTTCAACTGTATTACAACTTAAAATTTTAGAAAATCTTTTTTCTATGCTATCTAGAAGACTTTTTCGAATTAATTTACAATAAATCAATTGTTCACTGTTAATAACCATTAATTTTCGTTGCAAGCATAACAGTGTGGGAAAAACCATACCATAAAATACACTTTTATCTCCTTGCAATATGTCCAGTGCTTGTGATAAAGGCTTAACACAAAATAAAAATTCCTCAATGTAACTATGGTCAGAAACAGTAAATGTACACTGCTTTAAATTAAGTGCTTTAGTAAGTTCACTAGATTTTTCTTTTATTTTTTGAATTTGAGTTAACGAGTCAAATAGTGAATTCCATCTCGTCTCACCTGGTCTTGATAGGGTATGTCCTAAAATTGACTGAATTATCTCTGCTGATTTTGGTCGACTTGCCGCATTCCATAACATATTACACTTTTGCATGACTCTAGAATGCATTTCATGGAGATGTGGCGATGATATAATGGTTTTCATTATATCACTGGTAGCACAAAGGCTCAATGTATGAGCACAACATCGAATATGCCTAGAAAGAATAACGTAAGGTTCATTTTCTAAATCTTCACTTTGAAAACTATGAACACTTGAATCGCTATCGCTTTCGTCAGTATCATTACTATCACTCAATTTTCTAAAATGTGTCATTTTTACACCAAATACATCAAATGCTTTAACCATATTACTGCCATTATCTGTAACCGTTGCTATTACCTATGACCAAAAAAAAAATGTTCATATGTGCACTTATAAAAAAAAATTGTGACTTACATCGGAAACCACCCCCAAAGTTTGAAATTGAAACATTATTTCGACTAGTTATACTGTACACAGACACAAAAACAAAAAAAATAAACAAAAACAAAAACACACATCATTGTAAAATCAATACATTCATCACTCCGTTCAGAATCTAAAATAAATCGCAACAAAATCATGTCTGATAAATTATAGAAAAATTCTATATAAATAATTCATACCTTAAGGTATCGTTTGTGTGCAATAGTCCATAAACTATTAAAACTAATTAACTATATTATATACCATTTACCTTAGTCACGTCCAAATTGTACTTGTAGTATATATTATGTAATATTTTTGCGATTCTATCGTGTGTATGAGCACCTCTAAAACGGCGACATGCTAGGCTAGCTGATTTTCGCTCTAACGAGTCTTCATCAATCCAGTGAACGGTTACACCCATAAAACTTCTTCTTTTTGCAGACCACACATCAGCTGTTGTGCATAAGTAATTTACTTTTTCGAATGTACTTTTTAATTTTTCAATGTTTGTATTAAACCGAGTTTCGATTTTTCTACTAAGGCTCCGGCGACTCATTAAAGTTAAACTATTATTTTTAAGAATTCCAGATGCAATAAACATTTTTTTAAAAAATGGATTTTCTACTGTACTGAGAGGTGCCATTGAATGAATAATATAATTAGTTACATCTTCGTCAAATTGATTTTGAGAGTATTTTGTTTTATTCTTACAGTTCGTATTATTGGGATGTTCATATTTTTCTTTTTTTCGTGCGTCATTTATATAATTTTCATATTCATCTAAAACTGTACTATCGTGCTTCCTCTTTAAATGTGATTTAAAATTTGACGATGAAAATTTAGATCCTTTAATGTTTACATTTTTTGGCTGACATTTAACACAACTTGCTATCACATTTTTAGAGTCAGAAGAAATCAGTTTAAAAAAAGTTCCATCAAGTATAGTGGCCGTTTTTATCGAATTTGATGACTGTTGTTCATTTTGGGAAATAGTTTGACTCTGACCCTCCAATAATTCTACAGTTTGAGATGAACTTGACCCGCTTTCGTCATTATAAACTTCAACAGTGTCACTGCCACTCGTAATACTCAAATCATTCATAACTGTATTCATTTTACACACTTACAGAAAAATGAAAATAACTACTGTGAACTGTCGATATCAAACGTCGATAGTGTATTAAATACAATTTCAGCACTTGTAAATTATAATATAGCTACATCAAATTATATCAGACTTTATTTTAATCTAATTACAAATGTTACTAAAGCAGTAAAACCCAATGTGCGGGTAAATACTAAATAACATGTCGATGTCGAGGACAAATAGTACAATATATGTAGAGATAAAAATATTATTTATGATTTTTGGTTTTGACATTTTCGATAGCAGATAATAATATAATATACCAATACAAATGAAACACACCGGTTTCAATTTTTTATCGAGTTGGAATAACCTATAAGAATAGTGAATAACAAATCATCGTAAAAATTAAAATTATGAATAAAAATAAACTAGAATAATCAAATGAAAAATAAATGAATAAAGAATCATTTGAGATAAGGTCGACAATAAAGAATAATGGATAACGAATAATTGAATGATGAATAAAAAAATCTAGAATAACCCATAAGAATAGTGAATAACAAATCATCGTAAAAATTAAAATGATGAATAAAAATAAACTAGAATAATCAAATGAAAAATAAATGAATAAAGAATAATATTTTATTCGAATGATTATTCGAATAACGTTTTATTCGAATAATGCCCAACTCTGGAAACTCCCAACATATGAGAGTCACTACTGTCGAAAGCAAACTACAAAAAAGTATTTACCTCCTTATTTTACACTTCAAGCTGCTTACAATGAGTACATAAAAACTATCTCAACTCCTGTTTGTAGAAGCCTTTATGAAAAGCATTTTAAACTATCAGGGTTAAAAGTGAAAAGCCCAAAGAAAGATATATGTGCTCAATGTGACCGAATAAAAATGCAACTTTCTAACAGTGGCTGTTCAAGTGAAAAAAGAATTGAATTAAATTTTGAAAAAAAAAACCATCAAGATGACGCTGAAGAAGCATATTCTTCAAAAAGAATTGACTCATATTGACATCAACTAACAATAAATGTGTTTTGTCCTTCGATCTTCAGCAATGTCTACCTACTCCACTTTTGGAGTCTTCAGTTGCATTTTACAAGCGTCAGTTATGGACTTACAATTTAACTGTACATAATATAAATACTTCAACAGCATCATGTTTCATATGGAGTGAACCTATTGCAAAGAGGGGAGGCAATGATATTGGTTCTTGTGTTTTTAATTATTTAAAATGTCTGTCTCCAGAAATTAACCATGTAGTAATGTACAGTGACTGTTGCTCTGGCCAAAACAAGAACAGCATTATGATGGCAATGGTTCTTTGGTTTATGGAGCATCAAGATACTGTCACTATAATAGATCACAAGTTTTTAGTTCCTGGCCACACACGAATGGAGTGTGACTCGGATCATGCACGTATTGAAAAAGGACGCAAACGATACCCCCTACCTATAAACCATCCTAATGATTGGACTCAAATGATTCGCTGGGTTGGTAAAGAAAAGTTCAATGTCATTGATATGAAACAAACCAATTTTTATGACTTTAACAGTTTGTTTAAAACTAAGTACCAAAAAAATAAAAAAAATACAACTGGAGAAAATTTATATTCCATGATGTCAAATGGATGCGTTATGTAAAAGACCGAAAGAATACAGTTCTTTACAAGACTTCACTAAAAGATGAAGCTGTATTTCTTGAAGTAGATTTGACACGGAAAAAAAGTAATGAAAGTAGCTTACCTATGGCCTATGACGAAGAACTACCCATAACAATTGAAAAAAAACAGATCTTATATCACTACTACCACTGATTCCAGATGTGTTTCATGACTACTATAAAAATTTAAAAACAAAGAAAAATGTGAACGACCCAATACTGTCTGATGACGAGTAACGTTTTTTTATTGTTATTTTTTATTAATATTATTATATATTTTAAATGATATTACTTTATTATTTTATAACCAGTTCCTAGTCACAAAGAATGTGTGCAATATTATTAAAATGTTTAAATGGAATTACCTTTTCAATTATTTTTTGCTATATTTTGTTGTTAATATTATGATATATTTTATTATTTTTTAACCAGTACCTAGCCACAAAGAATGTGTGCAATATTATTAAAACTTAGTTTGTTATATTTATTATTTAAATACTAAAATATACATTATTAGTTATTGTATGTCTTTATTTTGTTTTATTGCCTTATGATATTAATTATTAATCAATAAGCATTATCATATTAATTAAAATTATGAAGTAAATGAAAAAGGGCACAAGTCAAAATCTTGTTTTATTAAATGTGTAATAGGGCACAAGTCAGTATATGAGAAAGGTCACAAGTCAATATTGTATGTGCAATTGGTCACAAGTCATTAATAAATGAGAAATAATGAAATTTCTTTTATACAAGTAGGCTGAAAAAACATATAAAATTATAAATAAAATATAAACAAAAAAAAAAAAGTTGGTAAGTGAGTATCGCTCTGCTGTACATTAGGGGATGGGGTGGACCTCGGACTAGGGTAGGTTAAATTTGAATGCAATGATAGGTATCATTGTATACGAAAAACGATTCTGAACGAAGATGATTTGTCAGTTTAGGATATATTATATTTAGATATTGTCAAATATTCTATTTTGAAACAAATAGTATAGTTTTTATATGTTACTATGGTTACTATGGACAACATTCGCATTATGAGCGTATGAAATTTAATTTAAATTTTGACATATTTCGTATAAATTCGAACTTTAAACACTTATAAAAAAAAATTGTGACTAACGATTTCGGATTTTTTTTTATCACTTTAAGAACAACTTATAAGAAACCTTGTATTAAATTTTCAAGATTTTCTGGCCACCCAAAAAATTTTTATCGGCATTTGAAGAAAAAAAAACTTAGAAAAGTCGAAAATTTCAATTGTCTATTAGTAGCTTAAAAATGGTCAAAATATTTTGAAAATTTAACTGTAAAGAGATAACCATAATATAAACATTTGGTGAAAATTTCAAGTATTTACAATAATTCGTTTTTGAGTTACAGCAAAATCAAAAAATCGATTTTGTCGAAAAGTGGTTTTTCCGTAAAATTTCCATTTTTCTGTCATTTTTTTTTTTGTTTTTCTCGATTTTTTTGAAAACTATTAGAAAATTTTAATTTTGACCCCCCTAAAGTACCAACTAGATTCAATTCCCTATTCAAAGAGGGGCTGAAGTCAAAAATCGGAGCATTATTACTGCTTCAAATGTTGGAGTCAGACACAAAAAAAAAAAAAAAAAAAAAAAACACACATCATAGTAAATGCAATACATTCATCACTTCGTTCAGAATCTAAAATGAATTCAGAAAAAATAAAAATTTTGGGAATGTTTTATGAGTATCCTGAAAACCAACAAAAAATGACTTGTGCCCCTTTACATAAAAACCGTCCAATTATTCTAAGATATTTTATTATATCTGTTATCGGCGTTCGACGACCGCGACGTCGCGTGTCGTCAATTCGTAAAAAAATCAAATACGTTATCTTAAGTTTAATTTCAGTATATTATATATATATATATTTACATAAACCGTAACGGTTTAACCGTCCCAACCAAAACAAAATTTAGTTAATTGTCAAATATCAGCTATTATTTTTAAAATAATAAAAATGTAATAATTTCTTTTTTACTCATCATTGTTTCAAAAAATGGTTTTCGGTTTTTGCGTTAGCCCAAGTATCAACATATTTTACTAAATACGGCTCTGCCTACCACCAAGGAAATGCCGCCTATTAAATAATGCCGCCCCAGGCATAGGCCTGTGTTGCCTGTGCCTTCCGCCGGGCCTGATCTATAGAGTATGGACGTGTGATGGAAACTGTGGCCAAACAAAAGTTTGAAGACATTTTTAATCTCACTATTAAACCTGTAGGCTTGTGTGTGGATGAAAATGTTCCTTATATAGCAGCAAGTCCAGGTACTCAAATAGATATATTTAAGATAACACTTATTTATTATTGTGGATTTTAATAATTACAATACGTCAATATCTATTTAATATACATTAATTGTTATTTATACATAGACGGTCTTATTAAAGACGATTCAATTATTGAAATTAAATGTCCCTTTTCTGCTAAAACTGAATTCAATATATTTGAAGCTATTACAAATGGAAAAGTATGTCAATGAAATAATTATTTATTTCAGTAGTTTCAAATTAATATGAATATAAGACATATTTACTCGATAAGTACAAATTAGTAAAAATTATTTTAAACTTTTATAGATATCATTTTGCCAAATTGACGATAAAAAGTGTGTAACATTAAAAACCAACCACGATTATTATTATCAAATTCAAACTCAGTTGCATGTTACAAAAAGAACAAAATGTTACTTTTTTATCTTCACGGATAATTGGTCTTATAATATATTTATTTTTTATGATATCAACTTTTGGAACACTAAAATAAAGTTGCAATTAGATTTGTAAGTAATAAAAACTATAAATATTTGTAAATTAATTAATACACTAATTCACTGTAATACATTTGTACATTAGATTTTATAACGAATGTTTATTACCTGATTGATTAGTCCACTATTTGGAAAACATCTTTTAGTAAGCGATATAAGAGAACCAGCTAGAATTTTAAGAGAACAGGAAACGAGAAAAAAAATAAAAGGTAGGTATAATATGTAGGTACAGCATGCAAGTACCTATTTATAATAATTCAGCTTATTGCAACAAGTAAGAAATACAATATAATGAAACATATGTCATTACTTAGCGTAATGCGTATTATCAATCAAAATAATAATTCAAATTGTTTTTTATAATTTTTAAGGTAACTCTACCTCTAATATTACAGGAAATAACTGAATTAGATTCCTGCTGTGTGGTGCTGAGAAAGACGTATATCAATTAGGTACCATTTTAAGTTTTTATTAATTGTTTTTAAGTTGTTGAAATTCGATGTAATATTGTATAATCATAATTTAGTATTTAAATATAACTATACCTTATACCTATATATTATTAATGTATACCTACTAAAAAATAAGTTATTTTTGTATTGGTTGTTTTATTATATTAGCAGTATAACTCATGACCTCATTTATTATTACCTCAAAATAACGCGCGTATTATACTATCAATGTGATCTAAAAAATATTTTATTCTTTGGGGAATAGGAGGGTCAAAAAACTTTATATTTTAATAAAGATTACTAATTAATTGAACTTATAGAATTACAAAAATAAAAAAAATATATAGGCACAATTTTTTTATCTGTCTATACGTAAAAACGAAATAGCTAAAAGGACTTTGTATGCTGTCTCCATCTTACACACGTATGCTATGGTAAATTTTCGTTCACCAGTTTCAGTACTGTGCTAACAATTTTGATATTAGAGTGAATTGACTTATTATCAAACTTTTAGGTAAGAACAATATCTGTGTTCTCTCGTTGGTTTATTACGATATTTTAATTTTTAAATGAATTAGGAGCATTTTAAAATACTTAATATTTCACACACACAGTGAAATATTTCACTTAAAAATTAAAATATCGTAAAAAAACCATCGATAGAACACAGATAATGTTCTTACATAAAAGTTTGATAATAGGTCAATTCACTCTAATATCAAAATTAACTAATTCACAGCACTGGTGAACGAAAAATTTGCCATGTACGTAAGACGGAGATAACACATGCGGGTATGACATCCTATACTCGCCTTACGGAAGAACACATCAAGACAGTCAATACAATAATAATGTGTCTCTCCCGTAATCATGACTCGCGAACCCCGTCGCGTAGACAATGGGCGTGGTCACAGTCTGCTGCGGCGGCGGCGATGTGGAATTCAACGCCATCTCTTGAGCGTTGCATACGTTTTATTTTACGCTGACATCCTCTTAATAATAAACATTACTTTGCCTTGTGTACTACCTTGTAATTTTAACAACATTTTTTTCAAATTGATCTTGATTTTGCCACGAGGTATTTGGCTGATTTATCAATAAATCGTCTGTATCTATTACCTCATCATTTATAGCAATACATTAATTTACTTTCTCTAATTCTGTCATCATGTTTCGTTGAAAGTCTTCCATTTCTTCGATTTCTTTGAGGATTTGATCTTCTTCCTGTGGCCCTATTATAATTTCATCTTCATGCTCCATATCATCATCGCTTCCACAAAAACTTACTTCTGAATCCTCGGTATTTCTATATCCAGTAAAAGCTGAATATCTTTATCCCTGATCTTACTCATACTTTTGATTTTTGGTGGTGAAAAATCTAAAACCAAGTATTACTGTTTTAATACATATTACAAAACTGTATCTTATTAGGCATAGTGTCTCGTATGAGGACAATTTAATTTATCGTTTATGCATGATGTCTCGTATGAGGACATTTCATTTATTCTATCATGAGACTGACATAAAGCGTATTTTAACATTATTATGACTAAAATATATTATTTATATTATTAAATAAGTGTATACAAATTATCATTATGGTTACTTACTTTTAAATGTTGATTTTCTAAATAATAATATGACAGGTTTCAGTCGAATGGGAAGACTGAATTTTATTGTTAATTCACGTACATTTTCCCGCCAAAAATAATGATAAGATAATGTTTAAGAAACGATTTATGACTACATGTATAAACACAATTTACAAACCCACGGAAGATAATACAATTTGTATTGGTTTTAAATCAAATCGTTAACTAATGTCCTCATATGGGGCTATATGCACGAAGAGGTTTTAACGTTTTTTTGCTATCTGGGACCAGACAAAAAGAATTTTACATTTTTGTTATTTTACGGATACACAGATATTCCAACAAATTGAACATTTTTTTTGTGCTCTCAGCCAGTGTCCCTTCTGGTTACTCTGTGATTGTTATTGGGTTTCGGGGCGCCTGTCGTCCGATGTGTGTCATAAGAATCATATTGTTTACGCGTTCATTCGTGTATTCGTATCATTCAATATTAATATTTAATATTTTCGACTTTAATAGCCATTACTTAAATATTTTAATTACGAATAACCGAAACTGAAAAATAAATCAATATTTCTCATTCGAAGTGAACAAACGTGTAAAAAAGGAAACAGAATCAGAATAAAATATTGAACTAGATTTAGCTGAATGCTGTCGAATACTCCGATTGCTCGAAATATACAATAAAATAACACATGAAATATTTAATAATAAATTAATTTAATAATTAACACGCGGTGTTCAGTGATGATTGAGTTACACGATCACCACCACTGACCCCTTTCTTGGAGTTTCCATCCTCTTTATATATTAATTACATTATGTTTTAACCTACTTGCGCGTTTGTTTAACTTAATAGAAATAGTTACGCAACTTTACTTATTACCTATGGTTCTCTACTAGTAGGCCAATAACCTATGATTGTTTATTTAATCTAATTCTTAAATACTTACATTTCTTATTTAAATATCTTTTTACTTTAAAGCTTAATACAACAGTCCCCTAAATTGCAAAAAATATGACCTCATATTTTACATCTTACACCGTGGATATTTTGACAGATTATACATATTTTCATCTCATGAAGCGATGGAATTGTATTGTTGGAAGTATGTTGACGTAGGTTGTGTGTTATCTGCATTTTGTTAAATAATTTTTTTTATGTGGATCTAAATCGTTGTCTGCGTTTTTGTTTCTTGATTTTGTGAGGGGCTATAAAATCCAGGAAAGTTATTTAGAGGAACAATGAAATCGGGAAAGTTATTCAGAGGAACAATAAAAATCAGGAAAGTAAATTATAGGAAAATTATACACAGGAACAACAATTCATAGGAAAATAAAAATCAGGAAAATAAATTTGTGGAAAAAAATAACAGGAACAATAATTTGTAGTAAAATAATATATAAGAAAATATTACAAGGAAAAAACTTTATCGGGAAATTAAAAATTAGGAAAATATTATTTGGGAAAATAATTTTTAGGAATTTAAAAATTAGGAAAATAAAACATAGAAATTTAAAAACCGGGAAATTATTAACATGGGAAAACCAGAGATCCAGCAGTGTGACAAATACGAAATAATTTACAGTGATGCTGTTGTTTAGTTTGTGTTTATTATTACTGTATTATGTGCCCCTTATTTTTCTATTTTTTTTCTTACTTAAATCTTGTCTTAGCTGGTGGCCGTATGTGCCGCCTAGAGATGGAGTGGCCGGCTGGCATAGTACCCCCGCCGTATGAAACGGTCGTAGCCGTGTTGGAGAGCAATAACGATGAAGAAGACAACGATTATTATAATAATTCTTAGTTTTGTTATACGTCAATATTTATTTTATATTATATATTTTTCTTTTCTTCAAAAAAAATAAAAAATATATAAATTTCATCTTAGTTGGGTTCACCACGTGTTTTAAATAGTAATAATTATCATTTGAGTGGAACATCCGGTAGAGGGCTATGGTTTTTTTTTGGTATCATGTCTTTACGCCGACGGTATCTACGCCGACGGCATCTACGCCGACGGTATTTACTCCGACGGCATCTACACCGACGGGATCTACGCCGACTAGTATCTACGCCGACGGGATCTACGCCGACTAGTATCTACGCCGACGAGTATCTACGCCGATAGTAAATACTCCGATGATATGTTTTTTTTACAAAACGAATATATTTCTATGGAACTAATATAAGAATAAAAATGAACTAATATGAAACTGAAAATTATGGAAAATTAATTATGTTATTAAATTAATAAAAATAAAATATCTAACTCGTTGTTGCCTAGTTTTTTTTAATAATAAATATTTTTAGGCTCTGAAAAGAGCCTTTTTATGCCCTAAAAAGGACATTTTTTAAAACGACGAGTGCCCCCTAAACAAGATGATTTTTCCAATCCAAGTTCAATGATTCACAAGTTTGTTTAAAGATATTCATTAATTCACGACCTGTTGTTATAGGTGTTTCTAGGACAGCTATTAAGCGTTCATAAATACTACCAGATTTTTGATCGATGTAGCGAACAATAAATGACAATTGTTCTTTTCGAGATACATCAAATGTTGTATCAAGTGAAACACTAAAGAAAGGAGAATCCTTTATACTTTTAGATATGATTCCGACAATTTCATCTGATATACATTCTATGAGTTCATTTTGTCTCCGCCATGATATGAAAGACCACTGGGGTTTATTATTTTTATTTTTTAAATTTGAAATGTATGGTGCCATTGTAGGGGAATAGTTGGAAACAAGTTCCACTAAATCTTTGAAATTTTCTCTCAATGAATCTGACCATTTTTCACGACGACCACGAAAAGCTAAAGAATGGCGGCTTAAAAACAATGTGATGTCGATAAGTTCTTTTACTATTCCACGGTTACAGAGGACTTCAAATTTTCTTTTTTCGGTCAGTGAAAAGGTAATACTTGATTTCTCAATTTAAATTTCAAAGATGCATGATTTGATCATGTTTCATGAACTAAAATTTTATGTAATGCATTTTTCCATTTACCTACACCATTAGTGATCCAGTTGTCTCTTTTTGTTCTACCAAATATCTGACAATGAAAACAAAACATTTTATCTTTGGAAATAGAATATGATAACCAATCTCTATTAACCAAAGTCCCATCATTTAATTTTTTTGTAAACCACGACTCTTGAAATCTCCTGTGCTCCTCATTTGTTGGATACTTAAAAATATTATTGGTAGGTTGACAAGGCCCTTTTCGTACTATCATATCAGTAAATTCTGGTGTAATATTGAAAAATGAATGAAATTTAGCCGGATCATTTACATAAATCAAATTTGAATGTGTTGAAGTTGAAATACATAATGTTTCTGGAAAAGTAATATTTTCTGAAATCAAAAAAATATTATGTTTTAAATTAATAAGTAAGAAACTGAATATTAATTGTATGATGGTTATAGTGGATTAATGTAGGTATAAGTTAAAAACTATTCTAACTCTCAATAATTTTTACAATACGCGATACAAATTATGTCATTTGTATTTGTATTTGTTTTATATTTAATACATATAAAATAATAACATATAAATATACTAAAATGAATAAATACATATAATTATATGATTATCTGGTTAGGTTATCAGCTTAAAAAATTGGTGGCCCTGAAAAGGGCCTTTTTAAAGGGGTGATTCTTAAAAGTACCGTTTTTATTAACTGCCGACGCGTATATGATTTCTAAAAATAAAATACAACATGATTTTTTTTTGTTAATATGTAATATGTGTACGATAAAAAATTTGGTCACTCAATCAACTTTGTTGAACCCCCCAAAAATGAGCCACCAATTTGGTTGACGGCTGGAAGGTTTAGCCAGGAATGCTTAGATAAGCAGTGCGAAGGAACTGTACCACCAAATCGACAACCGATTTGCTACCATACGCAGCATATTGAAAGATCGTGGAGAGAGCTGAAACGCATATTAACAAGATGCAATTGCAAGCGGGTAGCGGATACATTGGCGAATGGATGTACAGGACCAATATATTAAATCGCCTCCCTACAACCAGCGATCGATTTAAACGATTCATGTCCGACATTGCGAGAGCTTATCCTGGGATCGGATTCAATACAATGACCAGAGATATTGACGATTGCCAATGCCCAGAGTGCTGAAATGCAGAGTAAGTATTTAAAGTACTAACACTAATTGAGTGACCAAATTTTTTATCGTACACATAATACATATTAAAAAAAAATCATGTTGTATTTTATTTTTAGAAATCATATACGCGTCGGCAGTTAATAAAAACGGTACTTTTAAGAACCACCCCTTTAAAAAGGCCCTTTTCAGGGCCACCAAATTTTTAAGCTGATAAATACTAAAAAATATAATATATTAATATAAGATTATTTTTTTCCAGAATAAAAAACCTATTAGACGTTTTTCGATATTTTGAAATTTTTTTCCAGGCCCAAAAGGTAGTAGTCGTCGTGAAAAACGGTCGGAAAATCGAAAATTCGAAAATCTGACTGCGGGACGTTTTACGATATTTTGAAATTTTTAATTTGATATTTTTGACTTAGAAAATAAACGAATAAAAATCATATAAGTAATGTAATAATATAGTATAAAATTATTGTAGTGGTAACACTGCGAGCATTAGTGATATGGACTTAGTAATTTTTTCGCGTTTTTTTCTCAGACCCAAAAGCCAGAGTTCAACCGATTATCTTACCAGTTGATGTAGATTGTTCATTTTGATCATTCATTATATTTACAATAGAAGAACAAGGTTGATTATTTTCTACATTCTCAGTATTGTCATTACTATCAGTATCTAATGAAAACAACAAAAAAAAATTAAAAAATGGGTGTTTGAAATTTAAAACCATTTGAAGGAAAAAAATTGAGTAAGTTATGTGGTACATGTGTAAATATATTATCTTGACATTAGTTTATTACCTAATTGAATTTTGATTAAAAAAATATTTATTGATGTCAATATTCTTATAATAATATAACCTACCTATTGTTCATTTATTATAGTTAAAATACCTATATTTGTTATTATATAATTTATTTAAAAAAGGTATCTTCAAATTAATTAATAGTTAATAATTAAATAAGCTATCATAAGTATAATTGAAATAATAAAAGTTTTAAACTCTAATAGTATGTTGCCTTTTACATAGTTATGAACTATTTATGTGCCAATGTTAAATGTCAAACACATTGAAAAAATTAACTGCCATTAATTAATGCAAATAATTTTTTTTAATGGCTATACCATATAACTATGTCTATCTGAGATTTTGATGCATTTTATATTTATATTGTTTTCTAAACCTAACTAATGGTTCACAAATTAATTTCATGTATGTACTTTTGAATGAGAATAAGAAAATTTATTTGGCTTTTTTTGACAATATTTAATTTTTAGGTTATTTTCTTATTTTTTAAGGGCATTTTATAGTTCTTAAAGTATTTTTTGAGTTTTTAGATAATTCTTTTATTTTTTACACACCTCTTTAATTAATTAATGATACTCCAAATTTAACTATAAAGTACCTAGGTACCTATAAATTATAATATATTAAGAAAATCATAATTATGTTAAGCTTACCAATTTTTTCTAATTTTCTTTTCTTGGTGAAAAATTCTTTAATTGAAGTATTGTTTAAATTTCTTTTTGGTGGTATAGGCGCTTTTAATCTACAGCTTTTCACATGTCTGTTCCAATTTGTAGGGTTCATATCTCCTCTTTCTCGTCCACAAATTTCGCAATTTTTCATTGCTTACAAATAAACTTTAAAATAATGAAATTAGGAAACAAACCATTAATATTAAAAATTTGATACTTTGATTAATTTTTTAATGAATAATTATTAATAACTTTTACTTACCGGCCGCCGTTTAAATAACAGAAAATTAAAAATTGAATATTCCGAATATTCGTATTCTAGTTTTTCGTAACAATCGCTTTTACTTTCAAATCACAAAGTTAAAAACTTAAAGCTCACGACACAGTGCACACATTTAAGTACCAGCGTTCAGCAGTAGTAATCGTAATGATAGACAATAAGTCAAACAATACACTCTGGCTTAGTGCCGCTGGACGTCTGGTTGGCTGATAGTAAATAATATTACGAGAATATAATTATTACAAAATCCCAGAAGGTTTTTAAAAATAACATTCAATATAGTTTTGTTATCTTTATAATAGTCGATATTCAACCTCCACCGCCAAACCAAAATCATAATGAGTGTTATAGACTGAGGGAAAATAGTTGGTCAGTCGTTGTCTAATGTCTAAAAATAAATTATCACTAGATGTATAGATAATATGTATTTAATATATTAGGTACTATATAATTTATATCTTAATCTTATTCACATATTGTTGTATTTATATTCATTAATATTACAAATAAACAGTTAGTTATTAGTTATACCTTATACTAAGTACAATATTACATTACTACATATTTATATTATAATTTATTAAATCTACAGATTATAGTATTCCAACTTCCAAATGCCACCAGGCACCCACCCCGAAAATAAGCGTGGCTTAAGCCACACTAGGTATAGCGTGTGGGCGCCACTGCACAGGTACATTGTACAACTATACAACATTTTATATATTTAGTGTTTACATTATATTTTAATTTTTTTTTTTTTAATTTTAACATTTATTACTATCAATTAAAAATTTATTTTTTTCTTTGACAGTATTATAAAATATAGTTTATTCATTACTACCATTTTATTTAGTCATTCTAATATAAATTATAATATTTAAAATATTTTGACTAGTAAATATTGTATATTTTGTTATTAAATTACCAAAATTCCAAATTACATGGAGGTACCTAAAAATAATTATTTTCTCCATAAAATATTTTTATGCATTTTAATATTTTATTGTACTTCCAAATATTTTCTAATGTATTGAGTATTCGATAACCCCTAAAACATGCTTTTTAATGCAAAGTAAATTTTTTCCTATGAAGTTGACATTTCACGAATCATTAAGAAATCTTACTCCCATTTAACTGCATAGGCCATAGACTAAAAATAAATATGTACAACAATTCTAAAATCCTACCTCTAATTATCAATTTAAAAATAATTATTATTATTTGTATTTAATGTAACAGATTTAACAAACCATTAAAAAAACAAAAAAATGACTTCATATCTATTATAATGGATATGATAGCAGGAGAATTACAACCCATTTCATACTTGGAAAATAATGGTTTTCGAAAAATGGTCAGTTTTTTAGATTCCCGTTATTTGAAGCATATTCCTAGTCGTCGTACCTTACTAGGAAAATAATGCCTGACATTTATCAATCTACCAAAGTAAAAGTGCAACAAATGTTAATTGAATCTAATTATGTTGCCATTACATCAGATATTTGGACATCTTTAAATGCTGATTCTTTTTTAACAGTTACTGCTCATGTATATAATACAAATTATGTACTGAAAACATTTGTACTAACAACAGAAAAACTTAATAAAAATCATACAGCACAATACTTATATGAAACATTGATTAAAATATTTGAAGAATGGAAAATAATTAATAAAGTAGTAGCTATTGTAACCGATTCTGGTGCTAATATAAAGGCTGCAATAAAAAAAATGAATGGCATGCCTCATATTCCATGTACTACACATAAGTTGAACTTAGTGGTGACAAACGCATTAAAAATTCAGTGTGGTGCAGATGAAAGTGACGAAGATAACAATATTGGTTGGGATGGAGTTAACGATTTAAACATTTTATTTAAAAAATGTCGTTCAATAGTAACATTTTTATAAAAAAAGTGAAATTAAAGCAAGATGTGTCCTCCCGTTGGAACAGTAGCCTCTTAATGCTTGAAAGGTTGGTAAAATTAAAAGAACCACTTACTTGTGTCATGATGTCGCTAAAGGATGGTCCAACAATGCTCCTACCAATGGAACGGAGATTTATAGAGGATATTATACCACTGCTAACACCATTTAATTTAATGACGACAGAACTTTCAGGAGAAAAATACCCAACACTTGCCATGGTTATACCTTTTGTGAGAGGTATTAAAATTTATTATAAATTTAATTTTTTATACTATGTCTAATTATTAACAAACTATTTTGTAGGTGTGAATATTGCTCTTAATTCTAAAATAATGGAGACAGAATTAGGAGTAGCATTAAAAACTAAATTGATAAAAAATATGTCAGATCGTTTTAATCTGATTGAAGATAATGATGTTTCAACTTGTTTTGCAATTTCAACAGTTCTTGACCCAAGGTTTAAGAAAGTAGCTTTTACAAATATAGAGTTGGCCAATAAAGCTATATAAAGTATAAATAATGAATTAGCTATATCAATTGGTAATGATTATTTGAGAACCCACTGGCTACTGCCTACTACCTATTATTTTCATATATATGTGGGAGTGGGAGTCTCCCCTATAGAGAGCGCTAGTCACCGTCACCAAAACGCCCCGTTAGCCAGTGATTTATTTATTTATTTATTTATTTGTTGACGGGCTGGGCCCTATACAACAGTTTAACATAATACAATAATATATAATAATAAATGTATCAGTTTTGATGAACGGTGCTCTCATTGTCCAGCCGCATCATGCGGTCTAACTGATTATTTCTGCCATAGTTGGTAGTGTGCACAGGAACAACGAAAGGAGTATGGTATCTAGTAGTACGGGAAGGAAATTTGAAATTGACTAACGAGAGAAGTGAGGGAGCATCTATACGACCATCAACCAGTTTATTCAGAAACTCTATGTTAGCGTTAACTCGCCTGTCAGCCAGTGAAATGAGGCTGAGTTCCTGCATAACTAAGAAATAGTCGTGGGGAGGATAATTTATTTTTAAGACAAAAGCTGCACAAGATAATAACCGTCTCTGAACACGTTCTAGTTGACAGGAGTCAGATACCGTATAAGGGTCCCATAGGACCGATGAATACTCTAATAGTGAACGGACCAATGAGCAGTATAAAGTTTTTAATGAAGAAGATAGATTGAACTCCTTTGATATGCGCATTACAAACCCAAGCGTTTTTAAGGCTTTGCAGCATATCATTTCAGTGTGGGAGTGAAAATTGAGGTCGAAATTAAAGATAATACCTAAGTCTTTCTTACTACATACCGATGTTACACTTGAACCATTGATGGAGTAAGTATAGTTAATAGGAAAGCGGTGTCTTAAAAATGACATGGAATGACATTTATTTACATTAAACTGAAGACCAATATTATTAAACCACGAGACCAGGTTGTTGAGATCATTTTGGAGCGTAGAGCAGTCAGATAAGTTTTCAATTTTCCTAAAGAGTTTCAAGTCGTCGGCAAACATGAGTAGTTCACAGTTTTTGACAATTTCCCTAATGCCATTTACATACAAAGGAAACAAAATTGGAGATAAATGTCCTCCTTGAGGAACTCCAGAAGAGACCTTTGAGATGGATGATTTGCATCCGAACACTTTTACCCACTGGATTCTGTCTGACAAATAAGATTTGAACCAAGACAACAATGGTTCACCGAACCCAGTTTTGTATAGGGTCTCGATTAGGCGGCCATGGTCGACTCTATCGAAGGCTTTAGTAAAGTCTGTGAAAATAACATCAACTTGGATGTGCTTTTCGACAGCCTTCAAAACAAAATTGTTAAAAACGATTAAATTAGTAGTGGTCGAGCGATCAGGTCTAAACCCATGTTGCTCTTCGATTATAATAGAGTTAATTGGCGATTGAACACTTCTCAATACTATAAGTTCAAACAGTTTGGATATGTGGCTCAAAATAGAGACAGGTCTATAATTTTTGACATCAGCCTTATCACCAGATTTAAAAATAGGAGTGACAAAGCTGATCTTGAAAGAAGAGGGGAAAACTCCGCTATCGATTGAACGCTTAAAAAGTAGCCACAATGGAAAATATAATGAAGATTTCACATTGTATAAGAATATACCTGACAAGCCGTCAGGGCCTACGGACTTAACATTTTTTAGTGCGTCTAGACCAGCGTCAACATCATCGATGTTGAATGAGCAAGTACTAGGTAGGTCATGGAACAAAAAAGGAGACGAAAGGTCATTAGACAAAGGAGGAACATAGACTGTATTGAAGTAATGGGAAAATAAGTTAGAGACAGACTCTGTACCCGAGCTTTGTAAATTCTCAAAATGTACTGAGTGGGGAAATTCTTTGCTAGATTTATTAACTCGGACAAAGTCCCAAAACGACCTGGGGTTGGATTTTAGCATAGACTCAGTGCGAGACAAGAAGACAGTATGGCATCTCTTGTATTCTGTCTTGTAAGAGGAACGAAGTGCGGAAAATTCCGCATAATCAAGGGGACAGCGTAAAGCTTTAAACTTGGCATGTGCCCTTTTCTTGCTTAAAACAATATGCTTAAGATTTTTTGAAAACCATTTCGGGAATGTCGAGGGTATATAAGACACTTTTGGAACAAAGTTTAAAATGCAAAAATGCAAGGCGTCATAAATTGTCTTAGCAGCTTCATCAACGTAGAGAGATAATATGGTCTCCAACCAATTAAATGAGTTTAGGAATTCGCATATTTTTGAATAGGGAGCACGGTGGAAGTTATAGTAATTATGGGAGCGATCAAGTAAGGGGAGAGTTTATCCAACTTTATCATAATATCAAGAGCCGGGTGGTAGGGATCACAAGGTACTGCTGAAGTTACGGCTTTAGAGATATAGATACTGTTAACATTGGAGAACTCAAGGTCCAATACAACACCAAAAGAGTATTGAATATCATTTAGTTGGAAAAAATTAAAGAACGCAAATGCATCAGGGATACATTGAACTCTGGGATTAGAAACCGTATTGTAAAGTAAACCAAAATCATCGTTGGACCATATAATATCTGGCAAATTGAAGTCACCAAAAAAAAATGAATACACATTCTGGATGAAGGAGAAGAACAGATTGTACAGCGGAAATAAAAGACTCGTAAGCAGAAAGCGGGCAATTGGGAGGAAAGTACACTGAGCACACTACATAGTTGATGTTATTAAAACTAAGTTTAACAAATAGATGTTCAACATTAGTAGCTGGAGAGTAAATTAAATTAGATACTATGTCACTACGAATGGCAATGAGAGCGCCACCACCTCTAGAAAAATGACTTGTTAAACTATTTATATCACATCTATAAATGATATAGTTGGATAGACCAAGTTCACTATCATAGAAGCTGTCACATAGCCATGTTTCAGTGAAACAGATAAAAACATAATCAAAAACAGCGACATTACATTTTAAAATACTTAGTTTGGTTCTTAAACCGCGGCAATTTTGATAAAAACATAAGAGAATATGGTTACAAGTACATAAATCACTACATAAATAATAATCCTTACTATTATAATTATAAGCGTGTATATCAACAAGAGGATCACAGGTAGGCGTACATGAAGAAATTAGTTTTTTGGAGTGTCGCTTAGAATCATCTCGGGCGTAAGACGACCCCAAAAGCGTTTGACAATTACGCCATCAGGCCAGAATGTAGGTTCGAGGACATCATCAAGCTTCTCCGCAGGCAGGCGCAAATGGAATGAAGAATATGATGGGTGTTTTGTCACTAATTTATTTATGGTCACATCTGAGTAGCTATTGAACAATTCAGATTCAAGCATAGTGGTCGTTACACATGGCTCAAGTCTTGAGACAAAGATATCAATATGCCTCCGAACCGGCACTGATGACAACTTGGAGGATACACTTTTATGAGAGCCAACGATAAATTTTTATTTTATTGACGAGGATAGACTAGTAGTCGATTGGATTGCAGGCTATCTAGAATGAGTATCCGTACTCAGCTTGGAGAGTGAAGTAGTTGGTAGATTGTTTGAACCAGTATTTAAATTAGGAGAAGTGGTAACCTTAGCAGTCATATTGAGACGGTTTAGCTTATCATGTAATTTAGTGTTACTAAGTGCTATAGATTTGAGCTCATCAACAACGGATTGAAGAATAGTGGCCACATTTAATGAGTTCTCAGAAGATAGCGAATTAGGGTTAGAAGAAGATCCTTTTAAGAATGTTGACAATTTCACACCTGTAGGTAGTGATTGAGTAAGAATGAAGTCAACGAGCATGCTTTTTGTCCACTTATTCAGCTCAATAGAAAGTAGATCATTACTTTGGGCCATTGCGTTAAACGACTAATAGTTTAACTAATAAGCAAAATATAATCAAAATTAATTAAAATAAGACGCCTTTAAAAATGTAGATAGGCCAATTAAATTACACCCGACGCTAAAAGCAGCGTAAGTGATGGCCTTGACACGTGCCGCGTTCTAATCAAGAAAAATTCAGACGCGGGACGCCGCTACTTATCGTTAGTCGATAAGCCGTAATTAACTGATAAAGTGAATTTTGTTTGGTTTTACCTTTTCACGTTCACGTAGTATAACAGAATTAAAAAACTAACATTACGTGAAGAAATATTAGGAAGACTGACTCAACAACGACACCAGTCATCCACGTACTTTTTATAAACTTAACGAGCTTAAAAACGTAAAAAACGGTTAATTATTTCCAAAGGAAACAAAAAGCGAACACAGAGCATAATTGTCCACTTGTAAACATTCTCAACTGTGATGTGGAGATTAGTGACGGGTGAAGTGTCGAGTGTCGAGTGTGCGTCGAGACTGTATTTAACTATTATATAATATTGTAACTTGTGGCTTATTAATGTTAATTGTTTTTATTTATTCAAACGTTAAAATCAGTGTGTCAATAAAGTGGTTAACTAAATCTATCTTGTCCGTGATTCTGTTTTTCCCAAAATCCCACATTTTTGGGGGCCTGTCCGGGATCGGGCGAAATAGTCTTATGGACAGGAACGTTGGCAAATTGCGTTTAGTGAAGCTGTGCGTTTATTGTAATTTGTCATTCGTCAGTATTTGTTCAAGTTGCCGTCAAGCACGTCTTTTTCCTACACGTGGACTTCACACCGATCAGTGGATAATAAATACATAATCTCAAATCGCCAGGATGGTTAATAAACGACAATCTGGGCGGAATAAGCAGGTGGAGGTGATAAGGGAACCGGAACAGTTGTCAATACGTACCGATGATAGTGGTATCAGATTCGCCGATATCGAAGATGCGTTATCACCGTTCACAGGCAATAGTGATTGTACGGTAGACAAATGGGTAAATGATTTTGAATAGATGGCCGAATTGTGTATGTGGTCTGACTTGAAGAGGTTCATCTACGGCAAGAAACTATTGAGGGGTACAGCAGCCGCTTTCATTCGTTCTGAAAGTGACGTACGGTCATGGGCTGATTTAAGAAACAGGTTATTCAGTGAATTTCAAAGTCGTCTGACCGTTGCCGATATACACCGTATGTTGTCCAACATCGTTAAACAAACCGATGAGACACTTTTACAATTTTTCTATAGGGTGCGTGAACTCGCGTTACAAGGTAAAGTACCGGATGATTCGTTGATGGAATACGTGGTCGGTGGTATACCTGACGCGATCGACAACAAGACTATTCTATACGGGGCTACATCGACTGATGACTTCAAGCTGAAGTTAGGGTTATACGAACGTATGCACCGTCAACGTGCCGTAGAAAATTCAAAATACACCGCCCATACGGCACGCACAGCCACAGCACCGGAGGTAAAGTGTTACAACTGTGGTATGCGAGGACATCGGTCCCGAAATTGCCCGGATGCGGACAAAGGACCCAAGTGTTTTCAGTGTCGGTCATATGGACACAAAGTATTCGACTGTCCCAAAAGCAGAGAAGCATCGCAGCGAAGCGACCAAAAACAACCCGAAGACTCCGCAAATGCCTATCAAGTTCATAGCTCGCATGATGGCGGTCGGATAATAAAATCAGTATATGTCTGTGGTCAGGAGATAACGGCGCTAATTGATACGGGATGTGATCTAAACCTTTGTCGCAGTTCTGTGTTGGCCAAGATGGGTGACGCCGATAGTGTAGCCACTCGTGTTCGTTTGGGTGGACCTGCAGGTGCCTGTTTCTTCACTGAGCGTCACTTCTGGGTCAATCTATCCGTCGACGGAAGTACGTACATGGTAGATGTGTACACCGTGCTGGATGACATAATTAGTTACGACCTAGTTTTGGGGCGCACGCTGTTCCAAACGAGCGCAACATTACTGGTGAATCCGAACGCAGTAACCATTACCGACGCTAGTATTGAAGCACAACTTATGGCTATCGAAACGTGTGACCCGGAGCTAGACGTCGGTGACCGAGCATACGTGAAGACGATTCAGCAACTGGTGGACTCCTATTGCCCCGATGAGTATGTGACGACGCCGCTCAAAACTGTGATAGTGTTGACTGATGAAGTGCCAGCTTATAAGCTATCGTTACAGAGCTGCACACAGATGCGAGTATGTGGGGCTATGGAGCTGTGTTATTGCAGATTAGTGATCAAGACAACCAATTGCGCCCGGTGTGTTTCATGAGCCGGAAAACAACAGAGGCCCAGCAGAAATATCACAGTTACGAGTTAGAAGTTCTGGTGATTGTAGAGGTGGTTAAAAAATTTAGAATATACTTGCTGGGGCTACAGTTCAAAATAGTCACTGATTGTGCGGCATTCACCCGAACTCTGGAGAAGAAGGACTTGGCCACCTGAGTAGCCAGATGGGCCTTGCTACTGTCCGAATATGATTATAGTATTGAACATCGGTCCGGCTCAAGGATGCCTCACGTGGATTCTTTGAGTAGGTACCCAATGTGCATGGTGATACAAAGTGAACTACTAGCCCGACTTTCGGCGGCACAAAAAAGCGATCCAGAGATCCAAGTGGTTGTACCTGACGGCGATGAGTACATATCTTATGGTGGACTCTTGTATAAATTCATTGACGGCAAGAACTTGCTAGTAGTCCCAAAAGGTATGCAAACAGAAAACATTCGAAATGCGCATGATATTGGTCACTTTGGTACTGCCAAGATAGAGGCGTTGTTAAAACAAAATTATTTTATAACTGGTCTAAAGGATAAAATAGCGAATGTTTTACATAATTGTGTTCTTTGTATCTTAGCAAATAGAAAACAAGGGAAGCAAGAAGGATTCCTGCAGAGTATCGATAAAGGAGACGTTCCTTTATTAAACTGGCACGCTGACTTCCTAGGACCACTATCGTCAACACCCAACCCACTGTGCAATAGTTTGTTCATGCAATGTAAATAGGATGTTCTTTTGGAACATGTAACATCACAGATTGCGTTCCATATAAGTTTGTTTAACATCCCTGTGATCTTATTTCTACCGCAATGATGTCTTTCACAAAACATCTTTTTAACGTCACTTTTCAACATCTGTACAACAGTTTAAAACAACTATCCCTGTGATGGTTATTCTACTGCAGTGATGTCTTTCATGAGACATCTATTAAACATCACTTTTCAACATCCATACAACAGTTTAATACAACCATAAGATGCATAAATTATGTATTCCTATATGAATAATTACCGATGTTACTAAGATGTTACTAAGTAACAATATTTGTAAGATCCATTCAAAAGTTCAAATACAATCAAAATATGCAAACACAATGTATTCCAATTTAAATAGGGACATATAGCAACATAAATATTTAAATAAATTAAAATCAATTTTGAAAAGTAATCATATTTTATTACATACAAGTTTACAAAATATATCAAAAATAATTTAAATTGTACCAATGTACCATTATTGAAAAACTTGATGACATAATGATGAATTGAATGCCAAGTCGCTTGATAACCTAGTAAAAAAACATTTGAATTTTATATTTTCTAAGCTAATACAAAACATTTCAGACATTTGTGTAGTGTTAATTATGTGTACACCAATTTTAAATGAAGATAGTGGAACAGTAGTTGATTCAGAATAGTTAAGAAACTGTTTGACAAGTAATTTAATAGGTTTTTTATATGGTTGAACGATATGCTGAACAGATACAATTGAACCATCATTTAGCATAATATTCTTATCTTTTTCTTTATGAACATTTATTAAGATATTAGAAAATGGTAAAATCATTTTTTTCATAAAGTATGTCGGTACTTTTAATAAGTTCAGAAAAAATGTTGTGTTTTATTTCATTGTATAGAGTAGGACTCTTACAAAATAATTGAGGAGGAAGTTTTCCATATAGTATGTTTTGTTTTTCTATTATTCTATTAAAGATTTCCTGCAGAGGGTATTTAATAGATTTTATTGATTTCTTAATGTCACCTAAATAATTTTCATATTTAAAACAGCTGAAGTTATCTAGTGGACCATGTATGAGAACAAACATTGGTAAGTGAATTAAACTATGTACGTTATATGTTATTAAATGAGAGCCATACAGAACTGAATAATCATTGACAAATTCTTTTAGAAATTGGGATGCTAAATCATTATACGTAAAACAAGTGTCAGCACATATTAAAATTTTAATTGCATATACTAATAATAAAAAATGAGAATAAAATTGTTTTTTTAAGTTGCTTTTTAATACTATCTGACTAGAATATAATAAAAAAGTCCTTAGTTCTGTCGCTTTATAATATTCAATATCGTCAATTGGTCTTGGTAAGCGACAAAGCTCAGCTGGTACATATTGTCTTAAATTTTTTAATTCAAAATTAATTTTTTCTTTTTTTACCTTTTCTAATCGCACTTGTTTATTACCTTTAACCCACATTTCTATTAACCGTTTAACAACACCCAGACATACATTGTGCATGTAATCTAGTACAACAATTTGTACTATATTAATTGGTAGGCGTATCAATGGACTGTCACCTTTGTGGTAATCCTCGTCGGTCTTATTCCTAAATGACTCATTGGTCCTCAATGCTGAATCTAAACCAGGGTATGTCATGCGGTGTTCAAGATATGTACCTTCTTCAGTACAAGATGTACAACCAAAATAAGCATTATGACTTTTGACATTAAGTAAAAATGCCTTTGCAGGAGCATCACAGGATATATTAGATATTTCCAATGTAAATAATGTATCATTTACAGTTAAGCCATTATCTATTACCTCTAATAAATCAATAATAAATGGGTTAAGGAATTCTTCTATTGAATAGGGTTTCTGAAATCCATGAAAAATTCCTACAGGGATTACATTATTTGGTAATTCTTTAAAATTAATAACTGAAATTAATATGGGCCACAGTTGGCTTTTAGAACTTTTTGCTATGGGAAGTCCATCTATATTGATGCCTATTTTTAAAATGTGAGGTTTAATATAAATTTGTGCATTATGCCTGCTTAAAAAAGGTAGAAGCATACTTTTAATACCTAAATGTATATATGATCCACCAGAAACAGCTACAATTTCCTGATTTTTAGGAGTTTTCATCAATGTCCTCACATCTTTTGGGACGTCTAGTCGTTCACTTCGTAATATTTGAAGTAAACTATTACAAAAATTATGTGAAACTTTATATTTTACAATTAATGATCGTAATTTATCAGTTAAATTTAAATTTTGTGTAGCATTATTTTCTATTAATAAAGGTGTATCATTAGTGACTTGTAATTTACTATAGTTATCGACATAAGGGATGCTATTATTGGAAGCAATTGTTTGATCTAATATATTGGAACATTCAGGTACATGAGTCAAAATATCAACTACTGTTGTTTGTGACCGTGGCATAACATTTTTAACACAGTCTGTTACATTAAAACTACTTACAGTAGGTAAAATACTCGTACTAATCAAATTTAAATTTTCTCTTTGGGTACACTTTCCAAATTTTTTTTGTTCAGCTTTTAATAATTGTTTAAAATATTTTGATGATACGTCTGATATATCTTTCTTTTTTTTTGTATAGCAATTCTAAAACCAAACAAATAAATAACACCTAATTAGATAAATAAATTATAGTAGGTAGGTAATAGTTAAAAAAAAATACCTGCATAAAATAATATATAAAATTATATATTTATTAAGAATTTAAAAAGTCATAGTTATATAATATATATATAATAATGAATATCAACCAGTTAAATATGAATTATAGCAATAATATTCATTATTTATTATTTGATCTACCCAATCGAGTATTTGCGTGTCTTAACCAATTTGCTACAACTATTTCATACTCAGAATCTGTCAATACATTGTTTGAATTTGCTTTAATTATCCCTATAAAGTATAAACAATAATTTTTGTATAGTATATGAGTGTTATACTAATATTATCTAGGTATTATAATACTTTAAATGTATGAAAACTAAGTTACTTTTAATTAGCTTGATAATTTCGGAATTGCCTAATGCAACAGATATATTTTTCCCACGGCCAGTCAAAGTGGCTATTACAGCAAATTCATCAACAAATATCTTTTGTAAAACTCTAGTAATATTGTTTTTGCTTCCACACCCACCAATACTTCTAATATATGATTCCTAAAATGTTATAACAATTTTAGATACTAAAAATAAGAATGTAATCTAATAAATGTATTGAGAAATAAGAATAATTAATGTGCTAAGCAAATACCAGTTTTGAAAGAAAATCAAGCTCATTAACAATTTTATTTTCAATGGATAAAAATTCTTCTTTTGTCTTCATTGGAAATAGGGATAAAAAATTAGAATCAATGTATTGGTTAGTTGTTAAAGAGAACCCATTATTAAGTTTAGAATTAGATTCTAATACTTCAACTTTCGACAACAAACGTTTCAACATAAAATTATTAGCTACAAGTTCCTTTTGAATGTTTATCAGCGTTTCAGAAAGTGATTGATCTGCGTTTATATTGTTATCTAGCCAATAAATATTAAAAAAATAATTGTTAAATAAAAATAAAAATATTACATAGTTATAATATTAATTTTTACCAATAAGATAACTACTATGTATTGAATTATATGCAGATGTAGTAGCATAGGGTTTATATTGAGTTTCAGAGAAATTTGGAGTTTGAAGTGGATAAATTAACTGTCAACCATAAAACAAATAGTTATATTTTATTTATGTAATGGAAATTAATATAATAAGTATTTTAAGAAACTACCTGATTTATGTTTCTGTTTGATGAAAACTCATTATCGATGGAACTAGAATTTGATGTGGTAGGATTTTGATCAGCTGGTAAAACAGATATCTGTTGATTGTATATAGCTGCTACATTGTTTACTTCCAACTCTGGGTACTTAATAGGCTCAAATTGTGTATCAGTAACGTTTGGAGTTTGTGGTGTAGAATTCAGCTGTTAACAATAAAACAAATAGTAATATTTTATTTATGAATTCTAAATTAATATAACAAGTATTTTAAGTACCTGATTTATGATTCTGTTTGTTGAAAACTCGTTATCGCCAATTGAGCCAGAAGTAGGTTTAGTAGAATTTTGGGCAGCAGGTACTTTATTTACATGCAACTCAATGTACTGGCTAGGTTCATAATATTCTGATTCACAAGGTTTTCTGCTGTTTACAGACATTATAGAGAAACCACCATCTGTAGAAGACAAAATAAAATATTTGGTACTTACTGATAAAAGCACAGGCGCTCGTAAAAAATTTATCAGAGAGGGAAATAATTAAATAAAACACCAAAAAGCAAAGGTGTACATTAACTAGTTATAAAGTTAATTTTTTTCTAACTTAAATTAATTTTTATCTTACTTATTATTGTTAGTTTATTTTCTAATCAACTTTTGAACTTAACTAGTTTAATTGACAGTTGAAATAACTTAGATTTTTTCAGTTGATTTAAAAAATAATCCATCAAGTTACAAATATTTTGAAACTTTTCATTTATACGTAAATATTAATATAAAAATAATCCAATACTATAATTATACAAACATTATTTAATGTTATTTTTTTGATAAAATAATTTTTCTTATACATATTTTAGTCCGTATAAACTATAAAGCCATAAAATAATATACTTTATACCTAGTAATATTTTTATTAATTAGAAAAAACGCAGTCACTCTCTATGTGATCTTCATATTAATTTAAAAAAAAAATAGATTAACTTATTTTAACTGAGTTAAGTTATGTTTTTTACCGTTTTAACTTTTAACTAATCGAGTTAAATGTATGATTTGTTTGCAGTTAACTTCTAACTGTTCAACCTTGTGTTCTTTTAATTTAACTTAACTTGGGTTAATTATTTGCATTAACTTGCCCACTTTTAAATTATATTTAAATTCCAGAGGGGGATAAAAGCCCCATTTTTCCCCACCCTCCCGGAGCCCATTGATAAAAGTAATAACTAACAATTGTTGCTATTAAGTAAAAACAAATACCTTCAATGTCACTTTCATCTGAAGATGAACTTAGCACACGTATCTTTTTTTTCTTTGGAGCTTCTTGTTCATTTTCTGTAGATGAGAACTCAATTTCTACTTGTTTGTGCCAAGCCAGTTTAAAGTTTACTATAATAAGTAATGGAATATTAGAAATGAGTGATTAAGATTAATACACACACCATATATTTTACCGTATATTTTACTATCCAAAATTTTTATTTTGTATGATTTCCATGTACCATCTGGATCATCGGCATTCATTAATTCAACACTTGTTACCTTGAAGGGTGGCCATTGGCAATATTGAACTAATGCAATATTAGATGATGTCAAATCTTCTAGGTTAAAATCTAGGTTAAGCCAGTTTATAGGTATAACACTATAGTCTTTTGTCTCCTTGAATATGACAACTACCCATCGTTTCAAAGTTCGACCCTAAGTAAATAAGCAAAAAATTAATTTAATGTTTTATATTTTTTATTACTAATCGTATGAAAGTACCTACAGTGATGGAAAAATACTATTTAATTTCTACTATTTCTACTATTTTTTCTTACTATTTAATTAATTAATTTAATATTTTGTATTTTTTATTACTAATCGTATGAAAGTACCTACAGTGATGGAAAAATACTATTTCAATTATTCAAATAGGTACTTAAAAAATGTACCTCTTTTAAATACTGTTAAAATATTTTGAAGTTTAATTAGGTATTTAAGTATTTTACTAAGAAAAGTATTTTAAAACATTCTTATGAACTTTTTCTTGTATAATTGAAGATATTCTTGTTGCAGATATGGATTGTTAAATATAGTATAATGAAAATTTATAGATTTTTTATCTATAAAATAAAAAAACCTAGAAATGTTATATTTTACTACAATTTCTAAACTTATGTATTGATTCATATTTTAATAAAATATTTAATTGATATGATGGAGTGCGAGAAAATATTGTAAATATATTGAAGTACAGTTGTTATTAAGCTAATGATAGATTCACTTTTTATATTAACTGAGTTGCCTGGAGTTAGAATATTTCCTTTAAACATTATTTATTGAAATTATAGTTTATGCCGAGACGTTAACTATTATATGAAAATTAAATAATTAGTAACTATTATAATAGGTATGTGTATAATGCGTCAATACCCAAACGGCTCCCGTCTATTGTTTATTATTCCCAAACGGCTCCCGTCAAAAAAGGTTTTATGAACAGGTCAATACCCAAACGGCTCCCGTCGAAAAAGGTTTTATGAACAGGTAAATTCCTAAACGGCTCCCGTCGAAAAAAGTCGAATACGATTTTTCTATATTATTATATTTTGTAACTGTATACCGAAATTAATTATATATATGTTGCGGGCAAAGTGGAAAATTCTTATAAAGTATAAATAGTTATATGCTACATATATCATAATCGCCAAAGCTTTGTGTGTATTATTTCGTCGTGTATATATGACTCGTATATCATCGATATCTAATCTATAGCATATGTGTTCATGGCTAATTGGAAATATCCACCGATAATTTTTTGATTTTCATCAAATAAAATAACTACCATAGATTATATAAAAAAATTGTGCATCAAAAATTTACCTTTTCTATAATTTTTTTTTTATATTTTTATTTATACATTTTTGTCTATTTTTCAAAACTTTTTTACATTTAATTCACAGAATATAATTTTTATAATTTAACCTTAAAAAACAACAACACACTAACCTCTTTAGAGACAGTCATAAGTCTGTATGAAGTGGGAAGGAATTTGTGTTGTAAAAAACAGGATACTACCCGGATAGTAAAACTTTTTTCGATGGGAGCCGTTTGGGTATTGACCTGTTCGTAAAACCTTTTTCGACAGGAGCCGTTTGGGAATTGACCTTTTTGAAAACGGGAGCCGTTTAGGAAAATCGGGAGCCAAATGGGCTATGCCCGTATAATGTATATTAATAAGCAGTAAGGTACCTATTTGATTATTGGTATTCAAATACTTTTTCAAGTAGGTACCTATTAAATATTATCAATCGACAGGTACCTATTTCAATACATTTTAAATACTATTTTACTTTAGGCATCAGGGAAATTTATTTTCACCAAGGTACTTTGCTTTCTAAATGTATATACTCTAATCTAACTCGTTAAAAACAAAAAGTACCTAACTAATTAATTTTGTAGTTTTTATTCCATTTCAAAAATCCAAATGTTTCATAAAACTGCCGAATGTCGACTATTGGTATCTTAATCTAATATCTATAGTCCAATAACAATTTATTAATTGGTAATGAATATTGAGATTTTCAATTTTATGATAAAACCATTTTTCTTGTACCTAATATTATTCCATATAAATCCTTTGTATTAGTTATATTTTTTGTAATACACATTAGGTACTAAGTAAAGTAACCTAACCATCATGACACATATAATTTATAGATAGTATATAAAGCAGTGGTTTAAACCATAATAATATGTGCAGGTGGATGTGGTGGTAAATTTGGCAAATTTCAGATAGGTAGTAATTTATATTTTAACTTTGTTAGTTTTTATCCTAAAGTAGCATATTAACTAGTACCTAACTAGTTGAAAAAAATTACTGACTTGCCCGGTTTTGCTTAAATAGATAATGCATAGATTCAACTCAGTTTAGGGGCGATGTACTAAAGTTTTAATTTTTTTTTTTTTAATCACTATTCACAATTTAGTAGGTAGATAAAATAGTAATCACCGCAATATATCACATAAAAAAATATTAAATATTATTAACTTATAAATTATTAAAAACATTATATTATAACTTAAGTAAGTTATCAATTAAAATATGATATTATTAGTAGTATATAATCCAATAGGTACCTATACACTCTGAACACTTGTATCTAAAGATTAATATGCGGTCGTTAGTCATTTAGTGCCTAATACTTTGCAGTACCTACCTATGAGTGTTAATGACATTTTCTCTGATATTTTGAGCATAATTTTATCGAAGTAGACCAAAAATATATTATATCCCTCGGCCGTATTTCCTATTATAATATAGTTATTTTGTAAACTTACCTTACGACATTGTTGGTTTGAACTGTTTGAAGACATCTCTGAACATAAAGAATCACACAATAAAATCCAAATAAAAGAACAACGTTTAAATGAAAATGATCAAGTACACGATAGATTATTAGTTTAATCCTCGATTGTAATTTGTAATTTTTAAAGAATATCGATTGACGATAATACAAATTACAAAATATAAATAATAATAAAACGACGGTCAACGATTTGAGTCGGATACCGGGTATCGATGAGCGGGTCGGTCGGTCGGCTTCGGTAAACAATGTACATAATATTATATACCTATATTATTATAGTCTCCGACAAGTTTATAATAACGGAAAAACCCCTATTAATAATATTATAATGACTAATAATAATATAAAAATAGTGTTGTTCGTAAAATCCTCCTCATCACAATTTACAATAGCTCCATGCAAATGACCTATTAACATTGCAATGCGATGTTCCGTTAATGTTGAGTTGTAAACGTTATAGGTATGTTAATAAATTGTTATACATTTATAATTAAATGTCTATTAAAACAAAACATCCTCAAAATGTCTTATTGACATTGCAATGTGATGTTCCGTAAAAGTAAAGTTTTAAACATTGTTGGTATGTTATAAATGTATAATTAAATGACAATTTAAACAAAACATCCATAATATGTCCTACTAACATTGCAATAAAATGTTCCGTATTAAACCTATAACATACATCGCAGAGATGTTAGGCAACATCAAATGTTTAGTGGGAAAGGATACAAACACATCTTTGCTGTCATAGATGGATTTACTAAGTTTTGTTGGTTGTTCCCCACTAAGGGAGTAATCGCTACAGAGTTAATTGACCGGATGGTAAAACTTGAAGCTTTGTTTGGAAGTCCAGAAAGGTTGGTGACAGATAGAGGATCCGCTTACACTTCCGATGACTTTTGGAACTACTGTCAAGAAAGATGCATTCGTCATATCCTAATCACTACAGGTATGCCTCGAGCCAATGGACAGATCGAGCGTCTCAATGCCGTGATAGCTAACGTCTTAACCAAGCTCAGTATGGACAAACCTGAGCAGTGGTATCAACAAGTACCAAGGGTACAAATGGCTCTCAACGGTTCCTACCAACGTTCTATTGGTATGACCCCCTTCAAGTTGGTGTTTGGTGTTGAGTTAAAGCATCCACAAATGGTGTCAGTTAAAGAAGCAATCGAACAAGAATATATACTGCAATATGACGAGGAGCGCAATGAGTTAAGGCAGGTTGCTAAGAATCAAATATTTAAAGTACAATTAGAGCAACAAAAATCGTTTAACAAGTTCAGGAAGGAAGCTCTAAAGTATCGAATAGGTGACTTAGTCGCCATCAAACGCACCCAGTTCTTACCAATGTCCAAGTTAAGTCGGAAATACCTAGGTCCATACAGAATAACAGGCAGAGAGGGTCAACATCGGTATAAGGTATTGAAGATTGGAACGCACGAGGGCCCCATCAATACTTTCACAGCTACTGACTTCATGAGACCCTGGCGACAGTCCAGCAGTTCTGATGAAGATGAAGGAGATAGCCATGATCTCCATGAAGAAGAAGGTGTCATACAGAAGGGGGAGAGTGTGGGAGTGGGAGTCACACCTATAGAGAGCGCTAGTCACCGTCACCAAAACGCCCCCTTAGCCAGTGATGCGGAGACTAGTGACGGGTGAAGTGTCGAGTGTCGAGTGTGCGTCGAGATTGTATTTAACTATTATATAATATTGTAACTTGTGGCTTATTAATGTTAATTGTTGTTATTTAGTCAAACGTTAGTCGCTGTGTGTCCGCCGTCGTGCACGCACGTTTGCCGCGTCGCGTGCGCTATCTCTACCATTAGTGTTATTAGATAACCATGTTCATGCGTTAGTACGATATCGGGTCCGTCCGTCATGTCTCACACCTTTACTTCGGAATCGACAAAACGGAATCTGTCGTCCTCCTCTTCACCTAATCCTAACCCAAGAATCAAGACTCTTAAGACTTTCATATCGCCAAACCGTTTCGCCGTGCTCACCCCGGATGAGAACCTCCCGGAGGTTTTTAGTCCACCCAGCGTCTCAGCCGCCTCTGAATTTCAACGCGAAACAACTGCTCCAAAATCAAAACGCCTCGGCGTCAAAGTAGCTGAAGTTGCCAACAAACCATCACCGCCAATAGTGATAAATAATGTCACAAATTACTCTGCGTTAAAAGCGGATTTTATTGCTTTACTGGGCGCCGACGGTTTTACCGTTACCACCAAGGGCACCTCCATACATGTCAAAACGCGTAATTGCACAGACTACTATAAATTGATCGATTATTGCAATGACCAAGATCTTGAGGCCCATAAGTGGGCACCCCGACATACCCGTCCAATAAAAGTATTTATTCGCCATTTACATCACACTATTGCCGTTGAGGATATAGAAAAAGCCCTCACGGTTGAGGGTTTCTCCGTCATAAATGTGTCAAACATACACCATCACGTAAGCAAACAAGCTCTTTCTCTTTTTTCTGTTGTCCTTACGGCAAACGAATTTAACCGGAGTATATACCAACTATCTTTTCTTTTAAACTCTAAAATAGTGGTCGAAAAACCAAATCAAGCTCGATTTCCGCCACAATGTAAACAGTGTCAACGTTATGGTCACACACAAGGGTACTGTAATAACCCGCCTAGATGCGTCAAATGCAGCAACAATCATATCTCCATATGTTATGTACCAAACCTTCAAATACGCCTGCAAAATACGCGGTATGTGCGCCGGCCAATTACAAAGGGTGTTCATCAATAAAAAAAATATCATACACCTCCCACAAGAAAGGACATACGAAGATCACACCACCACCTCCACCGACCGCGCCCTCTAAAGTTTTGCATGTCACAGATGTACCTCCGCTTGCCCACACTCAATTAAATTCCAAACAAGGTGCCAAGACGTATGTAGTGGGCCAACAGCTTGTCGCAAAGATGTAGGTATGATGGAATAAAGTAGTCGAAATATTACTAAGTGTTTTATTAAAACTGATTGAAAATATTCTAAGTTCAATTAGGGCCGTTCTTACCATGTCACGGTTAAAATAAACCTTTAGGTTAATGTATAATAAACCTATAGGTTTAGAATATATGTTTCTTACCAAACAATTTTTAAAAGTAACCTATGGGTTTTTTGTCTAATCCTCCAGGTTATTTTAACGGCTAGTTGTTCCTGCCGTTTAATTGCAAACTACATGGTTAATTATTATTATCACTATTGTAATAAGTTTTTTATAGGTAATCACTTTTTTTTTCACATTTTGTGTTGTGTTGTGTATATTGGTTTACCTACAAATTTTCTTATAATTAATATGGAAATTCAAAATATTGTCGACCTTATTTCCTCAACTGATAGTTCTGACAATGAGTTTGAACCCCAAGTTAGACGCCCACGTGTATTTAAAGAAAGACGCAATTATTTACTTACAATGAATAACGAAGAGTTTAAAAAACGATTTCGATTATCCAAAAATGCAGTGGTTCATATTATAGACCAAATCCGAGACAAAATTGCACATCGAACAGATCGGTAAATATTCATTATGATTTTAATAGAAAAAATTGTGTCGATGCTTTGAACTTGTACATTGAAATTGGTATTTCAGGAATAATGCGGTATCACCTGAAAATCAAGTACTCTTGACACTAAGATTTTATGCATTGGGGACAATTTATCAAGCAGTAGGAGATTTTGTGGGTGTTAGCACGGCAACTGCTGGAAGAATTATACCCAGAGTTACTCATGAGATAGCCAAGATGAGGAAATATATTATACGCATGCCTTCTACCCAAGAAGAAATTAATCAAGCTAAACTTAATTTTTTTTCAATCGCTAAATTTCCCAGAGTTATTGGTGTAATTGACTGCACACATGTAAAAATTTTATCTCCAGGGGGAGATAATGCAGAAATTTTTCGAAATCGAAAAGGATACTTTTCTATCAACGTACAAATTGTAGCTGGAGCTGATCTAAAAATTAAAAATATAGTTGCCCGATGGCCGGGCTCAGCACACGACAGTAACATATTTTCGAACTCCCGAATCAGAGCCCAATTTGAAGACAATATGTTTGGAGACGCATTATTGCTTGGAGATAGTGGGTATGGGGTAAGCAATTATATGATGACAATTTTAAATGAACCTAGAACTGAAGGAGAACAATTGTACAATGAATCACTGATTAGGACAAGAAATATAGTTGAAAGACTTTTTGGTGTGTTAAAAAGACGATTTCCTATTATTTCACTTGGGATAAAATCATCTCTAGAATTAACACAAGGAATTATTGTGGCTTGTGCTGTATTACATAATATAGCACGTGATTTCAATGAAGAAGAATTAGAATTTGAAGAAGGTATTCAGCAATTAATGCAAGCTTCAGAAGAAGTAAATGATAATTTTAATCTAGAAAACCCAAATAATAATTTCAATCAAAATAACAATCCAGTAAGGATTGCAATCGTTGATTATTTTGAAAGGTAAGTACTGAGGAAATGCTTTTAAGTTACACATGTTTTCATTTTACAGTAAATTGATTTGTTATCAAATTTAAAGTTAAAGATGCTTATAAACTATCAAAAAAACTGACATGAAAAGACAGATAATATTCTTAACTTTAAATTTGATAATGGGTCAAGGTAAATTTTTGAATTTACGGTAAAATAAAAACTTATGGAACAATACTGAACGCAAATTTGCCATATTATACGTTTTTAAGACGGAGACAGCACATGCGGATGTGGCGTCCTCAATACCAATTTATGATATTAATTTTGTAATGTGTTTGGTGTTTCAGATTGTGAAGTACCTACAACGTTTTCAACATTTTATTGTTAAGGATAAGAAAAATGGCCTTAAATAAATATAAATATACATATATTTATATCACAAAAGTTATTTTTATAACTATACATAACATTTTTCATTATTTTATTTTAATATTAATAATAATAGTGAATATTTCATAACGTAAATTAATAATAAGCAATTAAAACAAAAATATATAAATATAGCTACATAAATAGTACTTAATGTTGTATCACATTACAAATTTAATGAATTAAAAACTAATAATTGTCATTAGAAATTATGGTTTAGTTTTTGTTATCATATGTTTTTTAGAAACTAAATAATATAATGTACAAAATATTAATAATGAATTTATGAAGTAAATTAATTTTATCATAGGATTATAATACAAAATAGTATTTAAAACAAGGTTTAAACAATAACATATATGTATACATAACTATTTAAAATTAAAAACGAATTAATTAAATTATTAGATATTAAAAGGTTTTTAGAAAATACATAACATAATTAATATTAATAGTCAAATAAGTAAATTAATCAAGAACAATAATATCTATAATTAACATTCATTATACTATACTATATCATCAGACTTGATTTCAGATTTTAACTTGAGTATTTCTAATTTTTTTTTTTTCTATTTCTAGCTCAAACAATTTTTCATCATTTTCCTTTTTTTTTGAAAAATATGCAAGCTCTTCTTTAGCTAGTTGAGTTTTAATCATGATCAAATCAATTGTTTTCTGTCTTACTTCATCTTTTAAATTTTCATATTTTTTTTTTTTTTGAGGTTGAGAACTATCATTAACACATCTTACCTGTTTTAATTTTGAACTAACTGGTGTTTTTAGTTGAGCTGGAGACCAAGATTTCCAATCTTCAGTAGAAATAATATTGGAAGAAAATTCATTTTGAGCCACATCAGTTTGGTTTTTTGTTTCAATGACCGAGGAATTCAATATGATTATATTTTCTTCATTTACCACATTGGTAGGAATAATATTGTTAATATTCTCGTTTACAATAAACGTCTCCTAATAAAAATAAAAACATAATAGGAATTTAGGATATTAGGAATTTAGGATAGGTAAGCATTAGGAATTTACAAACATTTTCAAGATAAAAAAAATTAAATTTAATTAGGATATCCACATGTTTCAGTTTTATATATAAATAATAAGAAAGACTAGTTGAATAACCTTTGCTTGCTCGTGTGTTAATAATCGATTCGTATATAAATTGGTTTTTTTATTATAATTTAACTTAATTTACAATATTTATAACTGAAATGATAAATAAAATGAAATTAAAAATATATTAATATTTTTTTTACTCTTTTTAAGAGTGATTTAAATACAAACTCCCTCTCCCTTCCATCAGACAAAAAATATGAAATATAATAATGAAAAATCAACGACGGCTCGGTATTTTTATTAAACAAGGATTACAAATAGAAACAAATTAGGAATTAAAGGAATAAAAAAGAGCATTCAATAAAATAGTATTCAATAGTAAAAAAAAGTATTCAATAAGAAAAAAAGTATTTTAATACTTTTACTCAAATACTTTACAACACTGGCCACCACCTCTGGTAAAGTTGTACCTAATCAATAAGATATTAAAAATAATTTAAATAATATTCATTTTTATCTTAATAAATTAAAAGTAAAATGATACTTATTGTAATTGTTGGTAAATGTTACTGGTATTGGTGTATTAGATATCTACTACCTATTGTTGAAGATGGATGATTTACATTAAATCCAGTAAAATTATAAATACCATATTATTAATTTCATTATCTGTAAATGTAGTAGTATTCTGTATTTCATTTTCTTCAAAATTTTCTTCAACAATTCCAATATCTAATTAAAGTATATTCAATAATTAATACTCATTAAAATTTAAATATCATCAATCATTGATAATAATAGTATTGTGTGAATTATATTATGTTATTATAAACATCAAGATTGACAGTAATACATTATATTAAATACCTACAACGATATTTATTATAATAAGTTAAAATTAAAACTAAAATTGCTTATTAAGTTTAAGGAAACCTGTTAATGGCTGTTATTATATTAATATATTTATTTGGTTCAGAATCAGGTTAGGATTTTCAGTAATATAATTAATATTATTAATATTATTTTTAAGACTATGATGACATGTTATATATTATGGTAATGAGTAAGCCATGATAATTTTTACTCACTATCAATGTCATCATCATCATATGGGTTATTTAATCCCTCTCCAGAGATACCAAGAAGAGAAATAATCTTGTCTATTGCCTCAGAACGGGGAATTTTTTTACATATACCACCACCAGTACTAAAAATTTCCCTCTTTTCCGAGGCCAATACTTTTTTAGAATCCTTTTTTAACTTTTCGTACCTCTCTTTTAATGATCTGCAAATTTAAAAATGTATTAAAAAAAATTAATTATAATTGGTTAAGTATAATCAACAAACATACAATTAAGATTTTGTACATTCTAGGTAAGTATTTGAAATTAGAACTTACTTAGCAGGACGTACAATTCCAGTTAGAGCATTAAACTCGCTTTGGATTTTGTTCCATGTAACATCTTTAGTTTTCCATATGTTTTGGTCACTTTTTTTATTTTCAATGATGTCTTTATATTTAATGACTAAGTTAGAGAGAACAACAAGATGACTTTCATCATACTTGGGTCCTCTTGTTCTTTTATCCATTATGTTAATTTAAATAATATATATTTATATAATTTCAATAAAAATCAATATAATATTTTATTTTAATTAAATTAAATTAAAATCAATATATTATTTTATTTAATTAAATTAAAATAAATTTGAAGAATATTGTCAAAATTAAAGTTAAAAAAATATTTTACAGTTTTTAAACCTCGGTTATCTAAGAAAAACACGAAATGAATAAATAAATAAATGATAAAAACGAAAAAAAAGTGATAACAAACATAGTTACTAACATCAATACAATAATTTCGGTGTTAACCTAGAGGTTGCCCAAACCTGAAGGTTTAAAAAGTTTGTGAGAAAGATATTAGTTTAAGTTATAGGTTTATACTTCAGTTGACCTAACCTATAGGTTAGGGTAACCATTAGGATAAAAAAATTAACTCTCACTTGGTAAGAACGGCCCTTAATTAATTTAATTGGAAAATAAACTAAGTCCAAATGAACGATTTCTGGTGTAAAGTGACGTGAAGGTGCTTGCTCTAGCTCTGGAAAATCACGTCTGCGGGAGTCCTCTTCTGGGCCCCCTTATATAGTCAGTGTCCCCTGATCTCCTACCCCGGTCCCTTCTGGCCTATTCGTAATCAGGTCATTCACTTCTCACGCTATTACTCATTTCAGAGGATGCGCGTGCGATGATGACGTCCGGTGACCATCCGCCCACATGCAGGTGGCTAACCACAAGCGCTGTTTCCGAGTTCTCGGAACTCGCAATATGATTAAAATTATATTACATATTATCGTGTATTTTATGGTTTATTCGTTTCCCTGTTCTGCGGGTTTTAGTGTGGTTGCTACACACCTCACATTATTCGGTAGTATGTTCATTTCTACATCTTTTATTGGTGTATATGGGCGATCGTTATGTTAATAGTCAAACCTACAATGTATTGCCCCCTTTATGTATTAATTTATGGGTATAAGACATCAGAGCACGTAGCACCTCCCCACGAAAAAAAAGGTTTATGTCCTCAAGACAGAAATCTTTCAAAAGTCTTAGCACAAAAATAGTTATATAAGTTTACAAAATACAATACAAGTTTTGTAACTTGTTTACAATAATTTCAATTACAATGCATTTTACAATTATTTGTATGTTTTACAATATCATATTACAATTATTTGAACATTTTCATGAAATTTCAGTTATACAATACAAATTTACTGATTACAATAGTGTGCTTAATATATAATTTTTTTAGTGGTTAGTAAATAATTGTTAGTTTGTTAGTATATAATTGTTAGTGCTTACAAATTTTTCTTTTTTTTTTTTTTACAATAAAATAAGTGGTTAGTGAATAATATAATAATCTAATATAGTTATATAATATAATTGATTAGTATGTAAATTTCTATTTGTTAGTGGTTAATAATATAATGATATAGTTTATATAATATAAAAGTTAAAGCCTAGTGGATAATAATGCATTTATTGCCATAGAATAAAAATAGTAAAGTATATAATAATAAAATATATTTGTAATGTATAGTTTCTATTTATAATAATTTTATAATATTTCTAGTGTATCTGATTCGTTTCCGCTAAGTATAAGTGTATATATATATTGAATAATAGTTTTTATATTTTATACTTTAATTTATATTTTTATAATTATTTCCTAATGTAATATTTATTATTCTTTATAGTATTAATATTTACATATTCTTTTTATATTGTCTTTCTCTTTCGTTTACTCAATCAAATATTATCCCCAAATGCAATGGCCAACTATTTATTTTAAGTTTGTCCCTTGCAAATGACGTTATCTTTAACTGATTATTAACTGTTCGGTCAATCATCCCCCATCACTTGGATTGTGACGAACTCGCTCCATCATAATCAATTGTCAAAAGTTGTTAGTGGGCGGGCCGTACAATCCAACCGGATTTATCATAAAATATTGATTGAACCAACGTGTTATATTATCAAGTAGGTTCAGGTAGTCGCAGACACATTCTCACTGTTATGTCACAAGAATTTATCTGCTAACTACACAAACCGAAATGACCAGTATTCTCTGAAGAATTATCTATCATAATATAAAATATCTGCAGGATTAGTTAATATTTCTAAAAAATAGTTTAACTCATAGCAATAAGGCTCACTCAAATCTCTGTTGACGCACATATCTGATAAAAATCTCTTAGTTGCAGATATCATTTTCAAAATTTTGTCATCCTCGTAGGGTACTAAAATCGAATTATTTGCGGTGACTATATGATAGTCATAGCAATTAGTAAAATTATGCCAATCTCCTTGTTCTGGATTTATGTGGTATTGTGTTTCAATATTTAGTGCAATTTCCGCGCTTAACTGTTCCAATCTATTCATTTTGTTTTATTACTTTGTGGTTGATTTAACTATAGTTTTCAATTATTATGTCTGAAATTAAATTTATATATAAAATTTTAATTTATAATTTTTAAAAGTGTTTTATTAAATTTTCATATCTTTGTTTTCGTATCACAAAGTCAAAAATACATTTGGTGTATTTTACATCCACAGTAGGATCGTGTGCATACGTAATTTTATGTTTCTTTTTACAAATCATGTCGTGCGTTTCTACCAAATTAAGTAGTCGTCCCGACTTGTTAAATGTCCCTATATCTACTTCGTATATTATTTCTCTGGTACTTAATTTTTCGAATTGTATCTTGAAATTTTTATTAAATAATTTATCATAGCATGTTATGTTTAAAATTGGAAATTGCGTTAAATCTAATCTGTGCAGAATACTTTTATCAGAGTGCCCGTTCCATACTACTATTACGTTCTCCTTATTTCCTTTTAAGATGTAACTCTCAATATATCCAGGTGTCAAATTATTTCTTGTCGTATTCAAACTTTTGTTTAACTGGTCTAGACAAGCATCTCTTAACTCCGTTTTACACCTAAACACTCTTTTAATCTCTTTTATCGCTACTTGTAGCTCTCTGTCTTTCATCGGTCTTGGTTCTTCGTTGACAGGTAACAATAAAGGTCTACCTTCCAACTTACGAATTTTGAATCGATCTAGGCTATTTGAGATAGCTCCTGAAATAACCACCATGCTTGTCCTGTCCACCATTGAAAATTCAAAGTCCATTATAACGAATTTATGTGTTTCCGCTCTGTTATGAAAATAGTTCAACATTAATTATAATTGTCAAAGTTTTTATTACAAGCAACGACAACACAAGCTCACATACATTATATTTAATAATTACAAAAGCTCTTTCTTATACTTATTTTATTACTATACTTATTTTAATTACTAATAATTTATATTTTTTTTTTTTTTACATTTTATCGTTTTAGTTTTATATGTTTATTCTGTAATTATTGGTGGTAATCCGCCCATACCTAATCTATCAGGTGTATCACCTAGTAGTTTTTCTTTAGCTTTATTTTCTTTAAGTGGGGATTCCACGTAAAAAGTACTTCGACTTCTCGGTAAGTTATCATTAATTACTGCCATTTTTTGGTGGCCTAACGCTCTACCAGTGGTCAAGTTGCATCTATACGATATATATATAAAAAATAATAAGAATAATGAAAATACTATTAATCCTATAATTGCATACATCAGGTATGAATTTTTACTATCGTTATCTACTCCCGATTGTCTCAATATTTCCTCATCTATCATATTATCTATCTCGTCCAGGGAGTGTGCCATCTCATGTACATTATCTAGTTTATGCGAATCAAATTTTGTTTTTCGTACTTTTATGTTTTTCACGCTTTTAAGTTTTACTGGTAAACCACTCACACCTATTTTTGGAATGAAATTTATATAATATTTCGATTTTATTTCCCTTGTCGGGTTCAATACTATATTCTCCGCATACGCTCTACATTCTTGGTTTAATTTTATTAAACCTTGATTTTTAATCTTTACTATATACGGTTCCTTATTCCCTTGGCATACTATAGTCAACGTGTCACTAGTGGTGGTAAATATCCATGCATTTGCATACTTTTATTTATGAAATATATTTTTCGATATTACTATCACTCCTGCTTCACATGTAGGTGGTAATAGGTCTGGATTTTTAAATAATGCTACTTCACATGGTTGTCTAATCGATTCGTGCTGTATAGGTTGAAATTCTGGGCAAATAGTAAATGCCTCAGTCTCTGTACAATGTAATAATTGTGTTTCAGTGAAAGTGGTATATTGCCTGCGATTTTTGGTTATACCGACATATTGGTATTCCGGTTTTAAAATTAAACTATGTTCCTTATTATCGCTTTTATTTTCCACACGGTGTGGTATAGGTATTATTTTATAAAGGGTCAGCTCCAGTTCTGTTACTAAAGGTATTTTTATTAGAAAAACTATTTTATTATTTTTGTAAAATACCGCCATTTTAGTTATTTTGCTTAGTTCGTAAATTTCACTTGGATCTGTGCCCATAGGCAAATTTAAATTTATTGGTAAATTAATTTTTATTTGTGTTAATTGTTTTGCTAATTCCCGAGGTGTTACTAAACTAGAATGTAGTACACCCGTCCTAGCTGCTGTTATTATTGAACTAAGGGTCGTTGTTTCATAAGAATATTGTGTTAATAACGCGGTAAAAATGCTATGTATTCTATTTGTTAACACCAAGGTGTCCAAAGTTGAAGTATGATTTACTAATTCATTTATTTTAGTTTTTAATTCATTTTGCTTTTCCTCTAATTCCTTATAAAGCTTATTGATTTCTACTGATGCGCCCCCTATTCTTTGTACTGCCGATTTGACTACTGTAGTTTGATTTTTTAATAAATGTATCATTCGTTCGTTACTTTTTTCAATTATTCCTATTTTATTGGTCCTTAAAATGTGGTTTCATACATCTCATACCGTTCAGACTGTACTTGTTCCTCTACATTCGTATAACGAAATTGTCTCATATAATTATATCTACACGCATATATTACTGACAACATGCTGATTATTAACAATACACCTATGGCTATAACAATATAATTATCGTACCTAATTTTATTTTGAACGCTTTCCGCTTCGTCTATGAATTTAGTTGTATTATTTATTTCTGTGCTATTAATTGTGTTGTTATTTATAATTTTGCTAACGTTAAATTTATTTATTATAGTCGAGTTTTCTTGTTTCAATGTATGACTTGGATGTGTAACGGTGCTGTTGCTATTGCTTAAATTATTTATTGTATTTGTATTTTCTATCTTTATTTTATTATCCGTTGTGGCTAAATCTGGTTGTGTTGTCGTATTAGTGTGTGTAATAAGATCTGTTGTATTATAATTAGGTTTTGTTCTTTTATTACGTTGGGTTCTTAAAATGTTAATTTTATTATTATATTCTAAATTGTTTGTTGTTAATTCTTCGATTTCCGTGGTATCCTTGGTATTCGTTTTTATTGCAATAAGTTCGGGTGGCTGAGTTTTAGTCCAATCTTCGTAAATTTCTATAGTGTCATCATAATCATCATTTTCGATTGCAAAGTTTTTTGTTACCATTATCATAATTAACCTATAATATTATTGTTTATTATTTATAACTTAATTATATTAGAGAAAGAGAAATAATCTGATTTTATTATATTGTATTCTTTTTGATTATTATAGGCTCGGAAGTACGCATTCTCTTATGTTTCATTATCTCGTCGGCTTCTGGTATATAGTTTAACCAATCGTCCAAAGTTTTACAGAAAGCGTAATTTAAAGATTCCGTGCCCCCTTCCATGTCGTGCATATAATCAGTCATGTTTTTAGCTATTTGTTTTAATTCTAATTCGGAATATGGTTCCTCTAATTTTTCATTTGCCGTTTTTACGTGTATATCTAGACATTTAGGCGATTCGTACATTCTTAGTCTCTTAAAACAGTGTTTTTCATAATCGATTGCAATTCCCAATTCAGTCAGAAATTGTTCTTGTTTTGTTTTATTTCTAAAAATAAAATATTTATCTTATCATATATCTACCAATATCTATATATATAATTTTATCATATTTTTAATTATAAATTTTATATATTATATATTTTATTTAATTTTAATTATATTTCAGATAGCAACTTATTTAGTTTATACGGTTTCAATATAATTTACTTATTTACTTATTTTTATTATTTCTTATAATTTATAATCTTAATTTACTTGATTACTTTATATTTATAATTATTTTTATTTAATCGCTTTTATCTTCTTCCGATTTTTCGTGATATTTTTTCACATCATTTTTATGTACAGTAACATGTTTTCTACCTCTTTTTATTATTACGTTTTCGCTATCTAATATTTCCAAAACCTCGTATGGACCCTTCCATAAAGGACTTAATTTATTCTTTTGCGTTTTATCCTTAAGTAATATTAAATCTTCTACTTCTAACTCTTCAGTATGCTCTTTTTTATCATAATGTTTTTTAGATTTTATTTTCTTTTTAATTAACCTTTCTCTCGCTATTTTGTGCGATTCCTGCATTTTTTGTTTTAAATCAAATATATAGTCATCATAATTATATCTCGGTTCCGGATTACTTTTTAATTTAACTGGTATGTCTATCTCTCTTCCATACAACAATGCATATGGTTGATAATTGGTCGAAGTGTGTTCTGTCGAGTTATATACGAATAATGCATATGGTAATAATTGGTCCCAATTGTTTAGATCTTTATCTACATAATGTCTTAAATATTCGGCCAATGTTCTATGCGATCGTTCTAAGCTACCGTTAGTTTGTGGGTGATAAGGACTTGTATTTATTTTATTGATTTTTAGTAACTTGCACACTTTGAAAATTTTACTAAGAAAATCTGTACCTTGATCTGTCAAAATAGTTTCAAGTATACCGTGCACACATACGAAATTTACTACAAAAGCCTCGGCTATAGTATTTGCCGTATGATTTGGCAATGGAACGCCTAAAGAAAATTTTGTTAGGTCGTCCTGCATGGTCAATATATATGTATTTCCCATGACAGTTGTTATTAAAGGTCCTACTATATCCATAAATATTTTTTCAAACGGTCTAGAACTTGTCGTTGTAATTATCATTGGACTTCTATGATGTCTATTTGTCGTCTTATTAGCCTGACATGAAGGACAATTTTTTATATACTCTTTCACTTCTTGTTTTAACCCTGGCCAATTAAATTGCCGTTTTATCTTTTTAACCGTTCTATGTAATCCAGCATGACCCCCTAATAAAGAATCATGAAATTGTTTAAATATAATTAATTTTTCCTCTTTGGTATATTCTAATTTAGTGCAAATTAGTATTTCTATATCTGTATTGCGAAATATATACCTAATCATTGATCTAACTCTTGCCCAATCCAAACCATCCTTTTTACCTATTTGATTCATAGTTAATTTATTCAAAGAATGTTTGATACAAAAGTATTTTAAATTTAATAATGCTAAATAAAGATTTTCGTACGTAGTTAATTGCTTTACTTTACTTTTAGTTATTATAAATATAATATATCTTTCCTCATGTTTAAATTTTACTACATCGCCTATCTCTTTATTAGATTTTAACATTTCATTATTTCCGAACTTTCTTTTTAATTCATAATTAATTCCCGATTTGAAATTATAATATTTTTCTATTTCTGATACTATATGGTATTCTATTGGTGATTCCAATAAATCTCCATTTACTTCTTTTACATTTTTATTTGTTATTACGGTTGTTTCCGATTTTTCCAAAAAGCTGGTATAACTTTCGTTTTTTATTTCCTGTATGTTATACATTCTACTCAACGCATCTACATTCGAATTTTGTACTCCCGGTTTATATTTTATTTCGTAATCATATTCTTTGAGTTGTATGCGCCATCTCGCTAATTTAGATAAAGGATCTTTTAAATTAAATAGCCAAGATAACGGTCTATGATCTGTTAATATTACGAATTTTCTACCATAAAGATATGGTCTAAATTGTTTAACTCCGAATACTATTGCTAAACATTCTAACTCGGTTGTTGAATAGTTCATTTCACTTCTATTTAAAGTCCTAGATGCATAAGCTATCGGTAAATCACTACCTATTTTACCTTGCGATAATATAGCTCCTAAAGCTTTACCACTCGCATCGGTCGTAAGTATAAATTCTTTTGTAAAATCTGGATATTGTAAAATCGGTTCTGAACAAAGTGCGTTTTTTAATTTATCGAAAGCTGCTTGACAGTTTTCGTCCCAATCAAATTTTACATCTTTTCTTAATAAGTGTGTCATTGGTTTAGCTAATAAACTATACGATTTTATAAATTTTCTGTAATATCCCGATAAGCCTAAAAATGATTTAATTTGTTTAACGTTCTTTGGTGTAGGAAATTCTAATACTGATGTTATCTTTTTCGGATCCGGTTTAATACCGTGTTCTGAAATTACATGACCTAAGTACAAACATTCGCGCTTTAAAAATTCGCATTTATCCGGTTGTATTTTTAGATTATGCGTCCGTAGGCGTTCGAAAACGTCTATCAATTTACTATTATGATCTGCTAAATTTTTCGCGTATATTATTATGTCATCCAGGTATACTAAACATTTAATGCCTATAATCCCTGAAAGTACGTTATTCATAAGTCTTTGAAAAGTCGCGGGACTTGTTTTCATTCCCATAGTCATACGCTTAAAATGATAATGACCTTGACCGGTCGAAAACGCTGTTAATTCCCGAGATTCTTTTGCTAAAGGTATTTGATAAAATCCGCTTGCTAAATCCAAAATAGTAAAAAGTTGACATTGTCCTAACTGGTCTAATATTTCCGTAATATTTGGTAACGGGTGAAATTCATTTAATGTTACTTGATTAAGCGCTCTAAAATCTATTACTATTCGAAATTTATCTTTACCAGATGAATCTGATTTTTTCTTTACTAAAAGTAATGGTGCATTAAAAGGTGACATTGAACGTTCTATTATATCGTCTTTTTCCATTTTACTTAATTGTTCCTCAATCTCTTTTTGTTGAGCTTGTGGTAACCTATATGGTCTTTTATAAATCGGTGGCTGATTAGCCGGTAATCTTATTACATGTTCTGCCGCGTTTGTAAATGTTAAATAATCATTTTCTAAATGAAAAACGTCCGAAAAATGTTCGCATATTTCTAATATCGTATCTCGTTCTTCCTTGTTTAAATGGTCACTTCGTATTAAATTTTTAATTTTGTTTACGCGGTCGTTATTATCGTTAATCATTTTTATTTCGTGTAATTTACATTCTACGTTATCTTCGTATAAAATTTTATTTAATTCGTCCTCGAAAATGTTTTGTGGTGATTCCGAAATATTTAATATACTTATAACTGTGTTTCCATTTTTAACTGTATTTATTATATTAGCGCAATAGACTTCCTGTATTAATTCTTGTTTGTGTATTAAAATATTTTTATTTTCCATATTAGGATCGGCTATTGGTATAGATACTACTGTTTCCGTTCGCGGTTTTAATGTAAAACATATTTTATTTAATTCGCGTTTAATATCGTTTTTAATCGTTAATATATTATTCGCGATATCTATAACTGCGTTATTTTGCAACAGGAAGTGGTGACCTAGAATCCCGTCTTTCGGTATTGGGAATTCTTTATTCACTACATGAAAATCGGTTTTTATTTCATTTTTATTTAATATTAATATTATTGTAATTTTACCAATTGTGGATACTATTTTGTCATTTATGCCTTTTAAAAATATTTTTTCTTTTTCATTTACTAAAGTTTCGCCAGTTAATTTATCTATTTTTATTAAATTTATTTCGCTACCGGTATCTAAAAGAAGATTAACATTTTCTGTATTAAAATTAGGTGATTGAAATGAAATATGATTATCGTGTATTACTGAGACGATGTTGAAGCAACGTTGTACATTTGCTCCTCCGGTGCGGCTACTATTTGGCTGATCGAACGGACGCCGGCGCCGTTCGATGCCTGCCCGTTTCCCGACTGATTAGTATTGTTACGCTCATCTCTTTGCCTACTATAACAACTAACACTATCATGTCCTATTTTATTACAGTAAGTGCAAGTTATCGGCGTTGCATTATTATTAATATTATTTCGTTGTCCATTATTATTACTTTGTACGGGTTGACGAACATTATTATTTTGTCTTTGGTTTTGTCTGCCAATGCGACAATCTCGCGCGATATGATTATTTCTACCGCAATTATAACATCCTGTATTATTTTGTCTATTGATACTCTGATTATTGTTATATTGGTTATTATTATTACGCGGATAATTATTATAGTTATTATTGGGAATATTACCGCCTCTGTTAAAATTATAATTCCTAGGTAAATTGTTGCCGTTATTATTGCGATAATTATTGTTAAAATTATTCTGTCCATAGTTTCCGTCATCTCTGCGATTATAATTTTGTCTAAAGTTATTGTTATAATTATTATTAAATTTCTGCGCGTTATTATTACCCTGATAATTATTTGACCAACGTTTATTATTATTATAGTTATTCGCGTTTTGTTCCTTTTTTACATTACTCTGCGTCATTTCCGTATTATGACTAAGTTCGATTTCCAGTTGTCTGGCTAGTTGCATAGCTACTTCTAAAGTTTTTGGATCTCTCGCACGTATTATTGTTTGTAAATTCATTTTCAAACCATTGATGTATATAGCTAATGCCTGTTCCGTTATCGCTTGCCTAAGAATTTTTGCTTCCTCCGCGGGTTTATTTGCTACCGTTGCGCTGCATAAATTATAATACAATTTTTCTACGCGACCGTTATAAGACTGTACGTCTTCGTCATTTCGCATGCGTAAAGAATTTAGACTTATCTGAAGTGTTTGCGGAGATAATGGTTGTTCAAACGCGCTTTTTAAAATAAATTTTATATTATCCCAAGTCGAAGTTTCTCTATATCGACATACGTCTAATGCCTTCCCTGTTAATTTAGTTGCTATGAATTTAGTTAATAATGGTAATTGTTCTTTTTCTATCGCCTCACATGCGTAATCGCATGCCCTAATAAACGCGTATACATCTTTTTCGTCAGCGCAATTTGGTATTAACGATGAAATATCTTTTAATAAAAGTTTAGTTTCTGCCATTTTTACTCTAGCTTTCCTAGTTACTGGTTGCAATTGCGTATGCACTATATTCTGTTTTGTGCGCGTACCTATAACCCTTTTTTCGATTTCGTTAATTGTATTAAATTTAATACTTGTATCTAATAAACTTTTCTCTACTATTTCACTTAAATATTTATTTTTATCAAATTCTTGCGGACTTCCGTAACCTTCCGCTGTATTTAATTCACTGTCTGTTTTATTTTCATCAGATTTATTTATATTTAATTCCACTTGAATTCCCTTTTCCTTAGTTTCACTATTAAATTTTTCTCCCGATAATCTATCGTTTAATTCGTCAGTTATACTACCTTCCGTATCACTACTCATAAATTTATTTTTATATTACTCATTAATCACCGAAAAAATAACTATTCTTAAATTAAAACAAATTGTCTATTCTATTCATATACTTAAATAAAATTAACTTAATTTAATCCTTAATAATAAATTACGGCTAAATTAATATATAATATTTTTTTTTTGATTTTTTTTTTATATTTAATTACTAACTTAATAATATTCTATTTTAGATTCTGAACGGAGTGATGAATGTATTGATTTTACAATGATGTGTGTTTTTTTTTTTTTTTTTTTTTTTTTTGTTTTTGTGTCTGTCGACAACATTTGGGGCAGTAAAAATGCTTCGATTTTTGACTTCAGCCCCTCTTTGAAAAGGAAATCGGATCTAGTTGGTACTTTGGGGGGTCAAAACTTAAAAATTTTCAATATTTTTTAAGTGAGTCGGGAAAAACCTTAAAAAAATGACGGAAAAACGGGAATTTTTACGCAAAACCAGTTTTCGCCCAAATCGAATTTTTTATTTTGCTATAACTCAAAAAATAATAGATGTAAATACTTGAAATTTTCACCAAATGTTTATATTAGCGTTTTCCTTACACAGTTAAATTTTCAAAGAATTTTGACTTTTTTTTATCTATTTATAGACAATTGAAATTTTTAATTTTTTTTAGTATTTTTTTTTAAAATAACGATAAAAATTTTTTGGCCTGCCAGAAAATCTTGAAAATTTAATACAAGGATTCTTATAAGTTGTTCTTAAAGTGATAAAAAAAAATCCGAAATCGTTAGTCACAATTTTTTTTTATAAGTGCTTAAAGTTCGAATTTATATGAAATGTGTCAAAATTGCGAAAATTGGCAAGTAATTTTGTGGTTGAAAAATCGTAAAATTTTTTTCTTTTATAACTAAGTTTTGAAAATTTTATACAAGGTTCTCCATACATTTTACTTCAATTATCTAAAATAAAAACTCTACCGGATTCAGACAAAAATTTTTTATGAGTGTTTGAAATTTAAATTTTTACAAAACCGCGTTAAATAACGGTTTAGCCTAAAACGATTTTTTATATTTGTTTTGATTCAAACAGTATAAGTCGTAAATACTTGAAAATTTTACCAGTTATTTAGATTGCCATTTTCTTTACGTGATTCGATTTTCAAAACATTTTGACTTTTTTTGAGCTATTTATAGGCATTTGAAATTTTCAATTTTTTTTTATTTTTTTTTTATAAATGTTGATAAAAAAAATTTTGCTGGGACAAATTACTTGAAAATTTAATTGAAGGGTCCACATAACTTGTTCTAACTCACATTCAAAAATTATAAAAATACATAGTCACAATTTTTTTTTATTAGCATTTGAAGTTCAAATATTGACAAAAATTCGTCAAAATCATGAATACTTTTCACTATTTGGTAGTTAAAAATTTATAAATATTTTTCTATCAAAAGCTAAGAATTGAAAATTTAATACTATGCTGTCCATAAGTTAAGCTTAGAATAATTATAAAAAAGTTTGAGGATTGTTCAATTGAAAAAATTTCACGTGTGTTTAAAGTTTTAATTTTAATTTGAAATCAAAAATACACGTGTAAAATAACTTTTTACTAATAAATAATTTTTGATTTTTGTTATTTTTAAAAAATTACTAAACGTAAGATCTTGAAACTTTTACTTAAATGTTTGAATTAGTTTCAAAGTAGAATATATTACAATATTTAAGTATAATATATCCTAGACTGACAAATCATCTCCGTTCAGAATCGTTTTTCGTATACAATGATACCTATCATTGCATTCAAATTTAACCTTCCCTAGTCCGGGGTCCATCCCACCCCCTAATGTACAGCAGAGCGATACTCACTTACCCGCTTTTTTTTTTTATATTCTTTTTTTTTTTAACTTAATTATTATCGTTTTTGTTCCAAAATTATTCTCATATATTTTTCAAATACTAGACCTTTGCCTCTAAAATTCACAATTATTTTCTCAATTATTTTTAATCAACACTATAGGTCTTATTTCTTGCCTAAAAATTCACAATTATTTTCCTCAATTATTTATTCAACACAATAGGGCTTATTTCTGCCTAACTAAAATTCTCAATTATTTTTTCATTTATTTATTCAACACAAAATAGGACTCTCTGCCTAATAAAAATTCACAATTATTTCTCAATATAAAATAGGTACTCTGCCTAATAAAATTCACAATTATCTCTCAATATAAAATAGGTACTTTGCCTAATAAAATTCACAATTATCTCTCAATATAACTCAATAAAAACTTAAGACTTCACTGTCTTTTATAAACTCACAAAATATAAGGTCTTACCTCTTGCCTTCTAATAACTCAATATAACTCAATAATAGGATTTAAATTCCTCCAATAAAATTCTCAATTGTGACACATATATTTCTCTAATAAATCAACTTCTTTTAATTCTCAATAAAATATTTCCCGTATTTTTCAACGTATTATCCACTTTTATTTATTCTCAACAATTATTTATTACGTATTATTTTCAACGTATATTCACTTTTATTTTTATTTATTCTCAACAAATTATTTATTCCGTATTATTTTCAACGGTTACTCTTATAAACTTTTTTTCAAAAACGATAATTATTACGTGTTAATTTCAACGTAAAATCCTAAAAAATCTTCTTAATTCTCAATAAATTATTTACTTATGTTCACTCTCTTTTTTTTTTCTTATATTTATTTAAATCCTCAATTAATGTTTAATTCTATTCTAAAAATTCACTTTTATTTTCTAAATCTGAAAAAATTATTTTATTCTATTCACGTTTATTTTTCTAAGTCCGAAAAATTATTTTATTTTTTTCTTCGATTTTCAGCTATTATTTATTTATTTCTATATTACCTTTATAATTAATTATCGAAATTAAATTATTGATATACTTTTATAATAAAAAAAAATTAATTATTTTGGCTGTTAGAAAAATTTTCTATGTCACTATTATTTATTAATTATTTTTATAACTGGTTGCATTTATTTTATTTCAATAAAATATTTTATTTATTAATTATTACTTATTTAAATTTCCTTTATTTTATTCTTTAATATTTTAATTTAATTTAATTTATTTATTTAAACACAAAAATCGGAACTTGAAAAATTTCCTAAGTATTATAAAAATTATTATTTTATAACTTATTATTTATTAAATTGTTTAATTTATTTTATTTTATTTAATTGTAAAAATTCCAACTTTAAAAAAAAAATTATTTTAGTTAATTTTTTATTTTAATATTTATTTAATTATTTTTAATTGGAAAAATTATTATTGATTGTTAAAAATTTATTATTTTATTTTACGGGGAGAATATATATACACCTTCACAATAAAAATTTTACGATGGAATATTAATTCCAAAGGAGACGGATCAGAGCTAGCGCTTAATAATTATTTTACATTACAAAAAAAAAATTATAACTCACACTACGACGGCTTGAGTTGCTGCTTCCATTTCTGATTGTTGAATTTTTTTGACGACTTGAATCGGTTGGCTCGCTACGCGTATGATTCTTTCTCAGAGTCGTTGAAGTTGACGTTCTGCAGTTGTCCTCTTCAACAGTGAATCGTGATTGATTTGCCTCTCGAATTCTTCGTTGAAAAATTTTTCCAATATTTCGAAAAAATTTCGAAGTTGGAAAATTATTTTTTATTTAAAAAAAATAAATAAATTCGTCCAAAGAATTCTTCTTGAAAGAATCCTACCGACTGCGCCAAATTTGTAGTGGGCCAACAGCTTGTCGCAAAGATGTAGGTATGATGGAATAAAGTAGTCGAAATATTACTAAGTGTTTTATTAAAACTGATTGAAAATATTCTAAGTTCAATTAATTAATTTAATTGGAAAATAAACTAAGTCCAAATGAACGATTTCTGGTGTAAAGTGACGTGAAGGTGCTTGCTCTAGCTCTGGAAAATCACGTCTGCGGGAGTCCTCTTCTGGGCCCCCTTATATAGTCAGTGTCCCCTGATCTCCTACCCCGGTCCCTTCTGGCCTATTCGTAATCAGGTCATTCACTTCTCACGCTATTACTCATTTCAGAGGATGCGCGTGCGATGATGACGTCCGGTGACCATCCGCCCACATGCAGGTGGCTAACCACAAGCGCTGTTTCCGAGTTCTCGGAACTCGCAATATGATTAAAATTATATTACATATTATCGTGTATTTTATGGTTTATTCGTTTCCCTGTTCTGCGGGTTTTAGTGTGGTTGCTACACACCTCACATTATTCGGTAATATGTTCATTTCTACATCTTTTATTGGTGTATATGGGCGATCGTTATGTTAATAGTCAAACCTACAATGTATTGCCCCCTTTATGTATTAATTTATGGGTATAAGACATCAGAGCACGTAGCACGTATGTAAAAGTAACTGCAGGCAACTTGCACAATTCAATTACCGAATCTATTTCAGTAATCATGGCTCATTTCATTACGCAATTAAATTCCCTTATTACTCCACTAATCTCGCTCTTATCTAATCTCCTAAATACGATTCTCTCCAAAAATACTTCACCTCCTTAATTATATCTTGCCATTTTATATACATTTAATATTTAATTGGTTTATATCAGTACTCTTATCTACAATTGTATCTGTTTCTCTTTTATTGTTTTACTATTTTCAACTAATATCCCTCTGTGCAATATTCAATCTCCGAGTTGTAACATAGAAATCCCATTGAGTCATGAGAGGTTGTGTTTTTGTACTCAATGACCACCCAGAGATGTCTCTGGCACGCTTAATGCCCAATCTCGCGAAGTTACTGCATGCGATATCGCAAAACAATGTTCTATGTTACGTCACATTGTAACTTCCATACGCAATCAAATCAAGATTCACGGGACTACTCATTTTCATTGCATTGACTTCGCATAGAGTTCTCATGCAAAGTGAATGTCAGGAAAAAAAGAAAAAAATCCATCCTTCGGTCATCTCTGCTCGGAAGAATCGAACCAGGTACCCCTATCCTAACAAACCTACGCCTAACCTACTGGGACACGCTACTGAGTTAGATTCTCGTTAGAAATGAAGTGTATTTAGAGTATTTAGATTCTTGTTCGTGTAATCTAGACATAAAGCTACACGTTTATAATTTTGTATAATGATTGAAAGGGAATCTTTTTAATTGACCCTTATAAATAATTGGAGTTCTATTCTCGATTAATTTGCAGTCTTGTTAAGTATTTGAGTAAAATTTTCAAATGCATTTAATGTAGGTATGTACTTACAAATATGTATTCTAAATATACTTGAGAAAAGTACTTGGGCCCAGTGTTAATTTTCAGGTGGTGATCTGTGGGGGGGCAATAAACCCTGGGATAGAATTACTGAAATAAACACTGCTTGGGCATGGTAGGAACCTAGGTACCTATTTAAATAGGTACTTTTTGATAGTATCTGTACTTAAAATCAAATACCTAGGTGTGTTCCAACATATAATAAAATAGTATGAATATTGAATACAATAATAACTTTTAAAATACATCTAATATTTATTCTTTACTTAATACAAGAAATTTTTGATTTTAACCAAATTCATAATATAATTAATAATTAAAATTCCTAATAAATATAAACAAATAAAATTGTAAAATCTGTTACAATTAAAAAAAAAAAAAGCGGGTAAGTGGGTATCGCTCTGCTGTATATTAGGGGGTGGGGTGGACCTCAGACTATGGAAGGTTAAATTTGAATGCAATGATAGGTATCATTGTATACGAAAAACGATTCTGAACGAAGATGATTTGTCAGTTTAGGATATATTATATTTAGATATTGTCAAATATTCTATTTTGAAACAAATAGTATAGTTTTTATATTATGTTACTATGGTTACTATGGCCAACATTCGCATTATGAGCGTATGAAATTTAATTTAAATTTTGACATATTTCGTATAAATTCGAACTTTAAACACTTATAAAAAAAAATTGTGACTAACGATTTCGGATTTTTTTTTATCACTTTAAGAACAACTTATAAGAAACCTTGTATTAAATTTTCAAGATTTTCTGGCCACCCAAAAAATTTTTATCGGCATTTGAAGAAAAAAAAACTTAGAAAAGTCGAAAATTTCAATTGTCTATTAGTAGCTTAAAAATGGTCAAAATATTTTGAAAATTTAACTGTAAAGAGATAACCATAATATAAACATTTGGTGAAAATTTCAAGTATTTACAATAATTCGTTTTTGAGTTACAGCAAAATCAAAAAATCGATTTTGTCGAAAAGTGGTTTTTCCGTAAAATTTCCATTTTTTTGTCATTTTTTTTTTGTTTTTCTCGATTTTTTTGAAAACTATTAGAAAATTTTAATTTTGACCCCCCTAATGTACCAACTAGATTCAATTCCCTATTCAAAGAGGGGCTGAAGTCAAAAATCGGAGCATTATTACTGCTCCAAATGTTGGAGTCAGACACAAAAAAAAAAAAAAAAAAAAAAAAAAAAAAAACACACATCATAGTAAATGCAATACATTCATCACTTCGTTCAGAATCTAAAAGTTTAAATAGTTTCATGAATTAATGCTATAGCAACAAATTTATCATTACTTATTGGTACTACAAAACACTTATGTAGTAAAACATCTATGTTGATTAAAATTAAAACATTAGGGAAAACTTTGTTAATATAAAATATTTTAATAATATCTGAAGGTACAGGACTATGAAACATAGTACAGTGTTCATATTTAACTACTTCAATTTTAATTTGTCCACTTGTATACTTAATTATTTTATTCACTTTAACTATATCGTGATTTTTTAATAAGAAAAATATATCTTTATTATTCTTAGAACTCACAACAAAGTTCTCTAGTACTAATTGTTCATATAATGTTTCAGTTAATGCATTATTTATGGATGAATCATATTTTAATTCGTTTTTAAGAATAGGATAATTAAGAGACACATCATAAGGCTGACTATTAATTTTCTCCATAATACGGTTATATGTATCTTGAAGAGGGTGTTTGGAATTTTTACTAATCTTTTTTATAAATTGTAAGTAGTTTTCATATTTAAAAGCACTAAAAGCGTCCAAGGGGCCATGAATTAAAACAAAATCGGTTATGTGGAGTAAACCATGGACATTGTAACCAACATATTCGTTACCATAATAATTAGGATAGTTACTAACAAATTGTTTTAATAAGTTTTTAGCCATGTTGTTAAGGGTATAACATGTTTCAGAAGAAAGTAAAATTCGAACAGCACAACTTAAAAGCATGAAGTGTTCATAAAGTGTTTTTTTTAATCGCCCTTTTAACACAATAGGTCCTGTATAGATTAAAAATGTTCTGAATTCTGTGGCCTTCCAAAATTCACACTCTTCTAATGTTCTAGGTAGGCGACTAAATTCACTTGGCAAAAATAATTTTAAGTTAATTAATTCTTCAGATACAATTTCAGGATCAACTAAACGAACAGTTTTTTTACCTTTTACCCAAAATGTAATTAATTTTTTCATTACACCTAAACATATATTATGCATGTATTCTAGAACTACAACTGAGGTAATGTTTACTGGCAAGTCTTCTAATGGACTGGAATCTTTATGATAATACTCATCTTGTTTGTTACGAAAAGACTGATCAGTCCTTAAAGGAGCATCCATGTCTAGATATGACATTCGATGGTTTATGTATGTACCCTCTACAATACACGAATTACATCCATGATACGCATTATGATTTTTTACATTTAATATAAAAGATTTAGCAGGTGCGTCACAAATGACTTGACTAATCTTAAACCTTAATATTTTTTCATTGATTTCAAGACCATTAGATATAATTTCATTAATTTCACTAATAAATGGATTTAAAAACTCAAAACTTGATGACGGTTTTTTAAATTTTCCATGATATAATCCTACTGGAATTACAGTTTTTAATAAATGAGGTACATTTACAAAAGACAATAGTATAGGCCAGAAACTTGATTTGGAACTAGACGAAAGTGGTACACCATCTATGTTGAAACTTAGTTGAACAGTAAAATTGTTTTCAAAATGCCCAATATGTGGAGTTAAAAATTTTAACAACATAAATTTAACACCGAGATGAATGTATGACCCAGGATGAATAGAAACAATATCATGACTACCAGTTTTTGGAGTTTTTAACAACGTTCTTGTATCTTTAGGGAGTTGCAAACCTTCTGATCTTAAAATTGCCAATAATGCATTAACACAATTATGACTAACATGAAAATCAACTACCCATTTTTTTAGTTTCGAATCTAAAGAATAATTTTCAGTTTCATTGTTAGTATTAAAACTAAATTGATTATGATAATTATCACTGATATTAGTTGCAATCTCTTGAAATTTATTTGAAGGCTGTAGAATATTATCGATTGATAAAGGCACACTGATAGAGACATCTTCCATAGTTGATTCCTGTATTTGTAGTATTTCTGAGTGGCTTACACCTTGCTGTTGATTATTTAAAGATAATTGTTCAGATAAGTTGTCTTTAACTAGTCGAACAAAATGCCTTCTCGATAATGAGTTAATATCCTTCTTTTTTCTGCTCTAAAAAGTATACATTAAAAAATATATATAATCATAATTTTCATTTAACACTCATGCTTTGTTGTTCTAAAATCTAAATCACTAATCATTTCATATAACATTTATCCAACAACCTTCAACTCACTTCTGCTAAACTCTTTATTCCATTTTATTTTAAACTACCCAACATTTGATCTGTACCTACACACAACTGTTCTATAAAATCTACCTTTTAATCTTGAAAAATGAATTTTCAACAATATTTTTGAATTTGTTTAACACTAAGGTTGAAATAAATTACTAAACCAATTATGTGCTATAATAATTAGTAATTACTAATTATACATTTATTGTTATTATAAAATATTATTCAAATTATAATAAAATAAAATGTCCCTTTAAAATATAATAAAATGTTTTGAAAGAATAATATAAAATTGAGTGAAATCCTCTTAAAGATTATTGCAAGCACTTATTGCAAGTTAATGAATTTTGTTTAAAAACAATAAAATATTATGCATAATTTATTTTTTTTCGCGATTAAGTCGTTGCTGTCCATGTCGAAACCAATTTTTTACGTGGTTTTCAAATTCTATCTCAGTTGAATTAAATGTCTTCAGTGCAATATCTAATACAAAAAAAAAAAAAATTAAATAAGTTAAAATAAGATATTATAATAAAATGATTTAACTTCATTACTTTTTATAATTTTAATTAAGTTCAAGTTTTGAAGCTGGCAGTCATTTCGGAATCCTGTCCACGAATATTTTGTTGCAAGTTGATTTGTAAATAATCTTCCAAAAATTCTTTTAATAAAGTTGTTTGTATTATTTCCGCCAATTTTAGTTACCAAATTAATCTGTAAAAGTATTTTATAATGGTTATAAATTTAATATAAAAATAATTTGATATTTTAATGAGAGATTACCATCTGATTTTCAAATTCAATTTCCAAGGTCAATTTTTTGTCTATATTTTGTAAAGATTCAATGTCTTTCATAGGAAATAAATTTAAAAATTCGCAGTCGTTCCTAATATTATCATGTTGAGTCATAACTGATGGTGTCGTGCTTATCTTCTCGTCTATTCTTTTAACATATGCTAATGTAGTTGAGACTTTTTCAAGAATGAGTTTTAAAATTGCATTATCTGAAGTTGCTATAATAACATTAATAAAAATATAATATTGATTAAAATAGAGCATTATTCAATAGAAAAAATTATATAAAATGAATAGTTATTCAAAAAAAGAATATTTGTATGGAGTAAGCACTAAACTAACAAAACTATTTGAAAGTATGAATAAGTATGATATAAAAAAAAATATTAAATTAATTAACTATGCGGAAATATTATATTTTTAATTTGTGTTTATACATGGGGATCATAGTATTCCTGCATTATTTAAACTTAATCAAAAAATGTAATACTTACAAGACATCTCATTAAGAGTTATAGTGCTGGGCATCACATTATGAGTAACAGTACTTGGCATCTTATTATCAAATATAGTGTTTGAAAAATTTGGAGGGCTCAATTCATAAACTGAATTTAAAGCAGCTAAAAGTAAAATTAAACCTTAATTTTATTATTAACCGAGGTGTAAACATAAAAAAAAATTATTAAGCACAATTAAATACTTACACGTAAACACTTCTGGTTCAATGATTGGAGGACAGTTTGTCATTTGATCCAATTTCTCAGGAGTTTTAAAAGAATCAGCATTATTTCCATGAGATTGATAGCAAGTTGAAGCACAATTGTTAGTTACTTTTAATATTTTAATAGGTGTAAGCTGCTACATGCTGTAACATTGTGTGTAAGAACAATTATTAAATATAACTTATTACATAATTGAAATACAAATAAAAAAAATTTTATATGTTGTATTTATAACAACAACCATTATAAAATTCTTACATTAATTTATTTAAGTTAGTGCTAAAATCATACCCTATATTTTTAAACAGTTAGAACATTGATTATATTATATGATTATATGAGTATACATATTTATACATAAAGCTATTAGTATAATATAATATATTATAATTATAAAGTTAAAATAGTATAGGTAAAATATCTGCAGCTACTTACAGCTGTCATCATCAACAGTAGGTTTTTCAATGTTCTTTCTTTTTTTTTTTTTCTGTTTGTTAACTTGTTCAGTGTTATCAGATTCTGAGGTTGTTGTCGATATAAATATTTCCTTTTCTTTTATAGCTGCTTCTTCAAAAGTATCTAAGAATTGTTAATAAATAATAATCAATAATAATTGTACATCTGTTATCATTAAGATATAATTTGTTATGTCTTCTAATGTCCTTTGTTGCCGAGTTATATATTATTGTACACCCATATAGTTATTATTATACTGATATATTTTATTTATACCTATTTTAATTTACTTTTATTTGTGTTAAATTTTTGAAATTGGTTTTTGTAAATTATTTTTGTATTAATGGGCCATAAAAGTAACAATTGAAATACCTATCTATTTATTGTTGTGCCTAAACTACACCTTTTTTATTTTCATTTTCCTATTATTAAAGTCATTTTATTAAAAATAATTTTAAAAAAGAACAAAGGTACTCAATATTGTATAGTACTTACTAAAAGATTGTGTGATAATTTTTACGGGAAACGTTGGCCAATCATTTTCAGGTTCTTCAAAAGAAGATTTCATTTTGGAAATATTTCCATTTTTAGGCCATTTACAAAAGTATATGTTCCCACATTGGATTAGCCAATTATTAGGTATAACGGAGTACTTGTTCTCATTATCGAAATATCCAACTACCCACTGTAAAACATAAAAAACATAGACAAATAGTAGATACAATTCTTGCAATTAATTCAAACAAATCCATTAATTATGTATTATAATACTAATAAAATAGACCTAGCTATAACCACAATTGTTAAATTTATTGATAACACTTAAAAATAATGTTATTTTATGATCATAGAATCCAAAAACATTTAAATATTTAATCTATACCAAACATAAATTTCATATACATAACTAATCTAATCATAAATTGTATATATTTACTATTATATAGTGCCTAGGTGTACATTGTATAAAGAAGGTACTTACTTTGTTGAATTTATTGTTATATCTGCATCAGTTAAAATATTATGCAGATAGGTACAATAGTATACACGGTTAATTTATGGTGGGTACCTAAAAAGATTTTAATATGTTCTTTTTAAATTGGATGTCCCATTTTAATGAATAAAATTGTCAAGAAGTTTAATTTTCTTCAATTTTTAAAGAGGTAGGTACTAACAATTATTATCTAGATTAGTTATAAATAATTTGCATATTATGAACATAATATATATTGTATATTATAATAATATACCTAATTATTATAGCACAAGAACTAGCACAAGACACATAAATTTACAAATTAATTTTTATAAAGGTAGGTTATGACGTTGAATGCTTTAATTATTGAAAACTAAATCTTCATACAAATCTGATCAACATTTTTTAATTTATTCCTTTTTGACGATTGAAGCACAAATTAAATACAAATTTCACTAAATTTATGGTTTGGTCTTACGTGTGACTAAAATCTATTATTTTATAATATGTTCAATAATTATAATATTACCTGTTTTGAAGACGACATTTTTCAAAGTGTAGTACTTCACACGTCTTAGAAAACTGAATAGGTACAAAAAGGTACACAACTAGAATTTAATAATACTATATTATATTATAATATAATAATAATAATATACTATTGACTTAATAGATATTATACTTACCTATAATAATTTTAACAGCACTAGTAATAGATATAACTGAGAAAACAAATAAATAACTTCACAGATGCCACTACCATAGATGACCGACGCATACGAAATATTATTTTATAGTTTTATACTACCAGAACACTGTATAACAGCACATAATATTATAATTTATAATAGGTATACGAAACGAAAAGAATGATCAAATACCAATTCCGAATTACCGAATATCTGAAATTAAAGCTTTTTAAGGTTATAAACTTATAAATTCACGCGGCAAGACGGACGAAAACGAAATATTTTATATAATGCCCATATACGGCTATGGGTACTATAAACAAATAAAAGATAAAAATAGCCACATTGTAATTTATTAATTATATTCCCACGTATAAATAATATAACAATTCCGATAGATCAGTTTTTATGATGTGTAATGTTCATGTGACTTCTCTGAGATATAACAATATTAATAATTGAATCTTGTAACTACTATATAAAGTCACATAGAGATTTTCTCAGGGATTTCTTATCGGGATTTCTTTGGGACTTCCACAATTATTCATAATCATCTGCAGTCTATTTAACGGATAATAGAAGTTCAAATGTGCACTTACATTTTATATCACTTGGGGACCTCGCATAGATTTTAACCTCGCGTTATTGCACATAGGGATATTTGTATACTTTGTAACTGTCGAACCTAATAGTGTAACTAAGGTTTCAATAAAAAAAAAAAAAAAAAAAAATAGTCAAACGTTAAAATCAGTGTGTCAATAAAGTGATTAACTAAATCTATCTTGTCCGTGATTCTGTTTTTCCCAAAATCCCACATATATGCTAACCTTAATATTATTTTCTAAGGTGAAAACAGAGAGCATTCAGCACCCATAGTAAATCATGAACCCCAAGAAAATCAATGCTCTGACTTATGGAAATTTTTGGCAACTGAAGTAGAAAAAGAAAAGATAACTTTAACGTCAAACACAACCGCACAAACACTTATAAATCAATATATAAGTCTTCCTCTGGAAAAACGGTCAAGTATTCCACTAGATTTCTGGATCAAACATCAGTCACTTCTGTACTCATTATTTAAATTAGCTGTGAAATACTCTATAATTCCAGCGACTTCGGTTCCCTCAGTTTTTTCAAAAGCAGGGGAAGTATTGAGTGCCAAAAGGAATCGGCTAGATCCAAAAAATTTAGATGTTTTAATTTTTTTAAACAAAAATTTAAAAGAATTAGCATAGACATAATATTGCTATTGTCTTTTTAAATTTTATTTAAATAAAAGATGAAATTTCATTACTATAAAAAGTACTTACAATATTTTTTCTTGTAAAAATATAATTATGCTAATGAACCATTAAATACATTTATTTATTAGCTTTAAGATAAATATTTATTTTTGGTGGTAATATCATAAGTTGACAAATTTCTTCTTTAGTTATTTAGTCGATTTTCGTTAGTTACCTAGTCGTTTTTTTAAAAGTCATAAGTCCTTAGTCGTTTTTTGTTAGTGTAGTGGGCCAGCAGCTTGTCGAAAAATACAGGTCGTGTCGAAATAAATAGGCAAATTATTTCTAAGTGTTTTTATTAAACTGAATGGAAATTAATCTAAGTCCAAATATTTAATTTAATTGAAAAAATAATCTAAGTCCAAATGAACGATTTCTGGTATAGAGTGACGTGAAGGTGCTTGCGCTAACTCTGGGATATCACGTCTGCGGGAGTCTTCTTCTGGGCCCCCTTATACAGGGTGATTGATTAAGCGTAAAACACTCATTATTTCAAAAGTATTAACTTTTTTCAATTTTTTTTCAAAAATTTTTGTTTTATTCTTTTCTAAAACTATGTAAAGTTTTTATTTTTTTCACTTTAATATTTAATAGTGAACTCACTATCAACTTTTGATTTTCAAATGAAAACCTATACTTAAAATGTTATAAAATAGTAGGAATATTTTTTTTATGAATTCTAACGTTCAAATCATTTGTAACGTCACAGAATTTTGTTATTATATAATATTATTATAGTCCCCTGAGCATACCTTTCCCCATGTTATTATATTAACATTGAGCGTACCTGTTGGGTACTATAATTATTATTATACCAATCAATGTTACATAATACTTGACCCCCGACCCCCACAACACCTGCAGTGTCCGCTTGTCGATGGGCCGCCGCCGCCGGTCGCGATTGTCGTGTCATTACCCAATATTATTATAATTCCCCATATTATGTCAACACTGACCTTCCCCACTACCAAGAAGACGGCCCGGGCCCAACGGCCGAAGACGACCGCCGGCGTTTTTTCCAGTGTTGCCAAGTTGGTCTTTTTAAGACTAAATCTGGTTTTTTTTTGCCGCTTCTAGTTGTTAAATTTTTGAATCTAGTTGATGGTAATTTTTCTGGTTATTTTTTCGTTTGATTAGTTATTTTTTTAAACTAATCAATTTTATCAAAATAAAAATGACATTTTTTTAAAAAATATTGTTTAATTATTACCAATCAACCTGATAATAGATAATAATTAAAAAATTTAAAAAAATTAAAATTAAGAGAAATATTTGTTATAATATTGAGTGTTATTCAATAAAAGTATCACTCTGTACTTAAATATTTAGCTTATACAATGTAGGTACAATTTTATCTATTGTAGGTGTAAATCTTTATTGATCATTGATGCTATTAAGATAAGACCAGAGGTTAGGTAGTATTCTAAAGCTGTTAAATATATTACAATATTATAGCATATTAAGGTATAAAAATATAAACAATTGTTGTAAAACTGGTATTTTACATTTCCCAAATAAATTGACGAAATAAAAATCATTCAGTTCCCACATTGTTATTTTATAACTACTAACTCTTCAGTACTGAGTATTAGGAGAAAAATGGGAAAGCCAACATATACACAAAAGTTCCGTCAAGTATGGAAGAAGGACAAACTATTTATGGACTGGTTGCAAGAGATGAAGGATGATCCAACAAAAGCTTACTGTAAAGCATGTTGCTGTAGTATCCGTGCAAGAAAGGCTGATTTAATAACCCACAGTGAGTGTAAAAAACATAAATCTGCATTAAGTGCGATATGCATTAGACCTACAGGATCATTCCAATTTAAACCCACTAATTTAAAAATGCAGCATATACAAGCTAATATGGCTTTATTTGTAAGTGCACATAGTGCAATTATGGCGATTGATCATTTAAGCGAGTTGTGCAATGCTAACATTACTGGAGAAACTATTAAAATGCATAGAACAAAATGTTCTAGTATTATCATTAACATTCTAGCCCCATTTTTTATTAAAAACCTTAGAGATGATATAGGAACTTCTAAATATAGTTTGCTTATAGATGAATCTACCGATATATCAGTTTTAAAATTCCTTGGTATGGCAATAATTTATTACAGTAAAACCAAAAATGATATTGTTACAACTTTTTTTGCATTAGAAGAACTGGGAGAGTGTAATTCTAAAGCTATAGTTGATGCAATAAAATCTGCATTACAAAAGTATAACCTCGACATAAAGAATTTAATCGGTATTGGATCAGATAATGCAAGTGTAATGGTTGGAATAAATAAAGGTGTTTATGCTATCTTAAAACAAGACAATCCCAATTTAATTTTAATAAGATGTGTGTGTCATTCACTCCAATTAGCCACATCACATGCTTGTGCTGAAACAGTCCCAAGACATTTAGATTTCCTTATTTCTGAATCATATAACTGGTTTTCTAAATCTTCACAACGCAAACAATCTTATAATGATCTTTATAAATGTATGAATGAAAATCACGAACCCCTTAAAATTATCCAAGCCTGTAACACTCGATGGTTATCCATAGAAACTGCTGTTGTCCGAATAATTGACCAGTGGGACGTTCTAAAATTACATTTTGAAATTAGTCGATCTAAAGAAAAGTGCTATTCTGCAGAAATGTTATTTAATCTTTATAGTGATGAACATAATTTAGCATATTTACTATTTTTAAGACCTCTTTTGGGGGAAATTCAAAGAGTCAATAAACTTTTTGAATCTGAATATACAGATCCAACAAAATTGGGAATAGAGTTAACCTCACTCATAACTGGTTTGGGAAAAATTATTGTTGTACCATCATTTAATTTTACTATATCTACAAATTTTACTAATCATCTAAATCCAAAGCCATATCTTGGGTATGGATTTGAAAATAAAATTGATGAGTTGAAAAGAAAAAAGAAAATCTCATCTGATCAAGAGCAAATAATAAGAAATAGATGTATATCATTTATTATATATATTGTTAAACAACTTCAACAACGTTTACCTGAAAATGTAGAGATTTTAGAAAAAATGGCATTATTTTCACCTCAGAATTCACTAAAACAATTAAAAGATTCTATAACACCAGTGTGTGAACATTTTGGTATTGAAAAAAAAATAATAGAAAAAATAGACTTACAATGGAGAAATCTTGTATACCAAAAATGGGAAAAAACTGAATCTGCAATACAATTTTGGTCTGAAGTAAGTAATTTCAAAGATGCTGGAGGTAATAATCCATTTGAAGACCTTGTTACATTAGCTCTGACAATACTTTCATTGCCCTGGTCTAATGCTGCTTGTGAGCGAGTCTTTAGCCAAATGAACATTGTTAAGAGCAAATCTAGAAATAGAATGAAGTCACCAATGTTAATATCACTTTTACATATTCGTGCAGGCTTGAAAAGGAACAACAAATGTTGCCATAATTTTAAATTCCCAGATAGTGTTGTTAAGCCTATTGGGACAATGAATGTATATAGTAATAATTTAGAAAATGAAATGTTAGAAATGTTTGTTGATCTACCAGCATTTATTTAAATTTATTTATTTATTATTTTATTTGTACAATGGTTTTATTTTATATTATCTACCAGAATTTATTTAAATTTATTATTTTATTTGTACAACCAATGGTTATATTTTATATTATATACCAGCATTTATTTGTTATTTTATTTATACAATAGTTGCATTTTATATTATATTTCAAGTACAAGTTAATAACTAAACATACTTTTTTATCATCTACCAGAATTTATTTAAATTTATTATTTTATTTGTACAACCAATGGTTATATTTTATATTATATACCAGCATTTATTTGTTATTTTATTTATACAATAGTTGCATTTTATATTATATTTCAAGTACAAGTTAATAACTAAACATACTTTTTTATCATCTACCAGAATTTATTTAAATTTATTATTTTATTTGTACAATGGTTATATTTTATATTATATTTCAAGCATACTTACAAGTTAACAACTAAACTTAATGTGTTGCTTTTTTCTCATGACAGTCAACCTATTAAAAGCACCTCTTCTGGAAGAAATTCAAAGAGTTAATAATAAACTTGTTGAATCTGAATATGCAGATCTAACAAAATTGAGATCAGTTAACTTTACTCATCACTTGTTTGGGAAAAATTATATTGTTGTATCCATTGAAAATTCAGTTAAAAACAGTAAACAACTAATTATAAATAGATGATTAAACAATGAATTTTAATAATTTTATGAATTACATTAAATTAAAATAAATCTAACCTAATTAGTATACTAGTTGAATATATAGTTATTTGAATTTTTTTCTGGTTGAAATCTGGTTGATTTTTATCAGGTTACTAGTTTCTTTTTTTTTATATACTTGGCAACACTGGTTTTTTCACTTTTTTCTCGACCACTGAACAATCTGGACGTTCTCATCAAAAACCCTGTCTCTCGGAGCCACCAGCATTGACGTATATCAACTGTTCGACGTCGCTCGCATTATTATATTTTTCTTTTGTCGGAGCTGTACCACACCGCCATGATGGGCTGAGCAACGTCAGTGGACCGTGGTGGCCATATGACACGTTAAGAATGAGTTTCCGCTCCACTGTGTGGATCGACGTTTCCGACGACCAGGTGGGCCATGCCGGTAACGTGTGAGCCGGCGACAGTTTCGTCAGCCTACCCATATCTTCGGGACGTCAATAACCACCTCAACCGTCAGCATCATGAAGTTGTAATATATAATGTCTTTTCCCCCATACCCCTCGAAATTTCGTTTGTCTTAATATTTTATTTTCTTTCTTTCTATTATTATTCGTATTGTTCTACGTGACAGCTCGGGCGGTAACTCTATGGTTAGCTACATTAAATCATATTATTATTTGTATTTTAAACACCGTTGGTGTCAAGCGGAACCTCGTGGGCCGACCTGAGTGTCTAAATTATTATTTTTCCCGTAATTTATTGCCATGTGCCAAAAAATATTATTTCTATTTAAAGAAATTACATTTTATTATACCTCAAAAAATTAAATATTACCATATTACCATTATTATTATGTACAATACATATCATTATTATTATTACCTTAAACCCAAATCTTATTTATTATTGATCACCTTTTTCCCTAGCTTTAAGTGATGAGTTATCCAATCACTATTATTATAATAAATGGCGTTTCATTACCCCATACTGTGTTAAAACCTACGAGTTCCGCCGCGACAGTCTTAGGAATCGTCACGCGGCGCGGCTCGTGGGTCACAATTTGAGTGTTCCCCTCGAGTTGTGGGTGGTTTGCGGATACCTAAAAGAGCTCCGTATTCTCACACATTTGTAATGATATGCTCATTTTCACATATCATAATTGTATATTTATTATTTCATTTTATTCAATAAAATAAATAGCGGCAAAGTTGTCACACGCATGTAATAAAAACCAATAATCACTATTGATCACTGATGAAAGAAACGATTCACATTATTTAATCATGTGGGAACTCACACGTTGTTGTGGCGATATGGCGCAAAGCGTGTGATCCATTTCGTGTGCCGCCAAAGATAGTGGATGGTCCATTGAGGCTCTCCGTCGTCGGGGAGAGAACTGATTTCTCTAAAGACGCGGAGGCCTTTGATAGAGCCGCCTGCGGCACTGGCCGGCTTGACCACGTCGTTTTCTCTCATCAGTGTAGACATACCGCCCTTTCTAGCAACGTCTCTCTCCTGAGTGAATGAGCACCAGTCAAAAATAAGCAAGTGCAGGAGCACCTAAAATACCCAAGATTTACACGCCAGATCCTGCGAGTAACAACTGAGCCGTTCCTTTTTTATTAAATTGAAATCTATCAGTGTTACTTTATTTAAATCTGAGTGTTTAAAATAATACCTTTTTCCATCATACTTATTACGTCAACTGCACATCCAGACAGCTGCGAATAAGGTAAGGTGCATATGCATCGATATTTGTATAATCATACGATTTTACATAGGTATTATATTTTGCTTATTAAATTTAATAATTTAACAATTAGTACATATTTTATTTATGGTATACTTGATCATTCTCGAATCACGACCTCGAGAGCCCTCCGACGATCAGGAGGAAGGTAATCGCGCAAAATTTTACATATTACATAATCTACCATATTTTTGTTTAATATTTCTTTTATATTTTTGCGTTATTACACATTATTTTACATTAATTCAACGGCTAGATATAACTTTTCAAAGTTGGCGGTTTTCGGTTTTTATTTCTGAAGACCAGTAGTCACATGGGTAATAAATAATAATAATAGGTAAATATTTTCACATGTAATAAACTCGTTATCGACTATCGTTCAACACAGTAATGATAATGAACTTTGTAGCTGTAGGTTACAAATTAATTGATATAACTAATTTAGATAATAACCTAATTAAAGTTTTGATAAGAAAATAATTAAAAGAGTTGGGGACAGTAGTGAGTCGTCCACGGATCAAAGAGTAATATTATAGTAATATATTACTCTATGCCTCATCACCAATTACACAGCAGCATTCTATTTATAGAATAAAATAATAAAATAGTTCAATCTACAACCGTTTTTTTAGCTATTTATTTGCAATTGAAATTTTTGATGTTTCTAATTCTTATAATTTAATAAAAAGTTTGTAATAAGTTGCACTTAGGCACTTAGCATAGTAAAAAAAAAAAATCAAAAATTGTTAATCACAATTACGGATATCAAAAAAGGTTAAATTTGAATGCAATGATAGGTATCATTGTATACGAAAAACGATTCTGAACGGAGATGATTTGTCAGTCTAGGATATATTATATTTAAATATTGTCATAATATATTCTATTTTGAAACAAATTCAAACATTTAAGAAAAAGTTTCAAGATTCTACGTTTGGTAATTTTTTTAAATAACAAATATCGAAAATTATTTATTAGTAAAACGTTACTTTACACGTGTATTTAAAATTAAAACTTAAAAGACTCGTAAAATTTTTTAAATTGAATAATCCTCAAACTTTTTTATTATTATTCTAAGCTTAACTTATGGACAGCAGAGAATTAAATTTTCAATTCTTAGCTTTTGATAGTAAAATATTTATAAATTTTTAACTACCAAATAGTGAAAAATATTCATGATTTTGACGAATTTTTGTCAATATTTGAACTTCAAATGCTAATAAAAAAAAATTGTGCCCATGTATTTTTATAATTTTTGAATGGGAGTTAGAACAAGTTATGTGGACCCTTCAATTAAATTTTCAAGTAATTTGTCCCAGCTAAATTTTTTTTTATCAACATTTATAAAAAAAAAATTGATTATTTCAAATGCCTATAAATAGCTCAAAAAAAGTCAAAATGTTTTGAAAATCAAATCGTGTGAGGAAAATGCCATTTTAATAACTGGTGAAATTTTCAACTATTTACGACTTATACTTTTTGAATAACAACTAATATTTAAAATCGTTTGAAGATAAATCGTTGTCGTCACGCTATTTAGTAATAATTTAAAATTCTAACGCACTTAATATTTTTCCTATAATGATGCTTCGAGTTTTCTCTATAACTACTTGAAGTAAAACTTATGGAAAACTTAGTGTTGAATTTTTTATTCTTAGATACAAACACAAACAATTTTATGATTTTTCAACTTCAAAATTACTTTCAAATTTTGACGATTTTGACATATTTCATAAAAATTTGAACTATAAACGCTTATAAAAAAAAATTGTGACCAACTATTTTTAATTTTTTTTAGCTACAATAAGAACAACTCATAAGGAACCTTGTATTAAATTTTCAAGTTTTTTTGGTAATCCAAAATTTTTATCGACACTTCAAAAAAAAAATTCCAATAAAAATTAAAAATTTCAGTGGTCTATAAATAATTCAAAATTTTTTTGAAAATTTAATTGTATATAGATAAGACTAATATTAACATTTGGTGAAAATTTCAAGTATTTACAGTGATTAGTTTTTGAATTACACCCATATAAAAATCGATTTTTTGAATACTATTGGAAAATGTTTACTTTTGACCTATATAATGCACCAATTCCACTTTGCCATCAGAAACCACTCCCAAAGTTTGAAATTGAAGCATTATTTTGACTAGTTATGCTGTACACTACCACAAAACAGACACAAAAAAAAACACACACATCATTGTAAAATCAATACATTCATCACTCCGTTCAAAATCTAATATTCTAAATACGTAAAAATGAAAAAAATTTGCAAATTATTTATTTATAATAATAGGTATTTAATTATTTAATTATTTATTATTTTATAAATCATAGCAACAATGATTACAATTAGTAAACATAATGATTTTAACTTATAGTTAAACATCTCAACCCTGGATATTTGTTTAATTTAGTAGGTAAATCATTTCCAATCTTGCTGCAGCTCTAGTATTTTTTGCCATTTCATAATGGCAATTAAGCATATCCGTTTTTTCTTGATTTGAATAAGACATAATGTATTTATGTCAGTTGAAGGCACTTGACTGTTTATTTATACAAAAAACAAATTTAAAATTAATAGTTAAATATTACTGCCTGACAAAATTTTTAAGATGTATGATACCTTATGTACCATATTAATACCATGAATTGATATTATTTGGAATTCCCTTTAAGGTACCTAAGTATAGAAAAAAAAAATTAATTTTACAAATTATACATACATGTACACATAATATTAAGTAATTATAATTTGCATAGGTACAAATATTAATATAATAAGTATAAGTATAATATAAATTAATTTTCATTAAAATTATAAAAAAAAAAATTGATTACCTAAATGATAAAAATACAAGTTATACCTAATATTGTTTAGCAATCAGCAAATTTTGCATTATACAGTTATAATTTTAAAACAAGACATATTTATAAATTTAATGATTTAATTCACGCATCAAGTATACATATAATCGATATTTTTTAAACATTATAATTCAAGTCATTAGGGCCCGATTTTTAACAAAATGTATATTTTTACACTTAAAATAATTCTGATTAAATATATGATCAACATTGCTTAATTTCTAAATTCTATAGCTAGTATAATTTATCTAATTCTGTTACTAAAGATATTTTTATTAGAAAAACTATTTGATTATTTTTGTAAAAAACTGCCATTTTCGTTATTTTGCTAAGCTCATAAATTTCGCTTGGATCTGTGCCCATAGGTAAATTCAAATTTATTGGTAAATTAATTTTTATCTGTGTTAATTGTTTCGCTAATTCTCGTGGTGTTACTAAACTAGAATGTAGTACACCCGTCCTAGCTGCTGTTATTATGGCACTAAGGGTCGTTGTTTCATAAGAATATTGTGTTAATAACGCGGTAAAAATGCTATGTATTCTATTTGTTAACACTAAGGTGTCTAATGTTAAAGTATGATTAACTAATTCATTTATTTTAGTGTTTAATTCATTTTGTTTTTCTTCTAGTTCCTTGTAAAGTTTATTAATTTTTAGTGACGCGCCCCCTATTCCTTTACTGCCGATTTGACTACCGTAGTTTGATTTTTCAATAAATGTATCATACGTTCTTTACTTTTTTCAATTATTCCTATTTGATCAGTGGTCTCTTTTGCACAATCTCTATCGCACACTCCAAACAATGTTTTCATTGCTGAACCTATTATATTGACTAGACCTCGTTTACGTCTACCCATAGTTATAGTTTTATGAATGGTGCTACGTGCTCTGATGTCCTATACCAATAATATAATACATAAAGGGGTCCATACAGAGTAGGCCTAATTAATAAGATAAGAATCACTTATATATTTTAATTACAGGACGTAGGAATGAATAAAATACCAAACAATATGAGGAGGGTAGCCATCGTACCACAACGGTGTTTAGCTAGGCTTGAAAAACAATAATAATAAAACAACTTTTAACACTAAATCTCAGCATAGGGAAACGAATAAACGTATCGATGCGTTAAACCTAACCCAACCGTGGGCGCACAATTATATATTATAAATATAATTTTGATCATATCACGAGTTCCGAGAACTCGGATATGGCATTTGCGGTTGACCGCATGCGTAGGCGGATGGTCACCGAACGTCATCATGCACGCGCATCCTGAAAGAGCGGATGGTCTTCGGACGTCATCATCGCACGCGCATCCTCTGAAATGCGTAATAGCGTGAGAGCGAATGACCTGAATACGAATAGGCCAGAAGGGACATGGGTAGGAGATCAGGGGACACTGACTATATAAGGGGGCCCAGAAGAGGACTCCCGCAGACGTGATTTTCCAGAGTTAGCGCAAGCACCTTCACGTCACTTTACACCAGAAATCGTTCATTTGGACTTAGTTTATTTTTCAATTAAATTAATTATTTGGACTTAGAATATTTTTAATCAGTTTTAATAAAACACTTAAAAATATTTCGACTACTTTATTTCATCACGACCTGTATCTTTTCGACAAGCTGTTGGCCCACTACAAAGGTCATGGTTGTTGTTTCTAAACTATTTGTAGATCTACCGATTGACTCATACATTTGCTCCATTTGAGCAGATATTTCGTTAAACATTGTTTTTAATATATTTTCAAACCTAGAACATATTTCATTTTTCGACATTTTATCCTGACAATGGTTTGTCATGGTGGTAATTTCAGTTTCTAATTGTTTATGCCTATCATCGTAATTTGATAGAGGTACGTAAGTGATTAGCTCCCATTGAGCTCCTATAATTCAGATATCTTCTTGATTTTCATAAAATATGCTTGTCTCGGTTTTAAATTCTTCGATAGAGTATGGTAGTTGCCCTTGAACAACTGTTATTAAAAATAACCTATATCATAATACGTGTATTAGATAATATTGTTGTTACCAAACAAATGTTTAAATAATGAATGTACTATATTGTTACATTATAAATATCATATTTTATTAAATTACTCTATTAATTACTTAAAATCACGGACTAAAATATATATATATTATGTATATCTTAGTCCGTGCTTAAAATCTAATTATCATATAAATATGTTATATTTTATCTAATATAAGATAATATATTATCTTATATTTTAATCTAATTAAATCTCTATATTATTCTATTTTATTGGTCTTTATAATTCAGTTTCCGACATCTCATACCGTTCGGATTGTGTTTGGTTTTCTACACTCTTATAACGAAATTGTCCCATATACCTGTTATATATATACCTAGTTATACCTGCATGCATATATTATTGATAATATGCTGATTATTAATAATACACCTATGACTATAACAATAAAATTGTCGTACCTAATTTTATTTTGAATGCTTTTCGATTCATCTGTAAGTTTAGTTGTATTATTTATTTCTGTACTACTAATTGTGTTGTTATTTATAATGTTGCTAACGTTTAATTTATTTATTATTGTCGTGTTTTCTTGTTTCAATGTATTATTTGGATTTGTAACGGTATTGTTGCTATCGCTTAAATTGTTTGTTGTATTTGTATTTTCTAGTTTTATTTTATTATTTATTGTAGCTAATATTGGTTATATTGTCGTATTAGTATGTGTAATAAGTTCTGTTATGTTATTATTAGGTTTTGTTCTTTTATTACGTTGGTTTTTTGAATTGTTAATTTTATTATATGATAAATCGTGTGTTGTTAATTCTTCGATTTCCTTGGTATTCGTTCTTGGAAATATTTATCGGAACGCAATTCTTATAATCTTTTTTTAGTTTCATCTACCAATTTAATGGCTTGTATAAAATCAATGCTTTTTTGATTGCAGATAACATGAAGTTGGTGTAGTTATTGCAAATATACTTTTCATTAGCTTAAGAACCAATACAAAATGAAACGAAGAAATTATTAATAAAAATGATTTTGCATTTGAAGCAGTTACTCTGTCTGTGGATTCCGATAGCAATTCTAAAGTATTTTAATTATTAAAAAATTATTTTAACAAAAAAAAATCCATAAAATAAGAATATTATCATTTACCATTTTCTTCAATAACCTGATGTGCTTGAACATTATCTGTGTTTTCAATTATTGATATTGATGGATTATTAAAAACTAAAAAATAAAAACTAATTATTATTTACTAGTATTTTAACAAAAAAAAAACACTTGACTAGTCAGAGATCGGCATGTAAATTTTCTTGATTTTCAATGTTTAGAAATGTATTAATTGTATGTAATATGTATGTATGATGTATTTTATTTTCATTTTCATTTAGTGAGAAAGATCTCTGAAACCAGAGAGGGGATTTTGTTGTTAGGGGTTTTGTTAGATTTACATGGAGAAGTCTAAGTTACTGACCCAGATTTTGCTGACCGGAACCAAATTTCCCGACCCGGGCTCCTCGTTCCCCGACCGGGTTGAAATTTGTAAGGGACATACTTAGGGACGTAATCAATGATGTGTCCAAAGTTCAACTGCCTACCACCATTACTCTCCCTACAGGGTGAAAAAATTATTAAAAATGTCGTTTTTTTTCTCCGACCCGGGCTCCTCGTTCCCCGACCGGGTTGAAATTTGTAAGGGACATACTTAGGAACGTAATCAATGAAGGTAGGTACCGTCTATGTTTTTACATATTTTCAATCGTGAAATTTGGTACTACATCAATACCAATTTGTAAATAGTCTATGTAATTACGCTTTATAGGAATAATTTTAATTTATAATCTGATATATTTAATTTAATTTTTGAGGTTGCTAATTTTGAATCTATGTGTACCAAACATTACTTACAGTCACTCCTATGATTATTACATATAGGTATATGATAACATGCGTAAATAGATTAACTAAGTACAACAAGTAACCATTATATTATTGTATTATATTATTATTATTTTATAGTTAATTCACTACAAAACTATAAAGCTGAAAAACATAAAAAAAAAAACACCCAATAAAATGTGTTTTAATTTTTTTGAAGCTCTGTAGTGAATTAACTATAAAAGATAAAAGTTCTGAAAATTTTTACTGCACTTCTCCTAGCCAATGTAAATCTAACAAGACAAAATCTGTTCTCCAGTTTCGGTAATCTACCACGCTAAATGAAAATCTATCAAAAAATAACAATTTTTTAAATGTGAAAAATTTAATATTTTTTTTTTAAATTTTTAATCTCATATTTTATATCTACTTGATAATCCCTGTTTAATGAGCTATTAAACAACTTTTTAGCTATAATAGTTTTGGAAAAAAGTTAAAAATAGAAATTTTGGGACTGTTCATGCCAACGTTTTTTGTGGATTCAAATTGTTATACTGCTAGTGTGATATCGGATCTTTCTCATAAATATTTTATGTTAAAGCTAGCTTAATTAACTACCTACTCATTACAACTGAGTTACACTTTTATCATTTTCCTATTTGAATCAAATTCTTAAAGTTTTAAAAATTCAGACTTTTTCATTTAAATTAAATGAAACAATAAAATAAGAATATTTATTATTTACCATTTTTTTCAATATTAACCTGATGTGCTTGAACATTATCAGTGTTTTCAATTATTGATGTTGATGGATTATTAAAAACTAAAAAATAAAAAAATAAGAAATCATTATTCTTTACTAGCTTTTAACAAAAAAATAAAAAAACAATAAAATACCTAAGAATATTTATTATTTACCATTTTCTTCAACGTTAACCTTTATGTGTTTGAAAATTATCAGTGTTTTCGATTATTAATGTTGATTTAACAAAATAGGTAGTATCACCAATGGGTGGTTTCTTCCATCAAAAAAATCATATGTTAATACCCTATGCACATTTGCTTATTGTTCTAGTAAGTACAGATTGTAAATTCCTTGTAAAAATAAAAAAAAAAAAATTAATGTTGATGGATTATTAAAAACAAAAAAATAAAAAATAATAATTATTTTGACAAAAAAATATTTTTTGATAACTTTTAACTTATAATTAGTTAAAATAAACAATTACTAAACATTGTTAGTAACAAAATAATGTAACTGTTCATATTATGATCATGATTCATGATGTACTGGTTACATATCTAAATATTAGTGAATAGCAATGAATTAATTTTTTACAGGATTTTTATAAATAATTAATTTAAATAACCAACAACAAATACAGTTTAAAAATGTAAATATTTTTAACAAATTAAATATTATTGGCATCACAAAGTTAGGTACTTACGTAGTTGTTCAAATTTTGGAAATTTTTCATCACGTTCTGTAGGTTTAAAATAGTTTGAAATAGAACTTGAAGCAGTTCTTTTAATAGAATTTATTTTTTTTTTTTACAAGATTCTTTGTGTCGATTCCAGTTGGTATTGTTCATTAAATCGCGATTTTTTCCACAACTGGGACACAGTGAATTCATTATTCAATAGGTAATGATTTAATAATTAACAAAATAACGTAGTAATACGCAAATAATATAATAAATAAAAAAATAAATCCAACTAATCCAAGTTTCTGCTTGCGAGTTGAGACTGCAATAATAGCAGTATAACACTGTATTACTGATAGAATGTGTTAATGTGAACACAAACACACAGTCGCGATTCATATTTATTAATACTAATCAGTAATTGACCGTTTTGGGTAAATTGTGGAAAATACGTCTGAATGTTAGATAAGCATTTGTTTTATTTATAAACCATGTTTATGTCTATACTCTATAGTCTATATGAATATGACTATTTATATATTTATTTATTTATTACGTTGTGTCATAAAAAGTACTCGATATTTTTTCAGTACTGACTACCCACTATAGGTAACCCACCCTTCACCCCTTTTAGCTGTGAGACAATTGTCTCACAAAAACCCTCTCGCGCCGCCACTGTTATTGCTTATTACTTATAACTTAATTATATTAGAGAAAAAAAACAATCTGAGCCTATTATATTGTATTCTTTCTGATTTTTAAAGGCGCATAAGTACACATTCTCTCATGCTTCATTATCTCGTCGGCTTCTGGTATATAGTTAAATAATACCCGTAGTTTGCGACTAAATTCTGATGGTACATAGGGTCTAAGAGCTAGAATATTTTTTGATATATTTAACAAATGTTCTTCAATAAGTCTAACATTTTTCTTTCCTTTACCCATAAAGTAATTAGATGTTTTGTAATTCCTATACATACAAGGTGCATATAATCAAGGCATACATCGTTAACAATATCTATAGGTAAGAATTCAAGTGGACTGTCATCCTTATGGTATTCCTCATGAACTTTATTGCGAAATGTGTCATTTGTTCTGAGAGGAGCATCAATTTCAGGAAAAGTCATTCTATGTTGAATGTATTCACCTTCTTGAGTATAAGACGAACACCCAAAATAAACATTATGTGCTCGTACATTCAACAAGAAATTTTTGACCGGAGTATCACAGATTATGTGTCCTACTTTAAATTTAAATAATCTATTGTTCACAAACAAACCATTTTGTAAAACTTCACAAAGATCGTCTACAAATGGTTGAAAGAATTCATGGACGGATGTTGGTTTTGTTGTTCCATGAAAAATTCCTACTGGAAGTACATATTTATTTATTGATGGACAATTAATAACTGATATTAAAATAGGCCAAAGTTGGCTTTTAGAACCATTTGAAATTGGGAGACCATCTACGTTAATACCTAACTTTAAATCTCCTTTACAATCAATTAAATTAAAATATTTTTTCAGTACTGGAACCAACATAATTTTTATATCACAATGAATGTATGAACCATGGCCCATTACAACTATTTCTTGTGGTGTTGTAGGTGTTTTCATTAAAGTGCGCACGTCTACTGGAACATTTAAGCCTTCAGATTTTAAAATACCAAGAATAAAGTTAGTAGCATTATGAGATATTTTATGTTTTATAACCCAGTGTCGCAGTTTATTTTTTATATCAATGTTCGGCTTTTGTTTTAAGTGAGGTAATTGAATATCATCAGATATGTTTGGATTTAAATTACTATTGGTTGAAAAATATGCATTTGAGCCACATTGCACTTCACATAAAACAATATTAAGAAGTGTTGGTATTTGAGTATCTATTACAGTATGATTTATTTCTTTATTACTTTGTGTATTCGGTAGATTTGTAGTACAATTGAATTGTAATTGTATTTTAGGAGTTTTCTTCTTTTCCAAATTGAGAATTTTCTTAAAATATCCAGATGTAATATCTCCCGAACTTTTCTTCTTTCGAGTAGTTGTCTAAAATAAGTTAAACACATTAACTAAAATACTATTAACTTTATTAAGAAATATCAAAAATCTGCATAACATAAATGATCATACATAATATTATTTTATGGATAAAAAAAAAGATAGTATTTACTTCCCAATACTACGGGTGTACTTAAGATTGTGTACTAACACTGATAATTATTTAATATTAATAAGATTAAATGAAAAAACAATTTAAAATACAAAACGGGTATAGCTCTAGTTATTAACCCTATTTTATAGATTTTGATGACCTAAAAACTCTTGTGTTTGAATATCTAAACTAATCTGCCACTGTGGTTTCAATCTCTGAACCTGATACTACATCTTTTTTCATGATAGTGCAGATGACTTCTATAATTACTTCTGTTAGTAAAACAAAATTTTAAAATGCTTTAATTACATACCATCATTTAATTAAATAGATTTTTTTACTTTTTATGGTTTTGAGAACCTCAGAATCGCCAATTTTAGTTATAACACCTTTGCCTCTTCCAGTCAATGTACATTGAGTTGCATAATTATCAGTGAAAAGTTTTCCTAATGTTCTTTTAACTTAATTTTTCAAATTACACCCTCCAATGTTCTTTATAAAATACTCCTATACAAAATAAGTTAACATTATGCATTATGTAAGAGAAACATTGAACTATATTTAAACTGAAGTATATAATATATAAATGTTCATACTAGTTTATCTTTAAATGATTCATCGTTTCTAATAAAAAAATTAGAATTTAGAATTTTAACTTCTAAAAACATATTAGCATTTTGCATAGGGAAATGGTCACAGAAACTTAAATCTAGATATATATATGTTCTGACAAATTCTGTCTTCCAGTTTGAGAATTCATTTTAAGCACTTCTATTTTAGATAAAATTCGTTCTTGTGTCAATTTTATTATATTTTGATCTCTAGCCAGATTGTTTAACGTTCCCAATATACTAAACATAGTAACTTCTAATAATAATGTTAGTAAAAATGTTAATTATTTTTCAATATAAATTTTAAGGTGATAAATGGAAACTATTATAAAACAAATCATGTTTACCATCTAAGACTGGAGAGGAAGTAAAATTTGTACTTAATGGCTCATGGTTGGATTTATTTCCTAATAATAATAGGAAAAGTGAACATGGTTAATTATTTTTAAATATTAACTTTAAGTTGATCTATAGAAAATATTAAACAGCAAAAATTATTAAATTATATAATAATTATAAAATTATTTAATCAACCATAGGTATAATATGACAGATTGGTATAATTTTTTTTTTTTATTTAATAAATTAATTTTTGATCTTTATAACAATTTATTTGGGTTATATTAAAAAACATTTAACATTAAGTCAGATCTGTTAAATTCAGTAAATATATGGGTAGCTAAAAGAAAAATTATTTATATTTACCATTTGCGGAAATACATTTTGATTAGTGTAGCTTAAGTTTGACACATTATCCATGTCTATGTACACATTTGATGACATGGTATCATTTTTAGACATTAAATCTGACACCTAGATCAAATAAGATTATGTAATAATTAAATATATAATTTATATATAACTATATATAGATATATAGAAAGTAATAGATTAATAAATTACCAAGTTACTTGTAGTTGCAGCTGGCATAACATTAAAAGTATCATCATCTAAAAAAATGTGTATACAGAGTGATTCTTTTAAGTGGGTACACTAATTATCTCGAAAAGTATTCATGTTTTTGAAAATATTTTTTTACATAGTTCAAAATTGTTAAAAAAGCAACGTTTTTATTAAAAAATTATATTTTTAAATATTTTTTATCATTATAATTTTTTAAGTTTTTTACTTTTTTGAATGACAACATAGAATTTTAATTTCATATTCCAAAGCAAAATAATTTTTTGAGTATTTTGATACATAAAAATTGAATTTAGGGCAAGTAGTTTATGAGTTATATGTATTTAAAGTTTAGACAAGCGGAGTGGAGTGGTAAGGGGTTACCCCGCAAAATGTTTGTCCACTACTCCGCTTGTCTAAACTTTAAATAAGTATAACTCATAAACTACTCACCCTAAATTCGAATTTTTTGTTTCAAAATACTCAGAAAATTATTCTGATTTGGAATATGAAATTAAAAATCTATGTTGTCATTCAAAAAAGTAAAAAACTTAAAAAATTATAATGATAAAAAATATTTAAAAATATAATTTTTTAATAAAAACGTTGTTTTTTTAAGAATTTGAAGTTATGTAAAAAAATATTTTCAAAAACATGAATACTTTTCGAGATAATTAGTGTACCCACTTAAAAGAATCACCCTGTATATTATACCCACAGGTCTTGTACAAAATAATTATTTTTTCTGTACTCATATACTATGAAATTTACTTTTAGATAAACATTTTAATTATTATAATTACATAAAAGAATTTTAATTTTAATAATAAATACTTGCTTTCAATTTCACTTTCCGAGTCTGGTATAAAATTGAATTTAGATTTTTAGGACCATTTCACTTTCAGTTGCAGATTTAACATAATCAATTTTCTTATACCATGCTTTATTAAAGTTATCTAAATGATTATTTAAAATAATATAGATAAATTATTTTAGATATACCTTTAGGAAGTATTTTTAATTTATTTTATATACCTATGCTACATAGCCTACATTAGGGAAGTGGATCTAAATATTCTGTATAATGCCTATACATATATTATTGTATATTATTATATTATATCTTATATTATTGCTAATTATGCGTAGGTATGTATTTTTAATATGTTTAAACTAATATTTATTTTTAGTTTCAACCAACTACAAAACAAAACACCCAATTTATCACCATAAAAATTTACAAAATGTCTGGATCTGAACAACTGGCTACTCATTAATTAAGTAAACCTAACCCAGGAAATTCCCCTGTTGTCTAGTGGGTCACTTTATCCCAGATTATATACCTATATACTTGTATACAATAATTTAATAAATATTTTATTTTGTAATACTTACAATATTCTTTACCATTATCCAAAAGACGAATTTTATAAGAAGACCAATTTTGTGTTGGAATCATTGCATTTTTTATGGTTTCACTAGTAACATCTTGATTTAATCCAAGTGGCCATTTAGAAAATATTGTTATTTTACCAGAATCATCAGTTGATTGAAAAACCTAAATTGTCGGTATCACACTGTACGTTTGGGATTCAACAAATAAAGCTATAACTCATGCACGTTTCTAAAAAGCATAGGAAAATACATTATAAACATTTAATTTTAATGACAGTAAGTACTACATATTATTATGTATAATATATTATAATAATATAGTAAAAAACAAATACCCATCTACTATTATAAGGCCCATAATCACTGTACCTAGTGGCTAGTTGAGATGACGTTATCCAAACATAATATGTTGTCTTTCTTACAAACATAGGTACCAACGATGTAGCAAATTTACATTCATCAGAATCGATCGTGTATTTGTGTATTGTTACTTTTAATATTGGAGTGTATTGAAATGTTATTAAAAATAAAGGTAAGAACATAATCTGTGCGTCAGATTTTATTCTGTGTTTTTTTTTTTAAAGAAAGAAAGAGTGTGAAATATCACTAATTAAAAATGCTTAACTCGCTTAAAAATTATAACAATCGCAAAGAAACACGACGCTTAGGAGCAGATGATGTTATTACCTTTAAATTACCTAGTTGATAGGTAAAGTTATATTGAAATACTTCAAAAATTCAAACTAACAACACACAACGATTCTGATGAACGCACATTTTCTGTGACTTAGGTACGTTTGTAAGATGAAGAAAACACATGTATCGTATAGCGTCCTCTAAAAAGTTAATGCGAATTTAAATATTTACCTGTTTTATCGCCATTATTTTTTGATGTCAAGAATTCTCAGGGTTAAATAAAACTAAGTAATAGTACACTGAACACTGAACAATGATCACAAAAATGAAAAAAGTAAAATAACACAAACGGCAAAATCTGAAAAACCAATGGTATACTAAATAGATATAAAAGTGAAATAGTGGTTAACAGTCTCCAGCAAAGTTATGAGAGACGAGAGTGTCGGCATTGTTGTCACTTATCGCCGGCCGCCGCTCATCATAAATGGTGGTATTTATGAATACTATAGGTATTATAGGTACTTCTAATAACAACGGTCATCGGCGATGGCGTAAAAACCCTATGATAAAATATGACATCACAAGAATAACATCGTATAAATGTTAATTTGTAATATAATAGGGGAAATCACTTTATAAATATGTAAGTAATATATTATTTGTTGACTTATTAAATATTATTACTTAAAAACAACTGTGAAATATTGCATACGTGATAATTGGTAATATTATTTATAAAACACGTATTCATCATAGGGGCAACGTTATGTAACTTCCATTGCACACTGGGATATACCTAATCAATAATCATTGATCTTACTTTTGCCCAATCCAAGCCATTCTTTTTACCTATTTGATTCATAGTTAATTTATTCAAAGAATGTTTGATACAAAAGTATTTTAAATTTAATAATGCTAGATAAAGGTTTTCGTACGTAGTTAATTGCTTTACATTACTTTTAGTTATTAGGTATAAATATAATATATCTTTCCTCATGTTTAAATTTTACCACATCGCCTATCTCTTTATTAGATTTTAACATTTCATTATTTCCGAATTTTCTTTTTAATTCATAATTAATTTCCGATTTGAAATTATAATATTTTTCTATCTCTGATACTATACCTATGGTATTCTATTGGTGATTCCAATAAATCTCCATTTACTTCTTTTACATTTTTATTTGTTATCACGGTTGTTTCTGCTTTTTCCAAAAAGCTGGTATAACTTTCGTTTTTTATTTCCTGTATATTATACATTCTACTTAAAGCATCTACATTCGAATTTTGTACTCCCAGTTTATATTTTATTTCGTAATCATATTCTTCGAGTTGTATGCGCCATCTCGCTAATTTAGATAAAGGATCTTTTAAATTAGATAGCCAATATAACGGTCTATGATCTGTTAATATTACGAATTTTCTACCATAAAGATAAGGTCTAAATTGTTTAACCACGAATATGATTGCTAAACACTCTAACTCGGTTGTTGAATAGTTCATTTCACTTTTATTTAAAGTTCTAGATGCATAAGCTATCGGTAAATCGCTACCTATTTTACCTTGCGATAATATAGCTCCTAAAGCATTACCACTCGCATCGGTTGTAAGTATAAATTCTTTTGTAAAATCTGGATATTGTAAAATCGGTTCTGAACAAAGTGCGTTTTTTAATTTATCGAAAGCTGCTTGACAGTTTTCGTCCCAATCAAAACTTACATCTTTTCTCAATAAGTGTGTCATCGGTTTAGCTAATAAACTATATGATTTTATAAATTTTCTGTAATATCCCGATAAGCCTAAAAATGATTTTATTTGTTAACGTTCTTTGGCGTCGGAAATTCTAATACTGATGTTATCTTTTTCGGATCTGGTTTAATTCCATGTTCTGAAATTATATGACCTAAGTACAAACATTCGCGCTTTAAGAGGGCGCAACAGTGAAAAAAATAGGCAATAAAAACATGGTTTCGTATTTCCAGAAATACGGCTTATTGAAGCGGTTTACAGTAAAAATACCTATTATGAAAATTGTAGAGGAGAACTTTATCTACAAACGTAAGAAGCCCGATTTTCGATATTTTTATTCATTAGCTAAATAATTAATCAATAAAAGTAAAAAAAACCTGTTTATTTAACATGCAATATTAGACGTTTGGAATACAATATCAAAAATCGGGCTTCTTACGTTTGTAGATAGTTTTCTTCTACAATTTTTATAATAGGTATTTTTACTGTAAACCGTTTCAATAAGCCGTATTTCTGGAATTACGAAACCATGTTTTACGGTAAAAAATTTTTAATTACGTCGGGCATGTGCTGCTCCCGTGAATAGTGGCTGTTTTTGATACTCAAGTGTTCATACCACCACACCCCGCGCGATAACGACAGTACCGCACCATAAACGGAACGGGTTTTTAATCACAACCGCCAGCCGTGCATAGTTTATAAATAGCCAGATAAGGAAATAATATGCTATTTTATTAGGTATTTGTATTATTATATTATATTATTTGGTTTTGTTCGATTTTATTTCGTAGTTCGTAATCGTAACCGAATTTTATACTACCTAATAAAAACCGTGGTTTTGTATTTCAAGTAATACGGCTCATTAAAGCGATTTACAGTAAAAATACCTATTATAAAAATTGGAAAGGAGAATTTTTTTTATAATCGTAAGAAGGCCGATTTTTGATATCGTACTCCAATCGTCCAATATTGCATGGTAAATTAATAATTTTTTTTACTTTTCATCGATTAATTTCTTAACTAATTAATAAAAATATCGAAAATCGGCCGTTTTACTATTATAGATAAAATTCTCCTCTACAATTTTTATAATAGGTGTTTTAACTGTAAATCGCTTCAATAAGCCGTATTTCTGGAAATACGAAATCATGCTTTTATTACATATTTTGTTGGTAGTTTGTAGAAACCAATGATGATACAGTTTTATCAGACTATGAATACTAAAAAATTAAACTTAATATTTTTAATTTTATATCAAATACCTAACAGCAATAATTTTGACTTCGAAATAGTATTATAGCCTATAGGTTTTTATTATTACTATATTATAATGTGTGATAATAATACCTTTTACCAAAGTTAGGTATGCCAAAGTATTGTATTTCAGTTTATACTGTTATATAAACTATATTGATATGTTATTACTTTTTAAGGTATTTAAATAAGAAAGGAAGATGTCTTATTATTTTATTACTATATTTTTTTGTTTTTTATTTGTGTAAAATTTATTAAAATTGTTATTGTTATTTAGAGAAAACATATTATTATTATTTTTTGTGATAACACATTACATTTTACCAAAGTTAGGTATACTAAAATATTGTATTTCATTTTATACTATTATATAAACTATATTGAAATGTTATTAATTGTTAAGGTATTTAAATAAGAAAGAAAAGTACCTTATTATTTTATTACTATATTTTTTTGTTTTATTTGTATGAAATAAATATTTTTTATTGTTATTTATTGTTATCACTACTTGAGTATTATAATATTATATAAGGAAGGTAATATATCAAAAATAAATTAAGAAATAAATTATTAAAGTGCTAATTTAAGACATAATTTACAAAACAAAAATAATAGGTTTTATGTATAAAATGTTTTTATACAAAATGTTATGTCAGATATGTCTTACTATTCCTTATTTGAAGGCTTAATATGATGATTAATAATTATAAATAAGAATAACATTGAACATGCTACTGATATTGGATATATAAATAAAATTACTTAAGTAATAATATAAAAACTAATACACTTAAGTGCAACAACCAGATAAATCCATGCTCCCCTCAACTTTGACAAACAAATAATACCCCTATTTTTTTTTTTTTTTTTTGTTCAAAGTTTAAAATATTGTGAATAATTATACAAAGAATAATAAACAAACTAAAAAAAAATTATTTTTAACAAGTATTTAGCCTAAAAAAAGAATTTTCTTTGCCCTGGAAAATTTCAAAAAGTGGATTTATCTGGTTGTTGCAGCAAGCCCTTCATCGTTGTCAACGAGTGATTTTGACGTTATTTTCTACCAATTCTGACTGATTTTTGATAAGACATATGTGAAAAACTATTTTGTTTTTGAAGCCGCTTTCGATACAATAATATAATATTCTTAATATAATAATATTCTTATAATCGGCAGTCCCTCAAGTCATATATTATACACAGACAGTCCGTGATTATATATTATCATATATTACAATAATATCAGCTGTTACCGGAACATTGATGATAGTGTTGTATACATAGCCGTGATTATAATTAATATAAATATATGAACCATGAAGACTAGAATAAGGAGACCAAACTCCGCTTCTGATAACGCCCCGAAATGAGTCGCACGATTAAACGGCCACAGGTGGCGCTGCGTACGCTGAGGTTGCTACTTTAACCCGCGTAGTATAGGGATTATTCATGTTTTTTGTGTTTTTTGTAAAATATATGCATTATTTCGAATCAGGACCTATTATAAATTTTATAGTTCGTAAAATTACGCATTCATACATGTGCATATGTGTAAGAGACTAGACCACTGTCTACTAGTAAAAAATAGTAAATAGTCACTAAATACTGTAAATAATAATAAGTATTTGAGTATTTGTAATGAACCACATTGCGTAAGGTATTAAGTACAACTACATTATGTTAATCTATTAACAATTTTTGATATTTGATAGTGAAAGAGAATTGACTATAATATAATAATAAGATTATTTATAAAATAATAAAAAAATTTTAATGAAATATACACATATGCATATGTATGAATGCGTAATTTTACGAACTATAAAATTTATAATGGGTCATGATTCGAAATAATGTATATAACATGAATAATCCCTATACTACGCGGGTTAAAGTAGCAACCTCAGCGTACGCAGCACCACCTGTGGCCGTTTAATCGTGCGACTCGTTTCGGTACGTTTTTTTATGCGGGCGGCCGTACTAGTTTGGTCTCCTTATTCTAATCTTCATGATATGAACTATCGTTTGATATCATCGAGATGTACTCGCTGCAAAACAGGTTTACCGCGCGCACAATATACTTCCTATGATTTCTGTACAAGGAAAAACGAGCCACTGGCGTCGCCTTGCAATTAATAATATTTTTTACATATTATGTCTGATTAATTTTGAAGGTATACGTGGGTATACGCGCGTATACCTGCGTATATCTAGTAATTTTACAGGGTATACGCTAAATCAGTAAACTGGGGGTAGGGTATACGCCGTATACCCTCCAATACACCACAGAACTTATTTGATCATAACGTAATACCTATTGGTTGAACGGAGATGATTTGTCAGTCTGGGATATATTATATTTAAATATTATCATATATTCTATTTTGAAACAAATTCAAAAATTCAAACATTTAAGTAAAAGCTTCAAGATCTTACTTCAAGTAATTTTTTAAAAATAACAAAAATCGAAAATTATTTATTAGTAAAACGTTATTTTACACGTGTATTTTTGATTTCAAATTAAAATTAAAACTTTAAACACTCGTAAATTTTTTTAAATTGAATAATCCTCAAACTTTTATATAATTATTTTAAGCTTAACTTATGGACAGCATAGTATTAAATTTTCAATTCTTAGCTTTTGATAGTAAAATATTTATAAATTTTTAAATACCAAATAGTGAAAAATATTCATGATTTTGACGAATTTTTGTCAATATTTGAACTTCAAATGCTAATAAAAAAAAATTTTGCCTATGTATTTTTATAATTTTTGAATGAGAGTTAGAACAAATTATGTTGATTCCAGCAACATCTGTTCCGTCTGAACGTGTATTTTCAAAAACAGGACTGATAACCAATGATCGTAGAAATCGATTATCACCAAAAAATTTAGATTTTATTATATTTTTAAATAGTAATTTGAATTTGTTTTAAATTTGTTTGTTCATTTTTACATTTTGTCTAGTTTTGTTCATTAAATATTAATTAATTATATACTTATTATTATGAGCTGTTATAAAGTTATTTTATTAGTTTACTATTATTTTTAGTTTGGAGGATATTTATAATAAATTATATTTGAAACTTAAAATGCGTTGTAAATATTTGCTGGATTTGGTAATTATACACATTTGTAAAATATTTATAACGTTTCATTTCAAATATATAAAAAAAAAATATAAAAGAGTTTTTTTCATAATTAAGAATTTACAGTATTTTAAACCAACAGATTTATTTAAAATTTAGATAATAAATAATAATTATTAAATAAAAAAATAAAAACTTGTTTTTTATTTAAAGCACCTATTAATAATGCATGTTTATATCATGGTTATTACTTATTAATTTATTATTATTCCTAAATTATAGTCTAAGCTTAACTTATGGACAGCATAGTATTAAATTTTCAATTCTTAGCTTTTGATAGAAAAATATTTATAAATTGTTAACTACCAAATAGTGAAAAATATTCATGATTTTGACGAATTTTTATCAATATTTGAACTTCAAATGCTAATAAAAAAAAATTGTGCCTATGTATTTTTATAATTTTTGAATGAGAGTTAGAACCAGTTATGTAGACCCTTCAATTAAATTTTCAAGTAATTTGTCCCAGCTAAATTTTTTTTATCAACATTTATAAAAAAAAAAATTAAAAAAAATTGAAAATTTCAATTGTCTATAAATAGCTCAAAAAAAGTCAAAATGTTTTGAAAATCAAATCACGTAAAGAAAATTGCAATCTAAATAACTGGTAAAATTTTCAAGTATTTACGACTTACACTGTTTGAATAACAACAAATATCAAAAATCGTTTGAGGCTAAACCGTTATTTAACGCGGTTTTGTAAAAATTTAAATTTCAATCACTCATAAAAATTTTTTGTTGTAGTCCGGTAGAGTTTTTTTTGCAGATAGTTGAAGAAAATTTTATGGAGAATCTTATACCAAATTTTCAAATCTTAGTTATAAAAGAAAAAATTTTTACGATTTTTTAACCACAAAATTACTTGCCAATTTTCGCAATTTTGACATATTTCGTATAAATTCGAACTTTAAGCACTTATAAAAAAAAATTGTGACTAACGATTTCGGATTTTTTTTTATAACATTAAGAACAACTTATAAGAAACCTTGTATTAAATTTTCAAGATTTTCTGGCCGGCCAAAAAATTTTTATCGTTATTTTAAAAAAAAATACTTAAAAAAATTGAAAATTTCAACTGTCTATAAATAGCTCAAAAAAAGTCAAAATTCTTTGAAAATTTAACTGTGTATGGAGAACGCTAATATAAATATTTTGTGAAAATTTCAAGTGTTTACATCGATTAGTTTTTGAGTTATAGCAAAATAAAAAATTCGATTTTGTCGAAAACTGGTGTTGCGTAAAAATTCCCGTTTTTCTGTCATTTTTTTTTTGTATTTCTCGATTTTTTTGAAAACTGTTGGAAAATGTTTACTTTTCACCTCTATAATGCACCAAAGATATCCACTTTGCCATCGGAAACCATCCCCAAAGTTTGAAATTGAAGCATTATTTCGACTAGTTATGCTGTACACAGACACAAAAACAAAAAAAAAAAAAAAAAAAAACACACATCATTGTAAAATCAATACATTCATCACTCCGTTCAGAATCTAAAACACACATCATTGTAAAATCATTACATTCATCACTCCGTTCAGCAGAATCTAAAAAAAAAACAAGCAAATGCAGTGGCCTGGTAAATATTATTAATATATTAAAAAAAGGTAAAAAATAACAGAATATAGGTACCTATTACTACTACACTAATAAAATATAAAATAAACATAAAATATAATATAACATAAGTACTATTAAATACATTATAATATTAATATATAAAATCATTACTTCAGTTTTTTTTCTTACTAGGTAAAAAATAACAGAATACGAGTATATTATGTAATATACTAGGTAGGTAATAAAATATAAAATAAAAACTTATTTATAGTCTCCGTAAAAATTTTGGCGCCCCTTGACATATCCCAGGGAGGGCTATTGCCCCTCCGAACCACCCCTTAAATACGGCCCTGGCCATGCCAATGTTATTGCATGGACACGTTCAAGATCAAGACGACAGTTCGTGAAAAATTAAAGTGCCTCTCCCGCGACTACGCCGCGTGGGCCCCGTCACGGAGGCAATGGGCGTGGCTACAGCCAGCTACGACGGCGGCGAGACGAAACACAACGCCATCTCTTGAGCGTTGCATGATTTTTTTTTTAGTGTTGCGCCCTCTTAAAAATTCGCATTTATCCGGTTGTATTTTTAAATTATGCGTCCATAGACGTTCGAATACGTCTATCAATTTACTATTATGATCTGCTAAATTTTTCGCGTATATTATTATGTCATCCAGGTATACTAAACATTTAACGCCTATAATCCCTGAAAGTACGTTATTCATAAGTAGGGATGAGAAGTTATAGGATTTGCAATATTTGCATATTTTTTTCTGTATCTTCTATTTATAACTAGGTGAGCTAAGAATCTGTTTTATAACCTAATGAATCGAAATTTGGTATTTAAATTTTGCATATTTTTGCATATATTGGTAGTTATCTTAAAAGTTGCATATTCATGTTTTTTTTGTGCATAAAAATGCATATTTAGTAAAATTATGCGGAATTTAATACAACTGACATGAAAAATTTATTATTTTATAGAATTGTATGTGTTCGTAGTCTGCAATAATCAATAATATAAAAATGCAGATAGCAAATTTGAACATTGTAGAATTGTAACATTTAATAGTAGGTAGGTATATAAAAGTAAATCTAGGATTAGTATCTTATCTTATCGTTTATTACTCAATTAGTCTGACTAGTGACAACCGTTGTTGTATAATCTCATCGTTTATAGATATATCAATATAATATGTGAGTGTTTGACGTCTTTACGTTACTTTAATTCAATTAGTCTAGTGACAACCATTGTTGTACAATCGTATGTTCGTCCGTGTGTTTGTTTGGTTTAGAAACATAATTTAAAATGCCGAAAGTGAATGGAATAAAGAAATACATTACAGAATTTGGTGAACAAGTTTTTTCTACAGATGGTGACATTTTATTTTGTAAAATTTGCTCTGTTAAAGTTAACTCTGACAAAATATTTACCGTTACGCAGCATTTAAAAACATCCAAACATGAGCGAATGCTGAACCGTAAATAAAATTTTCAAACTCAACAATTATTCACACCAAGTATATCAAGTAATTAAAAAAAATCGCATTTTTCAAAAGATTTATGTAAAGCTATGGTACCTATGTGCTAATATACCTCTACATAAAATCACCAATATTGAATTTCGATCATTTTTAGTAAAATATACACTTAATGATGTTCCAAGCGAATCTGCCTTACGAAAAACGTATGTGACTGATTGTTACAATGAAACAATGCATAATATTAGAAAACATATCTCTGACTAAAAAATTTGGGTTTCTATAGATGAAACTACTGATGTAGAAGGTAGATTCATTGCCAACGTTATTGTTGGAACATTGTTAATTGATGGGCCAGGTGAAATATTTTTATTAGCAACTGAAGTTTTGGAAAAAGTTAACTTTTCAACAATAGCAAAGCTCTTTGATAATTCTATGTACCTTTTGTGGCCAAACGGTATACAACATAATAACGTGCTTTTATTTCTGAGTGACGTCGCTCCATAGATGAAAAAAGCTGGTACAGCAATAAAAGCATTATACTCAAAAATGGTGCATGTCACTTGTTTGGAACACGGTATGCACAGAGTTGCAGAAGAAATTCGAGGTAAATTTCCTCATGTAGACAAGTTAATATCTAGAGTGAAATAAGTGTTTTTAAAAGCTCCATCTCGCACAATATTATTTAAAACCGAAGCTCCGGGTATTCCGCTACCACCGGAACCCATACTTACGCGTTGGGGAACATGGATCAATGCTGCTTCATACTACTGCCAACATTTTAAAGAAATACATGGTGTATTGCAAATATTAGATTCAAATGATGCGGTTTCTATTAAAGAAGCTAAACAACTTTTAAGTGAAAATTTTATAGAAGCTAACTTGGTTTTTATTCATTCAAATTATGGTTTTTTAACATCAACAATCACGCAACTTGAACGACAGGATATTTCATTAATTGATTCAATATCTGTCGTTAAATCGGTTCAAAATAAATTAAATGACGTAGTTGGTGAAGTAGGCGACGCAATAAACCGAAAACTAAATTATGTTTTGGAAAAAAATAATGGATTCAGTATTTTACGAAATATTTCAAAAATTTTAAATGGAGAAATCACCTCTATGGACGAATTGCCAGAAGACTTAACCGGAAATGATCTTATTTACTTCAAGTATGCCCCCATAACAGCTGATGTGGAAAGATGTTTTTCACAATACAAAAATATTCTTTCGGATAATCGTCGGAGATTGGATGCCGAAAATATTAAAAAAAAACTTTGGTGGTTCAATGCAACAAATTTACAGGTTTGAAAAATTATTAACAAATATATTAGTATATTACAAAACTTATAATTTATAAAATTGCATTTTTATTTTTTTAGATTAAATCACCTGACTATCAATATATTATAATCAATACTTTTACCAATCATTTTTATATTGATTTTTATACTATATATTTATTTTTATATTAATTATTTTATCACTCAGTTAAAAATTATTTATATCTTAATAAAAACAAATTTAATGGAATATTATTTATATTAATTTATTTTAAACATGTTTTTATTTATGAAAAAAATTGCATATTATAATATATTTTTTGCATATTTTTAAATTTTTTATGCATATATCATAATTTTTCCTTGCATATTTTGTCTATTTTAGTTCCTATAACTTCTCATCCCTATTTATAAGTCTTTCAAATGTCTCCGGACTTGTTTTCATTCCCATAGTCATACGCTTAAAATGATAATGACCTTGACCGGTCGAGAACGCTGTTAGTTCCCGAGATTCTTTTGCTAACGGTATTTGATAAAATCCGCTTGCTAAATCCAAAATAGTAAAAAGTTGACATTGTCCTAACTGGTCTAATATTTCCGTAATATTTGGTAACGGGTGAAATTCATTTAATGTTACTTGATTAAGCGCTCTAAAATCTATTACTATTCGAAATTTATCTTTACCAGACGAATCTGATTTTTTCTTTACTAAAAGTAATGGTGCATTAAAAGGTGACATTGAACGTTCTATTATATCGTCTTTTTCCATTTTATTTAATTGTTCCTCAATCTCTTTTTGTTGAGCTTATATGATAACCTATATGATCTTTTATAAATTGGTGGCTGATTAGCCGGTAATCGTATAATATGTTCTGCCGCGTTTGTAAATGTTAAATAATCATTTTCTAAATGAAAAACGTCCGAAAAATGTTGGCATATTTCTAATATCGTACCTCGTTCTTCCTTATTTAAATGGTCGCTTCGTATTAAATTTTTAATTTTATTTACGCGGTCATTATTATCGTTAATCATTTTTATTTCGTGTAACTTATATTCTACATTATCTTCGTATAAAATATTATTTAATTCGTCCTCGAAAATGGTTTGTGGTGATTCCGAAATGTTTAATAAACTTATAACTGTGTTTATAAATGAGAAAATATTAAGGAAATTCTATAGATCCAGGCAGAGGAAGTATTAGGAACCCAAAAGAAAGAGCCGAGGAAGCCTTGGATGACAGACGAAATAGTTAAGCTAATAAATGAAAGAAGAAGGTATACAAATCAAACTAACACTCAAGAACAACAACAATATCAAAGGGCTAAAAGATGGAAAGAATATCTGGAAGAATTATATGAGGATAATTCAACTATGATATTTGAGGAAGAAGATAATGTAGATGAGGATGATAAAGGTGATTATATCTTGCAGGCAGAATTTGATCATGCGATGGACTCCCTTAAAAACAATAAAGCGTATGGTGTAGATGAAATCCCAGCAGAGTTAATTAAATACACAGACGTAGTTGTTAAAAAAGAACTGTACAAAATATGCAATGAAATATATTTAAAGGGAAGAACCATTAGTGATTTCGAGAAGGGTATTGTGGTACTGATTCCAAAAAAGAAAGGAACACAAAAATGTGAAGAGTACAGAACATTAAACCTCATCACACATGCCGCCAAAATTATCACCAGAATAATCAAAAACAGGATAGATAAAAAGATAGAAGAAAATCTGAGTAAAGATCAATTTGGATTCAGAAAAAACATAGGGACAAGGGAGGCAATTTTAACACTGAGAGTACTAATTGAAAAACAAATTAGAAGAAACAAAGATACATTTATAGCCTTTGTCGATTTAGAGAAGGCGTTTGATAATGTAAAGTGGAGTATATTATTCGATATTCTGAAATCAATTGGAATTAAATATTACGACAGAAGATGCATATATAATTTATACAAAAACCAAACTTTATTAATACGTATAGATGGAAAAGAAGAAACAGCAAAAATTAAAAAAGGGGTACGACAGGGCTGTAACCTATCACCCATGCTGTTTAATCTATATATTGAAGAAGTAATGAAAGAACTAAGAATAGAAGTAGAGCAAGTAGTTAGAATAGGTGGAGAAACAATTAACGATCTGAGATTTGCTGATGACATCGCTTTCTGCGCAGAAACAGAAAATGACCTGCAAAATATTTTAACTAAGGTCAATAAAATATTAGGGGACAAATATGGAATGCGATTAAATAAAAAAAAAAGACAAAGGTTATGGCGTGCAGCAAGACAAACCCTGCTCAACTTAATATATACATAGATAACGCACGCATAGAACAAGTACAACGCTTAATTATTTAGGAAGTAAAATAACAGAAGATGGCCGTAGTAAAGATGAAATTCTAAGTAGAATAGCGCAAGCGAAGAGGGCTTTCCAGAATAAAAAACATCTACTAACCACCAATAGTATGGACTTAGAGGTAAGGAAAAGGTTCTTAAAAATATATACAATATACATGGAGTATTGCCTTATATGGCTGTGAAACCTGGACAATCAGTGCAATAGAGAAAAGAAAACTAGAGGCCTTCGAAATGTGATGTTATCGTAAAATGTTAAGAATTAAATGGATTGATAGAATAACGAATGAAGCAGTACTAATTAGAATAAAAGAAAAGAAAATACTATGGCATACCGTAAAAGTTAGAAGAGCTAAAATGATAGGACATCTACTACGCCATGAGAGTCTAACAAAAACCGTCATAGAAGGCGACGTTGAAGGCCATATAGGAAGAGGAAGACCAAGGATAGAGTATATGAAGCAATTAATGAGTGACATGGGGAAGAATAGTTATAAAAAACTAAAGGAATTGAGTAATGACAGGGAAGCATGGAGAACTGCAGCAAACCAATCTAAGGATTGAAGACTAAAAGAAGAAGAACTGTGTTTCCATTTTTAACTGTATTTATTATATTAGCGCAATAGACGTCCTGTATTAATTCTTGTTTGTGTATTAAAATATTTTTATTTTCCATATTAGTATCAGCTATTGATATAGATACTACTGTTTCCGTTCGCGGTTTGAATGTAAAACATATTTTATTTAATTCGCGTTTAATATCGTTTTTAATCGTTAATATATTATTCGCGATATCTATTACTGCGTTATTTTGCAACAAGAAGTGGTGACCTAGAATCCCGTCTTTCGGTATTGGGAATTCTTTATTCAGTACATGAAAATCGGTTTTTATTTCATTTTTATTTAATATTAATATTATTGTAATTTTACCAATAGTAGATACTATTTTGTCATTTATTCCTTTTAAAAATATTTTTTCTTTTTCGTTTACTAAAGTTTCGCCAGTTAATTTATCTATTTTTATTAAATTTATTTCGCTACCGGTATCTAAAAGAAGACTAATATTTTCTGTATTAAAATTAGGCAATTGAAATAAAATATGATTATCGTGTATTACTGAGACGATGTTGAAGCAACGTTGTACACTTGCTCCTCCGGTACGGCTACTATTTGGCTGATTGAACGGACGCCAGCGCCGTTTGATGCCTGCCCGTTTCCCGGCTGATTAGTATTTAGTATTATTACGCTCATTTCTTTGCCTACTATAACAGCTAACACTATCATGTCCTATTTTATTACAGTAAGTGCAAGTTATCGGCGTTGCATTATTATTAATATTATTTTTTTGAGCATTATTTTTATTTTGTACGGGTTGACGAACAATATTATTTTATCTTTGATTTTGTCTGCCAATGCGACAATCACGCGCGATATGATTATTTCTACCGCAATTAAAACATCCTGTATTATTTTGTCTATTAATATTCTGATTATTATTATTATATTGGTTATTATTATTACGCGGATAATTATTATAGTTATTATTTGGAATATTACCGCCTCTGTTAAAATTTTGACCGTTAAAATTATTATTCCTAGGTAAATTGTTGACGTTATTATTGCGATAATTATTATTAAAATTATTTCCATTTTGTCCATAGTTTCCGTTATTTCCGTGATTATAGTTTTGTCTAAAATTATTGTTGTAATTGTTAAATTTTTGCGTGTTATTATAATATTATTACCCTGATAGTTATTTGGCTAACGTTTATTATTTTTATAATTATTTGCGTTTTGTTCCTTTTTTACTTCATTCTGCGTTATTTCCGTATTATGACTAAGTTCGATTTCCAGTTGTCTGGCTAGTTCCAAGAATATTTAGTACAACTTCTCGTGATTATTTTGATACCAAAATCATGTTTCTACGATCAACGAGGCCTGAGAACTATTGGAAGTACGAAAGCATGTTTTTGGCAAAAAAATTACGAATTTGCCGTCGTCATGTGCTGCTAAAGCGATTATAGCGGCAGCGTTCTGAAATAGTACTTCTTACACCACCCCGCTTGCATAAGCAGCCGTACCGCACCATAGGTCAAAACTGGTTATTTATCGCAGCCGCGCACGGGTTATAAATAGTCAAAGACGTCGATACAAAAATAATAATTTTTGTCAATGAATAATATTATTTTATTTTTCAATGTTATAATTCGTATTCCGATTACTACCGCGTTTTACGCAAAATGGAACTAGGTACATTATATGGTAAAATTGTCACAAATCAGCTAGAGAACGTACGATTTAAACAATTTTTTTTTCAATTATAGACTATATTGTTCTATAAAATTAGCGTATTGATATTCAAGACGAATTTTTTTAAATTTAAATTAATATAAGAGTATAACTGTATAAGTAAAAAAAAGGTAGGCAAGTGGGTGTCGCTCTACTTTACAGTAGGTTACAAGTGAGTCACTACATACCTACTGGATTGTGTTAAATTTGAATTCAGTGATAAATATTGTATAAGAAAAATTAATCTTAGCGAAGACGGAGAGTCAGCCTACGATATATTATAATATATATTTTTAACTACAAAATAATTTAAAATTTGACAAATTTTTTCAAAATTCAAACATAAAATAGTTATATAAAAAAACGTGTGCCCATTGATTTATAATATTTTTCAACTGCTATTTAACAAAATATCTGTAACCTAATCTGTGGGGCTTTGAATTAAATTTTCACGTTTTTTGACTCAACAAATTTAATTAATAATTTATCAACAATTATAGAAAAAAAAATTAAAAATGTTCGTAAACAGATCAAAAAGAATGAAAATGTTTTGAAAATTGTATCAAGTATAGTAGTAGACGATCTTACGAAGAATCTTGTACTAAATTTTTAAATCTTAAAAAAAATAAAAATTGTTATGAATTTCTAACAAAATAATTTGCACATTTTCTTCATTTTTACGTATTTTCTATTTTGTCAAAATTCGAACTTTAAATGTTTATAAAAAAATGCGATTACTGACTATGTATAAAATATATTATTAATATTTTTCAACTATTATATTAGGCGCCTCGTATTAATAATTTTCAAGAATTTTTTACCCAACGAATAACATTTTATTGACATTCATAGAAAAAAAAATTCTAAACTTAAAATGTAAATATAGTTAAAAAATAATTTAAATATTTATAAAATGTTATTGTGTTAAGAAAATTCTAATATCTCGGACTAGGGTAGGTTAAATTTGAATGCAATGATAGATATCATTGATATACGAAAAACGATTCTGAACGGAAATGATTTGTTAGTCTAGGTCCTAGGATATATTATATTTATATATTGTCATATATTCTATTTTGAAACAAATTCAAACATTTAAGTAAAGGTCTCAAGATCCTACGTTAGGTAATTTTTTAAAAAATACAAAAATCAAAAATTATTTAGTAGTAAAACGTTATTTTACACGTGTATTTTTGATTTAAAATTAAAATTAAAACTTTAAACACTCATAAATTTTTTTAAATTGAATAATCCTCAAACTTTTTTATAATTATTCTAAGCTTAACTTATGGACAGCATAGTATTAAATTTTCAATTCTTAGCTTTTGATAGTAAAATATTTATAAATTTTTAACTACCAAATAGTTAAAAATATTCATGATTTTAACGAATTTTTGTCAATATTTGAACTTCAAATGCTAATAAAAACAAATCATTTTAAATACTAGAAATTTTCATCAAGTCTAAATATTTTGACTTTTTTTAAGCTATTTATTGACAATTGAAATTGTTGATGTATCTAAGTTTTTTGTTTGAAATGCCGATAAAAAAAATTTGGCGTTTTAAAAAATTTTTAAAATTTAATGTAAGATTTATAAGTTATATAAGTTGCACTTATAGCGTAGTAAAAAAAAAAAATCAAAAATTGTTAGTCACAATTTTTGTTTATAAGCATTTAAAGTTTAAATGTCTACGAAATATGTCAAAATCGCGAAAATTTACAAGAAATCTTTAAGTTAAAAATTCATAAATTTTTTGTGATTTATATCTAAAACCCAATACAAAGTTCTCCATAACATTTTATTCAAATCACTGTAAAAAAAAAAACTGCAGTGACAATGCAGAAAAAAAATTATGAGCGTGTGAAATTAAATATTTTACGAAATTGCGTAAAATAATAACGATATATTGCAATTTATATCTATAGCTTATAATATAATATATCTTACTAATTATCCTAGACTGACAAATTATCTCCATCATTTTGTATACAATGATACCTGTCATTACATTAAAATTTAATACATTCATTATAGTAACCTTCTCTCCGTCTCTACTATACAGCAGAGCGATACTCACTTTCCCACCCTTTTTAAATTTAAATATGGAAATTGTCTTACAAATTTTAATTATTTAAAAAAGTAAATATGTTAACGATAAATCAACGTTAATATATTATCAATATTTTTGTTTTATTGTTGTTTTTGATTTTCAATAACTCAATTTAAAATTATTTAGCCCCCCCACCATAAAAAAACCCTGGCTACGCCTCTACATTAAAATTTTAATTATTCGAAATATTTTTAGTTAGTCGAATTATTTTTTTTCCCGTGAAATTTGAGTACACCGAGAGTACACTGTAATATTATATTATATAATTTTTCTTACACGATAAAATTTTCAAAATATTTTAATTGGTTTTGAACTGTTTACGGATATACTCAGTTTCCAACTTTTTAGGTTTTTTTTTATAAATTTCAATAAAATATTAAAATGTTATTTGTTGTGTAAAAAAGCTTGAAAATTTAATATAAAAGACTCCTATTATAGTAGGTGAAAAATATAAATACTACATACAGTCATTTTTTTTTATAAGCATTTTAAGTTCAAATTTACAAATATAAAATACGTAAAAAATACAAAAAAAAATGTGCAAATTATTTTGTTAGAAATTCTTAAAATTTTTTTTTTTAATTTATGATTAGAAAATGTTATATAATATTCTTCGTAAATTCGTCTAATTTTTTATAAAAAAAAATCTCTATTGGAAATTCAAATTGAATTTTTATGAGTGTTCGAAATCAAATTTTTACGACATTAAATATTCCATAGACTTATAATATAAGTCTATGGGATATTCACTCCATCATTTATCACGTAGCGATTTTCTTATTTTATTGTAATTCAAAACAAATAACTGAAATTACTTGAAAATTTAACTAAGTAAATGTTTATATTCTCATTTTCTAAACACAATAATATTTTTAAAATATTTTGGCTCGTTTTGAGCTATTTACGGACAATTTCAAATTTAAATTGTTTTAGTTTTTTATTTGTTTATAAATGTCAATAAAATTGTATTCGTTGGATCGAAAATCTTGCAAATGTAATACAAGGCTCCTTATATATTATATATTGTTAGAATATCAGTTAAAAAATATTAAAAATACCGTGTCTATTTTTTTATTAGCATTTATAAAGATCGATTTTTTTACAAAAGACGTAAAAACAACGAAAATGTGCAAATTATTTCGAATTAGAAATTCATGAAAATTTTACGTTTTAAATCTAACATTTGAAATTTAATTAAAGATTCCTCATAAGTTTGTTTATTTTTATTAAAAACAAAAATCTTTACCGGAAAGTTAAATTACATTTTTAAGAGCGTTTGAAGTTGAAATTTTTACGAAATAAGATATTCACTTGATTTCAAAAAAGAATGACTTTATAGACACTTGGAATGTATACCATATGTATATTTACCAATTACTATATTTGATAACATTTCCAAAATATTTTGACTCGTTTCTAATCGTTGATTACGAACATTCTAAATTTTAAAATTTAAGATTCTGAGCGGAACAATGAATGTATTGGTTTTACAATTATGGTTTTTTTTTATGAGGGGGAGGTCAAAATTTTAATTTTCCAATACCTAGTATTCAAAAGCGCCCAGAAGAACAAAATAAAAATAAAGTAAAAATGAGAATTTTTATGCAAAATGGGCTGATAAAATTGTTTTTTATTTTTGGTGTAACTATAAAACAAATGATCATAAATACATAAATTTTTCACTAAATGTTTATACTAGTCTTTTCTATACAAGAAAAATTTTTCAAAATATTTTGATTTGTTATAATATTTAAAATCCAGTCACTTTTTTATAAGCATTTCAAGTTAAAATATTAACAAAATACGTAATAAAGAAAAAAATTTGCAAATTATTTTGAGCTATAAACTCATTAAAAATGTTCTTTTTAAATCTGAGATTTAAAAATGTAATACAAGATTCCTCATAAGTTTTTCTACCTTTACCATAAAAAAAAAAAAAAAATGTTTACAAGAAAGAGTCACTTTAAGTTTTTATGAGGGTATGAAGTTCATATTATTACAACATTGGATATTTCACTCGATTTCTCATATAGGGATTTTCTTATTTTGTTGCATTTCAAAAACGAATAACTGTAAATACATAACATTTTCACTATTCACTAATCAAAACTATTTAAAATGTTGCTAATATTTTTTTAGGAGATTAAATTATCGTACACAAATTGTTTCATATCACTTATAAGTTACAACATAAAATACGCAACATTTTTACTAAAAAATCTATTTAATCGTAATAAAATTATTATTTTACATGTATTTTAAAAAGTAATTAAGTTAGAAATATAAATCGAGTTATGGTGTTTAATAATTTTTATGCTTATTTATATTTTATTACATTTTATTTCCATTAATGCATCTAACTCAATTAATCCATTCGGCGATACAGCTAAAAAGGGTTGTTTCTTATCTATTATTAACCCTGCCGGAAGAATTTCTTTTTCGATCACTTTTTCTAATTGTTCTTTAGCTATGTTCTCATTTTCTATACCATAACGAGTTGATGCATTCCCTTTGAATGTTCCAAATAACATATAACTAACTACTTTATCTCGTGATGTAGTTTTCCGCAATTTACAAATTCGACCAAATAGTGATGCAGTTAAACTGTAAAAATTAAAAGGCAATATCAATATTGATTTGTTTAAAATTCTGTCATGACTATACAGTGAAATAAATATTTTGTTAAATAATGAATGTTCCTTGGAGAAAAAAAATAATATGATTCTATTGTCTATACTATTATTTACTGCTATGATATAATATATTATTATACTAACCGTTTTTTTCTTTCTAAATGCCATTCTTCACATTGATGTTGCCTTTTCGTTCGTTTTTCTAATGATTGTACTTCACTTGTTGATAATTTTAATTTTTCTAAAAATTTGGTCTGTAAATTAGTGTACTCGGTATCAGTGATATTTTCAAATGGATCAATTTCCTCTAAAACAGCACCGTAATTTTGATCAGGTCCTGCAGATGCTTTAATTTTTGATCGAATTGATGGTTGACAAAAGAGACGACGTCGTCTTTTTTGACATAGTGATGACTCGTGTTTTTTAACATATCGTTTTGTAAATAAACCCGGACTCTTTGTGGTGATATGTTTATTAAATAATGATAAACGGCTCATACCAGAATTGTAAGCCGTTACAGCTACATTACACCTCAACTCATAAGATCCTTTTTTTGAAAAGTTAATTCGTTTACCACCAACAAATTTTGCTAAAATAGAATTATACGATTCTGCAGCGTTTTTGTTATAATTATACATTAGGTTTTCAGTGTGGTATATCAACATATTTTTTATTTTAGTTATATCTTCCCAAATACCCAGTCTCTTAAAATCCTGGACATGGTTTTTTTCATCTACACGATAAAAATTAGGAAAATAAATAAATGTATAAAAAAATATGTAATAAATAGGTAATAAAAAAATTAATGCATAAAATATTAAATGTTAGATTTTTTTTATATCATACATTAGGCATGTCATAACAGAATATTTTAGTTTTAAATTTAAAATGCAGTTAAAAAAAAAATGCATTATTTTATTAGTCAGCCGTGTCCTAATTCTTTGGTATTTTTTTTTTTATAATTTCATATTTAAACTTTATACTTTATAGATTATAGAATAATATAATAAATTAAATGAACACTTGAACATTATGAAAAATATTGTTTACCTATTTTTGGACCTTCACAAAAATATTGACTGCAATCGCTATGATCTCCAAAGACATGACTTGGGCCATTTATAATGTCTTTTTTTAATTTTAACAAATTATCTTCGTACGGTATAGTTCCTAGTCGTCGTTGTCTATATTTTATAGCTTCGGTTACTGCATAGCGAAGTCTCAATAATCGATCATGTAATAATGTAATATCTTTCGATAGCATCCTGGTACACATTCACCTTTTGAATTCTTTCTTTTATTTGAAATATCTCTCAGCTTATTAATATAGTTTCTTAAAAGATGGTTAGTGCATTCGATTTTTTTAATTACTATATTTGGACCATAAGGATTTGCTTCACGTAATCGTTTCATAACAGAACTATCGCCATCGCCTTATAACGAAGTAAAAAATATTACAGACTAAGTGTCATATTTAATTAAAAAAATATCTTACCAATTAATTTAGAATAAACAATTCCATGCATTAATAAACTTTGTTTGAAACCATCTACAATAATATCAGCTTCCATACCGGTTGACGGACCATTCCAGTTTTTAAAGCATAAATGCTCAATAATTATGCTTTTTTTTACTGCGATATCACAAATGCAGCAATATTTATTTCGCACGCCAATAAATATAATTTTTTTAGTTCTAGCTCCTACAATACAAGCCTATATACAACAAATTAAAATGTAAATTAATTAATTCATTTTTTTATAACTTATTATTTTTTTTTAACTTACTACTCCCGATAAAGCATTGTAGTTAGTTTTGTATGACCGTTTACTCCACGCACCGTCAGCTATAACAGCAATTGTAGGCCTACCTTGATTATCTATTTCTCCATTTTCAATTGCTAATCGTTTTTCTTCTTGTCCCGCCAACTGCATTTCATTCAATGCTATGATATTCATATGCATATACATAGTATTATGGAGATCTTGATATGTTCTATTACACATATTGGGCATATTTAATGTCGCAGCAAACTCTTCTAATTGGCTATAGCCTTGTCCGGTATTAACTGTAGCGCTTACTATGGCCATATTAATATTTTTACTGTTACAGCTCTCATCCTCACTATTTATAATTTCATTAATGCCACATATTTTGCATTTAAATTGAAAAGTGCTGAGGTATCCCTTACGTATTTCTTTTAAGAACTCTAAATAATGGAAAGTACAATTAAAACCTTTATGGTGAATAGACTGCAGTGAATTAAATAGCTGTTTGATATCTACAATTCGTCTACCTTCAAGTGTTTCCCACGGATCAACTTTTGCGACGATTTCGTTTTGTGAGGGGTAAAAAAAAGATTGTTCTAAATTTCTTGAGACATTTATCGGTTTTGTTTTTTTTGGTGTTACTAGAACATCTGTAGTATTCAATGTATTTTTTGGGGTGGTAGAACAAATAGTCGAAGTAGATGGTTCCACAGTTATTTCATTTGTCTACAGTTTGAAAAGAAGTATATACTATTTATAAATATTTATTTAAACCAATATAAATAATATTTAAAAAAAAGAGTGATCATGTGAGTAATGCTCTGCTGTAAAGTAGGTCACTATAATGGATGTATTAAATTTGAATACAATGATAGGTATCATTGTATACGAAAAACGATTCTGAACGGAGATGATTTGTTAGCCTAGGATATATAATTTCCAGTGGTGGTTGGTGAAAAAGGTGGTTTATGTTTTAATAGCCTGAATACACCAAAATTTAAGTTATTTTATAATTATTGTACGTAAAATGTATAGAAAATCTTGTACTAAATTTTCAACTCTTAGCTACTAACACAAACATTTTTATGAATTATATCTAGAAAATAATTTGCAAATATTCATGATTTTGACGAATTTTTGTCAATATTTGAACTTCAAATGCTAATAAAAAAAAAATTGTGCCTATGTATTCTTATAATTTTTGAATCACTATAAGCAGATTAACTTATCAAAATCTTTGTATTACAATTTCAAGTATTTTGACTCGTCCAAAAAAAAATTTATTGATATTTATAAAAAAAAAAATCTAAACACATACGAATATTTTTAATGCCTATAAATACGAGCATTAAAATAAGCAAAATATTTTTATCATGTTAAGAAAATGCCAATCTAAATAACTGGTGAAATTTTCAAGTATATACGACTTTTTGAATAATAACAAATATTTAAAATCGTAAATCGTTATCGTTACGTAATTTCGTAAAAATTTAAAATTCAAAATATGTTCATAACATTTTTCCTATAATAATGCTTCGAGTTTTCTCTATAGCTATTTAAAGGAAAATTTATGGAAAACTTGGTGTTTAATTTGTTAACCTTAGATATAAATAAAAAAATTTAATGATTTTTCAAGTACAAATTATACTTGCAAATTGTCGCGAATTTGACATATTTCGTAAAAATTTGAATTATAAACGCTTATAAAAAAAAACTGTGACTAACGGTTTTTGATTTTTTTTAACTACAATAAGAAAAACACCTAATAAGGAACTTTGCATTAAATTTTCGAGTTTCTTTAGACCCCCAAAATTTTTTTATCGACACTACAAAAAAAAAACTAAAAAAAATCGAAAATCTCAAGTCTATAAATACTTTTAAAAAAGTCAAAATATTTTGAAAAATATTTCGTAAATAGATAACGCTAATATAAACATTTGATGAAAATTTCAAATATTTACAATGATTCGTTTTTGAGTTACAGCAAAATAAAAATATTAATTTTGTCAAAAACTGATTATACGTAAAAATTCCCGTTTTTCCGTTACTTTATTAGGTATTTTTCTAACACTTTTGAAAACTACTGGAAATTTCTTACTTTTGACCCCCCAAAGTACCAACTAGATGAAATTTTCTTTTCAAAGAGGAACTGATTTCAATAATCAAAGCATTATTTCTACTCGTTTACTCTACGTTATAAATTTGTTATAAGTAAAATTTGAAAAAAAATTGAGCGTAAATCCACAAAAGTTTTTATGAAAACTATGATGATGTTGAACAGTCTTCATTATTGTTGGCTTGCTGCCTTATGTAAAACCACTAAATTAAATTAATATTTTTATAATTACCTGAACATCACAACTTTGATCTTCGTTACTTTTTTTCTTAATTGATTGTAAATTTTTTAATCTATGTTTTTTTAATTTAGGTGCACTTAATTTGGGAGTAACCGAATTGGTTCCCGTTTGGCTGAATTGGTTCCCGTTTGAAAAAGGTATTTTATTAAGTTGAGCCGAATTGGTTCCCGTTTGCGTACAGGTAATTTTTAATTTTTAATAATTAGTAGAAAATATAAATTAGATAGTATAAAATATAAATGTACCTTCATGGCAATATTCTATAGTCTATACTCTATAGTATAATATACAATAAGATGGCAATATATTTAATATTTATATATTGGCAGTTTAGCAAATTATCGGTGATACCCCGATCAATTAAGATAACGATTGAGATATAATATGTACTTTTATCGCTGTATAGTATATCTTCTATATTATCCTATGTACGAATGACAATAATGTTAGTGAGCAGTGAGCACCGTACAGTCTCGAACACATCATATAAATTTGTAATTTGTATTTCATATTTTATTTTTTAAATTTTAATTTTTCGTAATTATGGAGTTTATGTTTAGTGAAAAGGGAACTAAGTTGTTGATTATTGACAATTACAAGTTTGGATTCCAAAAGAACCTAGCAGATAACATACAGAGGTGGATATGTACAAAACGAAAATGTAAAGCATATGTTAAGTTGAACGGAGATTGTTTATGTGAAGAAGTATTAACACATAACCACGAAAAAGAAGCCGATGGTACTCTTGTGCGACAACAATTGACAAATTCACTAAAACGAAAATGTGACGAACTTATTACAGAGCGACCATCTAAAATTATACGCAAGGAGATAGCTATAAACAGTCATACCCGAGTAGCAATTCTTGTATTTAACGTCGGTTATTTAAAACTGTGTTCTAATACCAGTGCTAACACTGTTGATTAACATTCATAAAAAACCCAGACGGTTCAGAGAAGGTTTTGATGTACGACTTGTAAACTAATTATTTTAGTTCGGTTTAATGTCGGTTTTATGGACAGTGAACCGTGTACATATCGTTGTAATAAACTAACAGTGACCGAACCGTTCATACACAGTTTTTCGTCACAGTGTAAGAAAACATTGATTACACTGTACACCTTATCGGTTAATAAATAGTGGATATTTATAAATACGCGGTTTAAAATTTATATTGTTATTATATTATTGTTTTATTTTTGTGTAGTTTCGATGATTATATAAGTATTTATAATCAATAATGATACTAAATTAGTTAACATTGCACTTGATTCATTCACTCGTTCGCGCTTTTTCTCTGTTGTATGTGATGATGCATAATATTATAAAGTTTTTAACTGTTAAAGTGTAAAAACAAAACACGTGTTTTTGTTTCATTTCGGTGTGTCAAATTTTAATTTATGAACTGTTAAAATGTAAGTACCTTTCAATTATTTAATAGTTTTAGTTATTAGTTATGACTAAGTTCCTATTACTTATTTACATGCATGATTAAATTTAATAATTCCTTGATAACAAAATTATTGTGTGTGTTAAATATTTCTGTACTATTACAATACTTTATTAATACAATTATTAGGGTTAAAGAACAATTTATGTACTTACTGTACTTGTACCTATACATGGCTTTACAATTATTTTTTTATATCTAAACATGTGCCTAGTGAATTTAAAATAGGTCTTAAAAAAATTACTTATTTTCTATGAATCCTATGTTTTTTCTTTACTGATCTTGTGGAACCATGTAAAAAGGTCATGATCATAATATTAACACAGCACACATAGTATTTTTATAGAATAGATAATTATAAAAATTGCACATTTATCATAATATATAAAAATTAAGAAAAATATGAATTTTTGATATAATCGTTTATACCCAAAGCCTATTTTAAGTAAAAATGTTTGGTATTATTAGTGAGGACAGTACTTTTTCTTTTATATATTAGATATGTATATATAGTTACCATATAATAATGCAAATAATATGGGGAGAAAAAGTGCAGCTATTTGTACTTGTTAAATATTAAGTTTAGGTGCATTTGTTGCAATGTACATTGGTAAGTTTTGTTTAAGTCTAATTTCTTTTACATATATATGTAGGTAATACTATTAAATAAGTAACTTTGTCCAATGTGTTATTTTATGTGTACCAACCATAGTGTACTATAGGTAAATACATTATATATATTATATTGTTTTTATAATAGAAATATTTGTCAAACTAATGATTATAATATAATATGTTATAGACATGTTAACAATTCAGAAAGACTAGTTTGTTGTTTATAATTTCAGATTTCTGACATTTAATTATATTTTTAAATAGGTCAAAATCTACTAGATATCGTCAAAGAAAAAGGGCTGCACTCTATGTAACTTCATTATTTTCATCTAGTAGTGAAGAGCATTTAGAAAATAATCCAAGTCTCGATCCAAGTCCTCTCATTACAAATATAATTACATCCGCTTCATTGCCCGTTAATAACACTACAAATACTAATTCTGTTGAAGTTAATACATTTGATAATGATTGTAATAACTTTTGTAGTGGTGATGAAAATTCTGATAACGTTAGTAATAATTCTAGTTCAGATAGTGATGTTAACAGTAATATATTGTCAGAAGATGACAAATGTGAAAATGTTGAACTGATAATTGCTAGGTGGGCCTGTAGAAATTCTATATGTCATTCTGTATTAGATGATTTATTAATTTCTTTGTCAAAGTGCTCTCAATTTAAAAATTTGCCAAAAGATTCTCGCACATTATTACATACTCCTTCAACTACTGTACTCAAAAACATTACAGGCGGTGTGTATTATCATTTTGGAGTTGTAAATGAAATTGAATATTTATTCAAGACTTTTAAAAATATCCCTACTGTTTTACAATTGGTAGTTGGGGTGGATGGCCTGCCATTAATGAAAAACCCTCCAAGTCAGCTATGGCCAATTCTTGGTTATTTTTCAAATATTGTTGTTGAAAAACCAAAGGTATTTATTATAGGAGCTTACTATGGAAAATCTAAGCCAGGCGAATGTAATGAGTATATGCAGGATTTTGTCGATGAATTGTGTACATTAATAAATGTAGGGACTGTAGTAAATAATATAAACATTAATATTTTGTTAAAAGCAATCATTTGCGATACACCTGCCAAATCATATATCTTAAATGTCCGTGGCCATACATCCAAAAATTCATGTTTAAGGTGTTACACAATTGGGCAATATGAAAATAATCGTGTCTGTTTTCCAGATTTAACTGCTAACTTAAGAACTCATAGTGATTTTATAGCATATAGTGATTCAGAGTTTCACTGTGGTGAAACTATTATTTCTAAAATACCTAAGTTTGACATTATAAATGATATTCCATTCGATTACATGCACAGTGTATGCATTGGGGTGATGAAGAAACTTTTACTATTTTGGACTGGTGGTGTAAAACGACACCACTTAACTCTTCCAAAAAATTTGTTATTTGTGTTAGATGCAAGGTTAAATAATTTAGGGCAATATGTACCTCATGAATTCCAAAGAACCCCAAATGAGAACAGTAGAAAACACCCAATTCACGATGCATCTCGACTTAAGGCCACAGAACTGAGGCAAATTTTACTTTATACAGGCATGGTTATTTTTCATGATGTTCTTAGTAAAGAAGTATATAATCATTTTTTAGAATTTTGTGTTGCAATAAGAATTCTCTCTATAGATAATATATCTGATGAGTATAATGAATTTGCCAAAAAACTAATTTATCATTTTGTTGCTACTTTTGCCCACATCTATGGAAAATGTTACATGTCCCATAATATCCATACAATACTTCATTTGGCTGATGATGTCAAAAAATTTGGGTCCTTGAATAAATTTTCTGCGTTTCCGTTTGAAAATTATATGCAGCCTTTAAAAAAAAAAAAATCAAAAGTGGTGTTAAACCGTTACAGCAACTGGTACGACGCTATACTGAGGAAAAAATACTTTGGGATAGTCAAAAATCAGCATCTGAAAATTACAATGTACCTTTTAATTTTCAATGTAAATATAAAAATAGGCCATTAACTGAAGACAGTTGTGAACCTCAATTTACTGGTTGGAAGATGAAAAATTATATTATAAAATTAAATAAAGCGGATAGTTGTGTAAAAATGAAAAATGGAGATATTGTACAAATAGAAAATATTGCTACATCAAAAACAAGTGATGATACAATATTAATAATTGGACGAAAGTTTAATAAGCTATCAAATTTTTTTGATGATCCTTGTTCTTCAAATTTATTAAGCATAGAAAGTGCATCTAATCTTAGTTATCTCCTCTCTTGGAAGTTGAGTGAAATAAAAGATAAAATGATGTGTCTTCCACTGACTAATAGTAATGTTTTTATAATTTTGCCTTTATTGCATACTCAGTAAATTAATAAATATTTTATAATTTAAAATTATAAAACCCAACCTATACATATATTAAATTTTATTTTGTAAATATATTGTTTATAATTTATCATTTTTTAAAGTTAATTTATTCCACAATATAGTATTCTTGTTATCCTTTATTATATCCTTTATTAAGAGTGCTGCACCTATATAAAGAATTTAATTTATTTATTAAATATTATTGAGGTGGGGTTAAGATAGGTAAGATTTTTTTACTTAAAATTAGTAAAAATAGTTGATTAATACCTATTAATACTAATACCTATACTGTATTAACTTATTTAAAAAAATAATATTTAATTTGTTTAAATTATTATCAATGTGTTGTAATTTTATAGGACTTGGTATGTTGTTATTTTTGTTGAAACCAACGAAGTTCAGCATGTTCCAAGCACATGGCTTATTAGTAAGGAAATTTGTTGGTTTCCATACATTCAAAAAGATAAAAAAGATGTATTTTTCTCTGTATCTCAAGTGTCAAATATGATAACAAAATGCACAACCCCAAACATGAAAGATGGTGCTAATTACGCTGTAAAATCAGTTGCTGGTCCATTTGGTAATAAGAATAATTTTACATTTTTCTATTCAATTTTTTTCCTAATTATATCTCGATGAGTATATCATACCTATTATATCGATTACATGGTTTTTAGAAAAAGAAAGTCAATCAAAAAAATTGTCCAAAGCCTGGTCGGAACCAGACACATCAGATGATGATAATAACTATCCAACTAAATCTCCGATAAGATCGTCTCCTAAAAAAAGAAAAATAGTACCGAAATTTAATCGTCAACTAGAAAAAGAATTTATAGAATTACCTAAACTACCTACCACACCAATGTGTAATAATAATAAATTGTATTTTATGGGTTACATATTATTTGAAATTAAATTATTATTTTCATTGTTATAGTGACAAGATCTAGTACAAATTTGAGTTCTATTTTTTCGGAGACAAATGCTGTATTACAAGGCTTAAACTCTAGTTACATTGAAACATCTACAGAAAGTAATAAGATTGGTATGCAACTCTAGTTATGAACATAAATGTTCATAGTAAAAAATCTATTTTATTTGTGTATAGTTATCTAATTTTTTTTTTATTAATTTTAATTTTTATGGTGTATAAATAGATACTGATACAACTGCAGTTAGCAGTTTTGTACCATTACACCAGACTGCTACATTAAAATATGTTTCTAATAATTCAATCAGTTCACCCATTGATTATGTGGAAAAGAGTAAATATATTAGTTATACTTGTCATTTACTAATTAGTAAAAATATTTCAACTAAAAATTTACTAGTATTTCCTAATTGTTATAGATGATTATTGTTTGAGTACAGGTGGTGGCAGTTCTGTTTTATGTGATACTGACATTACAGTTACAGAATCACAAATGTTGAACTCAATTTCAAAAAGCAGTACCCCTAAAGAAAATAGCAAATGTGGTATGTATATAAAAATATACAATACTGTATTATAAATTGTTTTTAATTTATTTAATCTTATTTGCGTATATAGATAACTTATGATTTTCATATTTATTAGTTATTACAGGATATGCTAGTCCTCTCCCAACCTATTCTAATTATGTATACAAAATAGTTTAGGATTCAATTGAATTTCCCAAATAAAAATATTAAATCTTAATTTATTTTAAGGTGCACAATATCATAATCTTCTTTTGACGCCTGTAGAGTATACCACAAATATGACTTTTCAAAATAATCAAGAAAACCCTATTAATGGAGAAGGTAAAATAAGATATTTTTTTAGTGCTGAATTCCTTTTAAAGAAACATTTGATAGGTTTGATAACATGTAACAATCATTTAGATGATATTGATGGATTAGCTGAATTATCGTGCAACTCTAATGATGATAATGTCTGTAACTTATTTAATATTGATAATGACCAGGATAATGATGTAAATATTGAAAATTCAGCCATTTCAAATTCAACTGAAAGTACAGCTGCAGTGAACATAAATGGTTTGTGTTCTATCATTGAATACCTACATGTAGTAGATAGAAAAATAATACTCAGAATGTTTGTTATAGAAAACTGTTGTTGCAAAAATTTGTCAGACATCAAAACTATGATAGAAAAAAATGATAAATCTACTAAGTCTGTTCTTAAGCAGATATTGATTCAGTTACATATGACTAATACATCAAACACTAAAATAGTTAATGCTATAAAGAACATGGACCAAAAGGTACAAGTAATCATGAAGTCTGACTCAAGAATGAAATCATTAGCTTTACCTATTCCTACATTGCCCACTGCTTTCATCAACTTATTACCAGCGAAATCCATAGAAGAAGTTGATTTAATTGAATCTATTTTATCAGATGACAGTGATGGGTTAAAGCACCAAGAAGAATTAGTGAGTTCTTATATTGAATCATATGTTTTTAAATTGTGTTTACTATATGAAATGTATTATTACTTATATTTAAAATCAAAAGTATTCAATAAATATGTACCAACATTGATATTATAGTTTATTTTAGCTCTTATATGATACAATATATTATATCATATATCATTATATATTATATATTCTGTGATATATATATAAATATATTACATGTAACGTATGATAAATAATAATACGATTATATTTTATTAATCTTGAAAAAATATTAATTTACAAATATATTCATGAAATTACACACTCTAATATATATATATAAAATTATATGGTACAAATTTTTTTAAATTACAGAAATCTTATATTTACATGAAAGTTGGGAGTATAAGCTCTTTTAGTGCAGCAATAAGGCATGCAATAGATACATGTTTCGTCTATGAAGTACTGTCCTCCTTCAGTTATAAAGGGAAAACCAAACGCAGTTTTATTAAATTAAAATTATTTTCTATCATTTATGGTGAGTATTTATATACTTTATAATGATTAAAAAGGATGAATATAACATTTAAAATATTGTTTTTATTATTTGTTATAGATGCTTTATCTGGTTTTCGAACAGATCCTCAAAAAGAAATAACATTTCACAATGTAACCGACAACTACATTAGACATTCTGGCTTTATTTCTAAAAATATAACTGCAGTATAGATATATAACTAAAAAGTATCTATGAAAGAATTAATATAAATCTCTGTTTTTTCTAATCTAGTATATTTCTAGTATTATAGGTATATAATATAAATATATAAGTATTATTGCGATATAAATATTGAATAGGTACTTGCAATGTATGAAAAAAGAAAAATTCTGCTGTTCTCAAGGTATACTAATAAGCTTTATTATACTATTATTTTTTACATTCTGTATTTTGATTTAAGTAAATAACAATATTATACTTAAATAAGCATTTATAAGTAAACTGAAATTATTATTATTATTTAATAACACAGTTTTAATTTTATTATTATTATTATTTTTTTATAAATTATTATTTCTACAAATAATAAGAGCATATAATATAAAGGCATTACTATCATATTTTAACATTTTGCATTTCAACTATAAATGTATATTTATTTAATGAGCAATTTGTATTAAATTATATATTATTTTATATTATTATGATATTATACTAAATAAATGTAAATATATAATTCATTTAATAAATATATTTGTTTCTATATATATAGTATATACATCTTTTTAATTTAAGCTGGTAATTAAATTCTTAAAAAAAAAAAAAAAAAACAGAAAATTTGATATAACTTGTGGCAAAAGGTAGCTCTAGTTCATAGAACTGAGATTGATGGTCCTCGGAACAGTTCTTTACCATTTTTTTTAATTTTATGATTATAAACAATCATATCTTTTTTTAATCTATTTAACCTAACCTATGGTTTTCAGGGAAAATGTTTAGAGTATTTCTTTATTAAGTTTAAGAATATATATTACGTATTTACATGTAACCCAAGCTATATAATATTGTATAATAATGTGACGATACGAATATTAAAACCTGTTTGCTACAAAAAAAAAAAATATTTATACTGACAAGATTATGCATCATCATTGCTAGGATTTTATTTAATTATAAGTATAATTAGTTTTTGTGTAGGCGGGAATGGCAACCTATAGCTTAGAGTTAAAAATGTTTAATACAGTGAAACCACTGAATACCGGGCGACCACGGAACTGTAAGAAATGCCTATGCCTACTATTTGGAATGATAGAAAATGAGAAGATTCATGTTCCTAAAAAAAAATTGGGTATTGAGAGGTGTCCGCTTTTGAGAGGTTTAACTGTAGAGAGGATATGGAATATTAATTACTTATACATTATAATCTTAAGACATGCATTATACATGTATAATAATAATTATAATAGTATAATTTGTACATACTAAATATATTTCTATGTATATAATATATATATATATATATATATATACTCGTATATACGGTTACAGTATTAAACATTGAACTATTATAACACAAGCTGATAAACAATGTATGAACCGTAAATTCAAATAAATTAAACCGTTATTACACAAGAAATTACACCGTTACTACACAAAGACACCAGTTCAAATAAAAACCCAAATGGGTGGTTGCACGGTTATAACACTGGCATTTGCACTCTGAATACACGGTTTAGCCTATATAAAAAATCGGTATTCAAAATCAGAAAAAAACCGTTCACTGAACAAGATTTACACCGTGTTTTAAACCATCAGAACTAAATATTTTAAACGCTGTGTAAACCATAAATGTTACTCGGGTAGTGACTCACTACTTCAAAATGATATTAACAGAATCCGTAAAAATTTGAATGCTGCTAAATTAAGAACAATTCCCAAGTTACCTTCTAATCTTGAAGAACTGCATAAAAGTGTCAGTGAATATTCGTTAATAACTAATATCGGAGAAAACTTTATTTATGACAACGATTCTGTCAACAATATAATTACATTTACATGCACGCAGAACTTGGAACAACTCAAGAAAGCCACTACATTATTTGTCGATGGAACATTCAAAAGTTGTCCTAAGCAATTTTACCAATTATTTTCTATTTTTATCAAGGTACAAAATAGCTATGTTCCTGTCGTATTCAGCCTACTCCCGAACAAGACTACGGAAACTTACATACTTGCATTAAATAAGGTCTCAAAATATCTAACAGTTGACACGGTTTTCGTTGATTTTGAAACAGCTATCCATAGTGCCATTACTTCACAGCTACAGCAAGTTACAGTTAGAGGTTGCAGATTCCATTTATGTCAGTCATGGTGGAGAAAAATCCAACAGTTTGGTCTTTCCAATGAATTTAAAGATAATACTTCAGAAATCGGGCAACTTCTGAAACTATTTTTTGGACTGCCCTTATTATCACCCGAAGACGTCGAAGACTGTTTTTATAATGATTTGATGGCCATAAAACCTTGCTGCCCAAAATTAGATCAGTTCTTTGACTACGTCCATGATACAAATATAAAGTTAGACAGTATCTTTCCACCGAAATTTTGGGCTAGATTTGACAAAAATATCGATAGGACTACAAATTGTTGTGAATCGTTTCATTCAAAGCTGAATCAAGAATTTACAAGTGCCCATCCTAATATATTTTATTTTATGGAAACATTAAATAGCATACAAACATTAAATTACATAAAATTTCGAAGTAATAATACTAGAAAACTAACTAGCAAACAACAAAAAAACAACAAGTACTTGGAAAATTGTATGAATGATTATATTAATAAGAAAATTACGCGAGTTGAATATTTAAAGAAAGTTTGTTTCAAACCAACGCTTTTAAATAATTGTAGGTACCTATTTATTATATTTTATTATTTTTATTTTGACTATAGTTGACTTCCAAATCAACGATTTAAAATTGTATATATTCTATCTTTTTTTTTATAACACACATTAACGCACATTTTTAATCAAGCCTACTTTTAAGTTGACAGTCCTAAGCCTGTAAAATTGAGAAGGAAAATGTGCGTAATTAAACGGGAACCAATTCGGCTTAACTTAATAAAATACCTTTTTCAAATGGGAACCAATTCGGCATGTGGGGTTGGAGCTCGGGAACCAATTCGGTACCAGCCCTTAATTTACACCTAGTTTTTCGGCCAAAACGCCAGTCTTTACCCATTTTGTAAAATAATGAAAAAAAAGTCAAAAAACAACAAAACAATGGTAACTTACAAACAACTTTACTGTTCGAAGTGTACTGAGAGTAGTGTTGAAATCAAATGATTCATAGGCGCCAGGCGGTATATAGTATATACTTTATATTTCCTTATAATATAATATGGGTCGTATTAAATTATGGAATAATATAATATTATTATTGATTATTATTGTTACCCATTAGTGATTTTTCTATACCTATCCAGTAATCCTTATCCACCAATTGATTCCAAAAATCGATGTCTCGACGCACCGAGCAACCGCCGCGCCGATCGCCGGAAGCAACTCTCATACACGCACTCACATGTCAATGATTTACGAAAAACGAAATATATTCTTGTATGCAAAACTATAAAAACTACTAAAAGCGGTAGTAAATTAAACATACTTCCTGATGTTTGATTGAAATTTCAAAAAAACGGTTGATAAATTCAACCTAATCTTCTAGACTATGCTCATTAGGAACCACTTTTTTGATTTAAAATCAGATATGCTCAAAATAAATACAAATATAATGCAATTATTTCATGGAATTTTTGAAAAATATATCTTAATTTTAAGGTCTTTTAAAATTGAAAATCAATAATTGACTTCCTAAAAAGCATAGATATTTTATCAACGAATTCATACATGTATTAAAAATTTAGATCGGACAATCCAAAGTATGTGTAATTTACCACCGCTTATTGGTCTAAAACGTATGAAAAATATGCGTGCTGCAGTCCCCTTAATAATAAATTACGGCTAAATTAATATATATTTTTTCTTGATTTTTTTTTATATATTTTTTTTTTTTTACTAAATTATATTAATCACTAAACATAATAATATTCTATATTTTTATATATATATATATTTTTTTTTACTATATTTAATTATTATCGTTTTTCTTCCAAAATTATTCTTATATATTTTTCAAATACTAGGCCTTTGCCTCTAAAATTCACAATTATTTTTCCTTTATTTTATTCAACACAATAGGGCTTATTTCTGTCTAATTAAAATTCTCAATTACCTCTCAATATAAAATAGGTACTCTGCCTAATAAAACTCACAATTATTTCTTCAATATAAAATAGGTACTTTGCCTAATAAAATTCACAATTATTCTCAATATAAAATAGGTACTTTGCCTAATAAAACTCACAATTATTTCTTCAATATAAAATAGGTACTTTGCCTAATTAAATTCACAATTATTCTCAATATAAAATAATAAAAACTTAAGACTTCACTGTCTTTTATAAATTCACAAAATATAAAGTCTTACCACTTTGCCTTCTAATAACTCAATAATAGGATTTAATTTCCTCAATAAAATTCTCAATTGTGATACATATATTTCTCTAATAATCAGTGGTGTATTAGTGAACAAATTTTTGGGTATACGCACTTTAAGCTATATTTTATTACAAAAAAAAAATTTTATCGCTACGCTCGATATAATATTACTTACATAATAGATTACAAGCTACATTAAACAATTTGTACTATAATCTTCGCTTTTTATATTTTTATACACAGTATTTCAGTTTGTATGTTAATTGTTAATATACTTTTAACTATTATTCAGATACTTACTCAATAGATAAAATTGTATTTTATTTATTAATAAAATTTTTGATTTTAAAATAGTGATGTCTTTCACAAATTCATTATATATCTAAAAAGTAGCAAATTCTAGACAAATATTAACAGCAGATTGGTAACTTAATTTATTTATAACAAATACAACTTTAAATAATTTATTACTAGTTACTATAATATTTTCCACAAACTCATTTTTCTTCTTGGACTTTATGTTTGTTTGGCTGATTTGGTTTGATTCTTGAATCTTCAGCTATTCTATGACGAACCAGCCACGTTTTAACATAATATTCAGGGTTCCAGTTGTCCAATGGAGGGCCATTTATATTAATAAACATTAAATTAGCCAAGTTTACCATTGTTAGTCTAGCTCTAAGCTTTGTACAAATATTGTTCATTACACTAAACCCTCTTTCACACTCAGCTGTTGATATTGGAAATGTTTTACACAAATTATAGACTTCGGGCATGACGTTTTTTGGCAAAAGTGTATTATCTTCAGTTAGTTGTCGAAGACCATTGATAGCATTTTGTTCATTAAGTAAAAAACGTTTACATATACGCTTCATTTCATTTTCCCCATGCCTAATATTAGTATTTTCTGGCCAGATGCTAATATCCATAATCAACAAATCGTGAATAATAGTCTCTTCGTTGCTATTTTCAAGTAATCTATGTTTAAGATTATTGGTAATGCTTGAAATAAACTGTTTTGGATTAATAGTAATTAATTTAGTGTTAGTTGAAAGTTAAATATTTTTAAATACCATAACTTCTTTAAGTTTAGAAACTTCAGACGGGTGCTTGTAAAAACCCGGAATGTAAAAATCTGGACAGTACAATTCAGGACGGTACAAATCCGGACGGTACAAATCCGGACTGTATAAATCTGGAATATAAAAACCTGGACAGTAAAAAACTGGAATTTAAAAATTTGAAATCCGTAAAAATCTGGACCGTAAAAACCTGGACGAAATAATTTATAGTGAAGCCTTGCTAGCGGCACTCATGCTTTTTTTCCCTCCACTGTTCATTGCTCCATTCTAACGGTCATAATTCTAATGGAATTTGACTTTTATCTTGTGATACATTGACCTAGACATTTAATAATTTATTTAATTTCTATTATAAATTGTCAAAAGTTAACTGAATTAAAACATAAACTAGCTTATTAAAAATGTAATCATTCAATGTATTTAAAGCATGATATGTATATACAATATCTAAATTAGTAATTATAAAATATCAACTATAAGCAAATATTCAGCTGGGCCTATTTTTATATGTAGTTGCATACATTATGTATATAATAGCATAATTATTTAAGTGTGCAGTAGCATATGTGTGGTAATTTTGATAGCCAGCTAAGCCCAGTTAAGTGGTAAAATAATTTTATTAAAATATATTGATATACATATAGTATAGTACATAAACGTATATAGTCAATAGATAATATTTTAGTTCACCATTTAAATTTTTTTTAAATATAATATATCTTATATGTATAATGTATCTAAATTTGTGCTATGATTGCCACTGTGCAATAGCAATTATAAATTATAATACATTATAGCTTCAAATATTATAATAAGCTAATAGCATAAGCATATTATTATGCAATAAATAATATGACAAACAAAAAACCACTAATCCAAATTAGAAGCATCATGTACCGTACATATCTTTGTTATAAGTATTACAACTTACTTCAACACAGTAAATAAATATTCAGAAAATCAAATTTACATTACCAATTTAAAACTTTAGTTGACACAACTGATGAGATAATAGATATAAAATATTAAATAACTATTTATTATTGATCCATCATGTTAATTTTTAGACTATGAGTATTCACAGAAATAAAATTTAAAATTTAAATTAATTTTTACTTCTTTCAAATGCAATATTATAATAAAATATTATGTACTCTTACCTGTGGTTCCAAAGTTACCATATTAGAATAATTACAATTGTTTGAAACTTTGGAAGTACATACTGCGTGAAGATTCTATAAAGTAAAAAAAAAATTTATTTTGTTCATAAAAAAGAAATATTTGAGCAAATTAATTTTTGACATAATTTACTTTGGTTTGAGATGGTAAATTCATAGGTATACTCTTGTCTGGTTCAGAATTGCAGATTGCTCAAACTCTACAGTTAATATAATATAATATAATAATAATTTATAATTAATTAGAATTTACAGTTTAATGTTTTTTTCATATACAATATTTATTCAATTTTATTTTAAAGCCACTAGTAACTTCTATAGTTATTAATTAATAAATCATTTTTATATTCATTATTAAAACATAATATTTAAAATAAATGTAGTAAATACTTACATAATCTATATTATATTCAGACAAACAGCCAATGGTCTCTACTTTAGGCTTTTTTGAAAAGTACGACAATATATTTGTTGTCAATTTCCTTTTATCTTCACTCATTTTGTAAATAGAAATTTTTAATTGGTATATTTAACAATTGGTACTAGGTAAGTACAATTAATATGGTATAAATTATCGTTAATTAATCGTTTATTTACAAATTAATGTCTAAATGACAGAAATCAGAATGATAGAAAGCAAACCTATCAATGTATCATTCATACATACATAATATATATCAATATTATCACATTAAATTAAATTATTAAAATCACAGACCAATGTTAAAACTTATAACTCAAATCACTTTTCTACTTTACAATGTCTCTGTGATAACTGATTACATGATTGTTATAAAACGTGGTTTTCTGAAAACATAAGCAAACCGAAACTTATTTACTTATTAAAATTAAATCATATATTATAGAATTCTTCTATTATGTATGGTTTAAATGTTTACAGCTATCAATTTTCCTCGTGACAATGGTATTATGATTATGTAACCAGTAGGCAGTAATCATACCGCATAGTTTTATTTATAAATAATCGTTTATCTATAACCGTGGTAATAATGCCATATTGTATACAAAAAATATTCTCGATTAATTTGTGATATTAACAAAAATATTCAATAATAAAATTATAAATATATTATCAATATTGTATATTTTATCAGTATACGCTTCTATACGGGCGTATACCTGCGAATTGTGTAAATTGTAAAAGCTATACGCTCTGATCGACAAATACGTTTTGGGTATACGCCGTATACCCTCCAATACACCACTGCTAATAATTCAACTTCTTTTAATTATCAATAAAATATTTTCACGTATTTTTCAACGTATTATCCACTTTTATTTTTATTTATTCTCAACAAATTATTTATTCCGTATTATTTTGAACGGTTACCCTTATAAAATTTTTTTTCTCAAAACAATAATTATTATGTATTAGTTTCAACGTAAAACTCTAAAAAATTTCTCTTAATTCTCATCAAATTATTTACTTATGTTCACTCTTTTTTTTCCTTATATTTATTTAATTCCTTTATTTAATATTTAATTATATTCTAAAAAAAAAAATTTCACATTTATTTTCTAAATCTGAAAAAATTATTTTATTTTATTCACGTTTATTTGTCTAAGTCCGAAAAATTATTTTATTTTTTTCTTCGATTTTCAACTATCATTTATTTATTTTTATATTACTTTTATAATTAATTATCGATATTAAATTATTGATATACTTTTATAATAAAAAAAAATTTAATTATTTTGACTGTTAGAAAAATTTTCTATGTTACTTATTATTTATTAATTATTTTTATAACTGTTTGCAATTATTTTTACCTCAACAAAATATTTTATTTATTAATTATTATTTATTTAAATTTTCTTTTATTTTATTCATTAATATTTAATTTAATTTAATTTATTTATTTAAACACAAAATCGGAACTTAAAAAATTTCTTAAGTATTATAAAAATTATTTACGTATTATTATTTTATAACTTATTATTTATTAAATGTTTAATTTATTTTATTTTATTTAATCGCAAAAATTTCAACTTTAAAAAAAAATTATTTTAATTAATTTTTATTTTAAATTTATTTAATTATTTTTTTATGACTTAGAAAAATTATTTATTATTGATAATTAAAAAAAAATTTATTTTTTTATTTTACGGGGAGAATATATATATACACCTTCACAATAAAAAATTTTACGATAGAATAATAATTCCAAAGGAGACGGATCAGAGCTAGCACTTAATAATTATTTTACATTACAAAAAAAAATTATAACTCACACTACGACGGCTTGAGTTGTTGTCGATGGCTCCATTGCTAGTTGTTGAATTTTTTCGACGTTGATTCTGATGGCTCGCTACGCGTACGGTTCTTTCTTGGAGTCGCTGAAGTTGACAGTTATCAGTTGTCCTCTTCAACAGTGATTCGTAAGTGAATTTCTTCTTCGAATTCTTCTTTGAATTTTTTTTCAATATTTCGAAAAAAATTTCGAAGTTGAAAAATTATTTTTTATTTAAAAAAAATAAATTCAGCCAAAGAATTCTGCTTGAAAGAATTCCGGTACCGACTGCGCCAAATTTGTAGTAGACCAATAGCTTGTCGAAAAATACAGGTCGTGTCGAAATAAAATAGTCAAAATATTTCTAAGTGTTTTATTAAACTGATTGAAAATTATTCTAAGTCCAAATATTTAATTTAATTGAAAAAATAATCTAAGTCCCAATGAACGATTTCTGGTGCAAAGTGACGTGAAGGTGCTTGCGCTAACTCTGGAATATCACGTCTGCGGGAGTCCTCTTCTGGGCCCCCTTATATAGTCGGTGTCCCCTGATCTCCTACCCAGGTCCCTTCTGGCCTATTCGTAATCAGGTCATTCGCTCTTACGCTATTACGCATTTCAGAGGATGCGCGTGCGATGATGACGTCCTATGACTATCCGCCCACGCGCATGTGGTCAACCGCAATTGCTGTATCCGAGTTCTCAGACTCGCGTTGTGGTCCTTCACATGTCAAATGATCTGAACCTTATTTGTGACATACACTAAGTTCTGCTGGCATCATTTTAACTAATGCTTCAAGTGGTTCTTTATTAATAACTTTATCATTATCACTGAAGTAGAAACTTTTATCCAATAACCAATTACAGGTAAGTTTTAATTGATGAGGTGCATCTGGAACACAAACAACTTCTCTTCCACTAGAAATTTGGAACACGGGTTGTTCATAGTTAATTCCTAATTCGTTCCAAAACCCCACGTTTCCTCCACCACAATCGCAAACACAACAAATAACTGTATATCCTATTTGATCAAGTTCTTGAATAATATTAAACAATATTGATTTTGACATTTTTGTATCAAAATCAATCATAACGGGTTGTTTCCAAGGTGAAGCAATGCCACGCGCCATTATTACCTGCAGTTGATTGTGTGGCCCAAGAACTTGATCGTGGAGGACATCATACTCCAATGTACATGCTATCTTTACCTCGTCAAACATTAAAACAGCAAGCCTTTCATAAGGTTTTAAATTATCAGCATTAATGCTCATTATTCTTAGAGCATCATGAAGGATTCAATTTCGCATGTCTATTGTTTTAGCCCATCTTTGAAAAGATGATAACCCTAAAATAAATTAGATTTTGTAAAAATTGAAACTTAAGATTACATTTACAAAACGTACTATTTGCGTTTTACATATTTTCAGGAAAAATCATTTTTTATGTATATAATATAAATAAAAATCTATCATTGATTAAATATTAAATATTATTAATTAATCAATGAATCTATGAAATAAATTTCTGCAAATAATATATTATAATATTTTAAAATATATTTTTTGTACTTAAATATAGTTTTTTTTAAATTTTGAATTGGATCAAAACGTACTATTTGCATCAAATATTACATTTGGCTTTGATTAACACAATACATAAATAGTATACGTTTTGACCAACATTTTTACAAAACATTCTATTTACATAGGTAAATTAAATTTTACAATAAATATAATTTCAAGTTAAGAAATTAAAATACTTTGACTCAGTTAAGTGTAATAATATTACGCTTTACTAATACTTATTCAATTAAATTTCTTTAAATTAAGAATACAATATATAACATATAGGGAACCGGTGGTAGCATCTAAATAGACTTCAATTTTATTCTCTTCGACATGGTAAATTTTATGCATACAAATAAATTAAAGTAATTGTAAAAAACATTTAGCAAGTTTTGCATCAACAAATTTCCAGTCCTATACATAGGAAATAGTAGGTACATTTTGCATTATGGATGGAAATAGTACATTTTGGAAAATTGATGTGATTAGCACGTTTTGACAAAAAAAATTTAATTTTTATTACGGAATCTATAGCAAATAGTACGTTTTGCATCAAACAGTAAATATTTGTAATCATTTTGACAAAATTTATATTGTGTATAAATAGTACGTATAATTTGAACTAAATGCTTATTAACAAAAATTGAGACTAACAATTTTTGATTTTTTTTTTTTTTTTTTTACTTCTATAAGAACAACTTAAAAGAAATTTTGTATTAAATTATCAATGTTTTTTGGGCATTCAAATTTTTTAACATTTAAAAAAAAATATATGTACTAGAAAAATCGAAAATTTCAGTTGTCTATAAAGTATAAATAGCTCAAAAAAAAAAAAAAAAAATTCACAGATTATAAAAAGTAATGATTATGAATTTATTTACCTGGAAGTGGATAATGGATTTCATTCTTAATATAAGCATATGCACGTTTACTTAAATATCTTAAAGTAAAAGCTTAAAATATTTCATCTCTAGTCCAATTAACTCGTCTTTTTTTCATTATTATGTCCAGTTGATTAGATGAAAAAATTGAAGCAGATATTGTTTTACTGTTGTTTCATTATTCGTTTTTTTAGTTTGAGAAATCATTTTTAATTCTTTAGACATCTTTGTTTGTGTTTGTTTTAACGACAAATTAGTTTTATTCAAATTATTTTGTAAAAATTTCATATTAAAACGTAAAGATTCGTTAATCTTTATAATCAGTATTTGATTGTCTTAATGTTTCATTGTTTTCTTTGAGTTTATTATTTTCCAATTTTAAAATGTCATTTTCTTTGAGCAAATTTTTATATAGCATCTCATAATCGGGTACCGCATTAGTAGTTTCTGTGAGATGATTTGCATGACATTCTGTCAATAGTTCTTCCGAATTTTCACCAAGTAACTGAGCAATTATTAGACTATTGTTGCGTTCCAATATCAATACTTGACTCAAAAATGATATTTGAAATGAAAGTTACAATTCTTTAACGATTAATGTTTTATTACGTATAAAATAAAATACATGTAATTAATTTAAGAAGTGGCCAAGTGTCGTGAAGGTGCTCAGGTGTTGGTGGCTGTGGTACATCTGCCGTTGTTGGTCTTTGAGCTCCCTTATATATGTGGTGCGACTCTTGTTTACATCGTCCCGTAGCCTTCTGGGTGAAACCAGGTATCCTTGTTGTTGTTGTTGCGAACACAGGCGTGGCTAGATAATGTGCAATACGAAGATGCACTTCCAAAGTCTAGGTGACCTTACTCGTAGATGCGCTATTATTGCAATATACATTAATTGGTGGCTTACTATCCTAACACGTGTCATGGTCATAGTAGCATGTGCAACTCCCTCGTCACGAGGCATGGTCATACTAATCTAACCTTGATCTAGTAGATATCTCATAGATATCTCGTAGCCCATAACACTATGGCTCTGTAAAAATATTTATGACAATAATTATTATAACGACAATTATTCACATGTGATTCCATAAATAGAATTTAGAATTGAGAAATAAAAATAAAATATAAAAATAATTTAGCATCATTTTAAATTCCAATTTACAAATTATTTTTAAACATATCCGTAGTAAAAATATATTTTAACATATTGTAATTTATTATTTATTAGACTTGTAGTTCAAATTTTTTCGCCCCTCAAAATTTGCCGCCTGGAGCAAATGCTCCATTTGCACCTAGTATAATGCGGCCCTGGTCTTATAAGAACATAATATAGGTACCTAGTAAATTTGCGCTCAGCAGATCACGTTTAGCTCCGTTAGTTTAAAAATTAGTGTGAAACGATCTATTATGAAATTTGAAGGTAAGAACATTATTTGTGTTCGTGTTGTGAACCCCTGAATTATATTATATTATATTATATTATATTATATTATGTTCACATATTAACAGAATAAGAATAGTGTGTTGGTCGACGGCTCGTCGACAGGAATCCGCTGACTAGACGATTCGGCGTCCGGCGTAGCCGCAGGCCGACACACAGGGAGGAGGTTAGTCAGTCGCATTAGAACAGAGCATTATACCTAACGTATGTTTGACCAGAACATTTTATATTTATGTACATTTAGTGAAGTTAACAACCAGTAATAAAATCTAAATTATTAATAACTAATCGTACGTTTAAATTTATTTGTGTTGGAACCACGGTTCCATAACATTTTTGGTGGCAGCGGTGGGATACGTGACAGTATACACTACCACGTCCGATTAGAGTGATATATTATTAATAATAATATAGTGTGGTTAAGGCGTTAGCCAAAATTTTTACTAAGTGCAAATAATATTTCAAAGAGCATTCAGAGCATTCAGAACATTCAGAACATCAGATAAAAAAAATCATAGAAGAAACAGAACATTCAAGACAATTTGGTACGTATAAAGTGCGTAATAATAAATCATAATACACGCGCCGCCTTCGCCGCCGTGTCGATAGTGCCGCCGAACCGGACGACACTCACTTACGCAAGCGCACGCAGTAGCCGTGTGTACGAAACCAAACGTTTGTGCCGCCGCCGCGTAGTAATAATAATCGGTCGGGTATACGTTAGTATACGTGAGAGACCGAGCCGCCGCGTCGTGTCGATATTTCCAACGTTGTTATAAGCACCTCCGCCGCGAGCTCATCGCCGCCGCAGTAGCCGACCGTGACGTCACTTCGTCACAACAGTGGTAGCCGCCGCCGTCGTGGTTGCCGCCGTCGTAGTAGCTGCCGCCGTAACAGCTGACGCCCGTGTTGTAAACACGCGAACGAAACAGCTAGACGGTACACTATTGCGGAAATTTTAATTAAATACGCGACGCAACCGAAGACAGAAAAATCCAGAACATCACTGAAGAGAAACCCATTATTATTAGTGGTCCCCGCGCATAGCTGTTTCGGGGCTAGCGAACCTCGATACATCAAGCGCAGACGAAAAGGACGATTCCAGAGCATTCCAAATTCAATCAGAGCCGTTACGAGCATTCCAGTCAATCAGAGTCAGACCACTGCCCCAATCCGAGCGGATCATCACAGAAACCATGAACCAATTCGCGGTATTGTGAGTAAAAAAAAAAAAATAATAATAATAATATATATTTGTGTTATTTATATTTTTTTTTTTTATATTATTATTTAAATTATTATTTTACTCTAAGCATTGTAAGAAAATTTTATTTTAATTCTCTATATAGTTATAGTAGTTTAAGTAGCTTTGATAAAGGGTAAGAATATTTATTCGCACATTAAGAGGGAATTGTTAGGTGGTTAATGAGCGGGACATCCGAGAATGAACTAGCGTCCCCAGTTACAGAGGGTGAGGATCTCGGGGGGAATCAGTCAAATCTACCTGCCCCAATCCCACGGACAAGTTTAACTGTAAGATTTTCAGACCCAAACAATCCCGATTCCGAACGTATTGTAGACGAGGTCGAACCTGACGATTTATTCGTGAGGACCGGCACGTCCGTTATAGAAATTACAAACCTCATACAAAACGTGTCTACCGCGTTAGAGGGAACGGACCAATTCGTCGGAAGAGCACAGAACATTCTTGATCGGACCTTTTACGAAAACGATATGGACGCAGAGGCTCAATCACAATTGCTCAACGTGATGCAATTAGGACCACAGATACCGGAGGGGACTGTCAGACCAAATACGTCAAACGAAGACCACTTTCAAGGGGTCAGTCAGAACATTTCCGTAGAAGACAGTTTGGGATCCGAAGCCATTAGCTTGGAAGCAGCATTAAGATTACTTCCAGGTTCATTCAATGGAGAAAACCAGGAAGAGATGGAAATCTTCCTTGAAAAATGTGAATTTGCATTGGCATGTACTAATAGAAAGGTACAAACTCGTCTCCTTCAGGGGATTACAGTGCGACTCACCGGGAAGGCCCGGCAAGCAATTAAATTCAGAACCTTCGACTCATGGACTGCACTGCGAGATACTCTAAAAGCCGCGTTGGAACCTCAACGTACCACTACGCATTTGTTTTTAGAATTATATTCCACGAAACAAAAATTAGGGGAAGACGTACTGACCTATTCTTCCCGAATCGAAAAATTACAAAACCTTATTATTGAGCAAGAGACTAGTGGAAAGACTCTAGAGGTAGCCAAAGCTTTGGAAGCAAGCTTTAAGCAACAAGCAGTACAGGTGTTCATTGAAGGGTTAGGGCCCTTGAAAGATTTTATTAAGGCTAGGAATCCAACGACCTTGGAAAAGGCCATACAGGCATCCAGAGAAGAAGAAAGGGTTAGACGATCTGCTGAAGAAACAAAAAAACTATATACCTTACCAAAAAAGGTGGAAGGAACAAAAGCCAAAGTATGTTTCCACTGTGGGAAGTCGGGACACTGGGCAAAAGACTGCAGATCATTAGACAAAGAACCTAAGGTAAATCCAACGGGTTCGACAAAACCAAGTTCAGTACGAACAATCACGTGTCAATACTGCCGTAAACCAGGGCACACAAAAGAAGAGTGTAGAAAACTCAAATATGTTCAAGGAAAAAGAAATAACCCTAGTACGTCGGAAAGTCGTAACCAAAACTCGGGAAACGAAACACCGTCGACTTCCAACGGCGGGCGGTCGGCGGGCAGCCTAAAAACTGCAGTAATAAAATTTCCATCATCTTCTTAAATGCCGTGAAACAACAGAAAATCGAACAAGACAATCAGAATCTTGAACCCCAGGAACAGAACCTCCATTACGACCATTTACTTTGTAAATGCTCTCAGACAATTACACCGACCATTAAGCTATTAGTCGACTCAGGTGCTGATGTGAATTTCATAAAGGTATCTTCATTGAAAGATGAAATAATGATTAGGGAACAGACGGAACAAAATCTTTCAGGAATCACCGGTCACACCCTACATTCATTTGGCACAACCAATCTAACTCTTTGTTTGGGAAAAGATGAAAGAACAACGGAGTTTCACGTGGCACCGTCATCTTTCCCAGTACCATACGATGGTATTTTAGGGAAACCATTTATAATTGGATTGCAAACGATTCTGAATTACAAGACTAAACAGTTAATATTGACCGATAACCAAAATCCGTCAAATTTAGTTAACCCTACAGAACGTCCAAAAACATCTAACTCAGTGGATAACTCAGAGACACAGAATTCAACAGAAAATTTACAATCAAAAGCATTCAAAATTACACTACAACCTCGTAGTGAAACGATAATTAGCATCCCTACTCCTAATCTTCAGGAGGAAGAAATCTATTTGGTACCCGCACAGACCTTGGGTGAATCAATCCTATGCAGCAACACGGTAAACCAAGTCTGTCAAAAACAGATCCTTATAGCCGCGGTAAACCCTACTGAACAATCCGTCCAACTCACGGAGGAGCAAATCAAAGGACTAAAATTCGAAAATTTTACAGAAGTAAAAGTACAGACCATACAGAAGGTAACGGAAATGGTTGGAACCAAGGGAAGATTAGTTACCTTTAGAGATTCACTCGATACTAAACATTTGAATATAGAGGAGCGAGAGTCACTCGTCTCAACTTGCGAACAGTACTCTGATATCTTTCATTTAGAGGGAGATCCATTAACTTGCACAGATGCTGTTTTTCACGAGGTAAATACTCCAGGTACTACCCAACCAATCAATGAAAGGCCGTACCGTCTACCTCATCGACACAAAGATGAGATAAACAGACAAATGAAGCAACTCGAAGAGGATAATATTATAGCACCTAGCCGAAGTCCATGGAATGCACCTTTACTGGTGGTTCCGAAAAAAGCAGACAAAGATGGTGTCGTAAAATACAGAGTATGTGTAGACTTCCGGAAACTTAACCAAATATCAGTCGGAGATGCTTATCCACTGCCAAATATAATAGACATTTTAGACCAGCTTGGTAAGTCTAAGTACTATACCACGTTGGACCTGGCCCAAGGATACCATCAAGTTAGAATGCACCCGGAACATACTGAAAAGACAGCGTTCTCTACAGACAAGGGACACTTCGAATTCCTTAGAGTTCCCTTTGGGTTGAAAGGTGCGCCTGCAACTTTTCAGCGTCTAATGAATACAGTCCTGGCCGGACTAACAGGATTAAAAGCATTCGTCTATTTGGACGACATTATCATCTACGCACTCAGTATAGCAGACCATTCCGAAAAATTAAAAGCAGTATTCGAACGTTTGAGAACATTCAATCTAAAGCTTCAACCATCAAAATGCACCTTTATGCGCAAAGAAGTTAACTACCTAGGTCATGTTATAACTGACCAAGGGGTGAAACCAAATCCACAGAAAATTAAATGCGTAATAGAATTTCCAATCCCGACCGACGAAAAGAAAGTTAAATCTTTCCTCGGTTTATCGGGATACTACAGACGATTTGTACCAGGATATGGACGAATAGCAAAGCCACTAACTACTTTGTTGAAGAAAGACGTCATTTTTAAGTGGACAGATCTCTGCCAAGAAGCGTTTGATACGTTGAAGAAAATTTTAACAACAGAACCTTTATTGCAATATCCGGATTTCACTAGGCCCTTCAATTTAACATGCGATGCTAGCAATTATGCCATTGGCTGCGTTCTCTCGCAAGGCCCAATTGGCGCAGACCCTCCAATAGCGTATGCATCACGGACTCTGAACCGAGCCGAATCAAACTACAACACGACCGAAAAGGAGCTATGTGCGATAGTATGGGGAGTGAAACAATTCCGTCCTTACTTGTTCGGTCAGAAATTTAATATAGTAACAGACCATCAAGCTTTGAATTGGTTATTTAATATCAAAGATCCCGGATCCAGATTGACTCGTTGGAGGCTGAAGCTTGCTGAATATGAGTACGAGATCCATTTCAAACCCGGAGCCAGTAATACCAATGCGGATGCATTGAGCCGAATTAATAGAGTTGTGACCAGATCATCCAAATCTCCAAACTCTACGGAATCGCCAGACAATACAGAACCTCCAACTTCTACAGAACATTCAAGCTCCACAGAACATTTAAGCAGCTATCAGAAATTTTTAAAAGAAATAGTTGCATTCACTCCAAACGTAGTGGAATCGAAAGGAGACATATTCGAGACTGATCGTAGCATGGCTTTAGCACACTGTGTCTCTAGCGACCTAAAGATGACAAAAGGAATCGCCTTGGAATTTCGACGGAGATTCGGTGGATTAAATCAACTTCGCCGACTTCCAAGAACAGTCTCAGATGTATTGTCTCTTCGATTAAAAGAGCGCGAAATATTTTACCTCGTTACAAAACAACATTTTTGGCAAAAACCCGAACCTGAACATTTATTCCAAAGCTTACAGAAACTACGAACTCTTTGCGAAGAACGGGAAATTAAGACACTCACTTGTCCACGTCTAGGCACTGGCCTAGATGGACTTCAGTGGGAAACCATCCGTTCTATGTTGCAATACATCTTTCGAAACTCTCAGGTAACTATACACGTGTTAGTTCCTGAGACGCTCTCGGAAAAGGATCAGCTACAAATCATCCGCGAATTCCACGAGAATCCGATGGGAGGGCATCAGGGAACCACCCGTACCCACCAACGGATCTCTCAACATCATAATTGGAAGGGAATGAGGAAACAGATAAAAAAATACATTCGGGAATGCGCCACCTGTCAGAAAAACAAGTCATCCAATAGAACTGCCCGTGAGCCAATGATAATAACCACCACGGCATCCAGACCCTTCGAAAAGATATACATGGACATTGTAGGACCACTTACGAAATCCTACAATGGAAATGTGTTCATTCTTACACTACAAGATGACCTTTCGAAGTTCGCGTGGGCAGCTCCGATGCCAAACCATGAAGCTAATACGGTTGCAAAATTTTTTGTGACTCAATTCGTGTGTCTACATGGACTTCCTCAGAGCCTCGTAACAGACTGTGGCACCGAATTTCTAAGTAAGGTATTTAAGGAAGTGTGTCAATTGCTGAAAATTAAACAAACATCCACCAGTCCGTACCATCCACAGAGTAATGGATCGTTGGAACGAAGTCACCGGACACTAGCAGAATATCTACGCAGTTTCGTCAATAAAGACCCACAGAACTGGGACACACATGTCCCATTCGCGATGTTCTGCCATAACTCCACGACACACACTTCCACGAAGTACCAACCATACCAATTAGTATATGGGTATCCAATAACAGTACCAAATTCATTTATGAAAAACACAGAACCTCAATACAATTATGACGATTATTATTTTGAATTAAAGAGGAACATGCAAGAAGCTCAGGCTCAAGCAAAAACTCATCTCTACGATTCCAAACAGAAATCGAAAGATCGTTACGATCAGAAAATCTCACCTCTAACAATAAATATAGGTGACAAGGTACTCATCCAAGAGAAAGCTAGTAAAGGTAAGCTAGCTCCGAAATGGATAGGACCCTATACGGTAATAGAAACTAACCCAGAATCTCCAAATATAACGATATTGAAGAAAAGCAGACCAGTCATTCTGCACAGAAACTTATTAAAAAAATTCTACGAAGAAAATTAAATTTTCTTGTTAAAATATTTTCAGGATCATTGCAATTACCACAGTTGGATATGCAAAACTACAGAGGAAAATTGAATCGGACCATCAAAACAGACAATCAACTCCAGAGTACGCGATAACTCCAATCACAGAACATCAAGGACTTTACTACGAGTCCCATGGCCAAGTTGGTCTATCACATATTACTTGGGATTTAGTAATTTACGTAAATCTAAACGAACAATTAGCAGAATACAATGTATTAAAGTCCCACTATCAGAAAACAGCACAGTACTGTACAAATCAATCAGAAGACGAAGAATTCTCGAGGATATGTAAACCTTTTCTGCAACAGTTTACACGAGCAACACTACCATATCTATATGAAATAGAATCGAACTATCGAAGTCTGATGATAGCCATTGACTATGATCAACAGACAACAAAGAAGAGTAGACGTGGATTGGGAAGTGCTGTTAACCGAATAACAAACGTAATTTACGGAATGTGCTCAAGAATTAACACTGACTTTATTGTAGACAATATAATAAAGTTAGGTAAAAACAAATTAAAGAATTTAAACCTTTTACAAGATCGAACAAGAATCTCGGAAGTGGAGAGAGCAGAAACTGATCAAACACTGAAAAGTCTAAAAATACATCAGCAACAAATTGAGAAAAACCTGCAACACCTACAACAACAAATCGAGAACAACACACAGAACATTGATACAATATCATTCAAAACAAAATTACTGGAACAAGCATTTTTGTTTGAGATAATATTAAATAGATTCGCCTATGACACGCAAAATCTCATGGCAATAGTAAACGCAGCTCTCAATGGGAAGGTATATACGAGCGCACTCACATCACAGACACTTATGAGCGAGTTACGAGAAATAAAGATGAATCTACCAACGGGAAGTACCCTACCAATGGAAATAAACACAGAATCTTTAACAGAATTTCTCAGAATCTCGGAAATGACAATTTTTACACAAAAGAATTATTTAGTTTTTGTAATAGAAATACCTCTACTATCTAATGAAAAATATACCGTATACCACCCAATACCATTACCAATTCCACATAAAGATAAGACAATAGTATTAATAGATACTGAAGTGGAATATCTAGCACTCAGCAGTGATAACGAAAAATTTTTCACACTAAGTACAGAGCAATGAGAAAAATGCAAAAGTTTAGGGTTAGGCAGACTTTGTAAACAAGAATCACTAATTCATCACCGTTTAGGATCGGAATTATGTGAAGTATCCTTACTAATGGACCCCCAACATTTCCCAAAGACTTGCAACTTAAAATTCATGAGTCTGAATACAAACATTTGGCACAAGTTGACGAAAACCAATGCATGGTTATATTATACTCAACATAGTACACCAGGTACTATTACATGTTCGGATTCACTTGAAAATTCCAAATAGAAGTCACAAATGTGGGTAGAATAACAATTTCTAAATCTTGTAAAATAAACATCGATAACTCCATATTTATAGCAGAGAGTAAATCCAATAGAAATGTTAAATCAGATATTATATCAATCAATGTTAGAAACATAACTCAATCAGAAATCACAGAAAATCTTAAAGGAATAGTTCCTCAGAACCTTACAAGCACGAAGTGCATTAAAAATTTAAATATTCTTGCCAGCAAAGCAGTAGAAATAAGTAAACTTATACATGTACTACCAAATTCAATGTTCATCCTAAAAATAGAATTTTATGTTATATTCATTTATGTAATCTTTTTTGTTTTTGGAATAACAATAATAATATGTATTAGTAAGCTAAGGAAACATTCCATAAAAATGTACAACCCTGAAATACCAGAACAACACTCGAATGGTACTCAGGAAAACACTAGAGTATAATATTTATATTTTTTTTTTCTCTCTCATTTTATTTCTCATTGTCATAAATTACATTTTATTATAAATATTGTACTTCAATTATGCTGAACTAATCTCCAACATCCCAATTTACAGACTCTTTTAAATTAGATGAAACACGGTGATCATATGACCCCCGTGTCTCATTTAGTGTGGGGGGTGTTGTGAACCCCTGAATTATATTATATTATATTATATTATATTATATTATGTTCACATATTAACAGAATAAGAATAGTGTGTTGGTCGACGGCTCGTCGACAGGAATCCGCTGACTAGACGATTCGGCGTCCGGCGTAGCCGCAGGCCGACACACAGGGAGGAGGTTAGTCAGTCGCATTAGAACAGAGCATTATACCTAACGTATGTTTGACCAGAACATTTTATATTTATGTACATTTAGTGAAGTTAACAACCAGTAATAAAATCTAAATTATTAATAACTAATCGTACGTTTAAATTTATTTGTGTTGGAACCACGGTTCCATAACAGTTCGTATGTTACTTTTTACGATTGTTCAATATTTTAGCAAGTTATATACGTATATATAATATAGTGTAAATTAAAAATGCTCATCATTAAAATCGCTTAGAAACTGAATAATTGTAAAAACTAACATAGTACGAACACAGACAATGTTCTTACCTTCAAATTTCATAATAGGTCGTTTCACTCTAATTTTTAAGCTAACGGAACGGAGCTAAACGTGGTCTGCTGACCGAAAATTTGCTATATTACTTTAAGACGGAGACAACAATGCGAGTATGGCGATGGCGTTCTCTTAATATAAATGATTAAATTATTAATACTATTGTTACATAATATTATAATTATTAATCTGCTTTAATGATTTTGCTTCCATCTTATTTTTTCGATTAATAGCAGATACTGATGGTCTACTAGCACAAGGCAAATTTAAAGTAGGAATAACTCCTGGTAGTAGTCTTCTCTTGTGTTTACCACCTAGAAGTTCGTTTTACAAGTCATGATCAAAATCTTTAGAACTAAAATGATGTGAACAAATAAATGCTGTGTTAGGATTCCAAGAATCAGACCTTTTGCATTTTACAACCCATTATTTTTGCACAGCAGGATCTTTTGGAAATCTTCAATAAATTATAAGTATTTATTAATTAATTAATAAATTTAATTATTGTAAATTTGTAAAAATGTATAGATACATCTTATAAGAACGTTATAAAACTAACTTTTCTCACTACACTCACAAGATAAAATATTTTTTTATGTACTTACCAATGAAACGAAATATCATTTCCTTCGCTTTTCATTTTTCCTGAATAATTTTTACAAGTAGCTATAGTACACACTGATCCACCTTTCGCTGCCATTGTAAATCACGAAGTAATAATAAAATAAAAAATATTCAATATAAAAAAAATGCACAGAGAAACATTAACAATTATTGAACTATGTGTATAATGGTAAACAGAAAAATTCACAGGTAAAAAAGTCTCCCGTTTCAGTATAAATAAAACGATATTTCCACTATACTTGTTACCTATGTCCTATATTATTTATAAAATAAATAGGGTTGAAAAATTTTATCTGTAGATAGTATATGACAATTAATTGACATATTATAAGCTATAATTTGATAGTTTCACACACGCTGATCATTTACAGGTAGGCTATCGTACGTTTCTAGTTTCGTATTAGTTTCGATTTGTACGCTTGCATTACACGAGTATACTTTTACTATATTATACAATGAATGTTAAAGTATCATTCGATAAAAATGTTCAAAAAGTTCATCAATGCAATGTGCATTAATTACCGATTTGAACCGTAAATAACCAAACGTTTTGAACAAGAACATTGTCATGCTGCTAATACATAATTTTATTATACAATATACATTTTCAAAATTTTTAATAAATTTATTATGAAGTTCGATTGAACATTTTATGTCAACGTTTTGTCTGTTTTGATGAAGATAAATCTGTAGATATTCCTATTTTTTCAAAATAAATACGTCAAAATATAAGAAAGAATTCATTTATAAATGAATAAATAAATTTTTATATTTTTAAATAATATTATTGTATAAGATTTACTTTTTTAAAACATTTTTAATAAATTTGTTATTTGAAGTTCTTCATTGAACACTTTGTGTCAACGTTTTTATGAAAATAAATCTGCAGATCAATTTATTAATTTAATATAATTTAATATTTTACATATTTTTATATAATACTAGCTGACACGGCAATGCTTCGCTATTGCAATAAATTTATTATTACGAATATTGGATATACATGTTGTTGGTGTACGTGTATAAACTTCTCGGAACACCCGCCGATATCAAACACAATACAATTCGACGAATAAAAAGGTCAGGTTGCAGGTAGCAGGAAACCCGTGGCCCGCACCATATGTACAATAATATATATAAATAGGTATATACAATTTACACGTTTATTTTAATTAATAATAACTAATTATTTATTAACTTAATCGGACTAATTTTTTGCCTTAAACCTTCTCTGTGATGTCCTCTTTAATTTAAAAAAAATTGCACGACGATTGAATAAGTAGTTTCGGAGATTAGCCCGGACAAAAAAAAGCGACTTAATTTTATAAAGTAGTATAGATATAAATATAGATATAGATGCAACTGATTTTTTATATCGGGGACTTTTTTTTTTTTTTTTTATTCATAATATTGTGTGTAATCTGTACTTTGGTAAAGTGTAGTATGTTTATGTACGCCGCCCGCTGTACGATAGCTGTACGACAATGACGTCACGAAATAATATTCCCCACTCCTTCTTTTTCAGAATTTCGGATTGAAGCAATAATAATAAGCAATTATAATCTATAAACCTAGAGTTGTACCGTCGTCGGTTAAACAGTGATTAAGATTAAATCTATGATTAACGATGTTAGGTCGTTGTACAATGCTGGTTAACTTGTTAATCATTGATTAAACGACCAAATAGTTAACCGGCCTGTAGACCCCGGTTAAACGCTGATAAGTTAATTTTGGCGGTATTGTTATCTATTATTTTAATTTATTCACATTAGGTACTCGTATCTTACCACCAACATATTTAAACTTTTTGTGTAATTGACAATTGTGTATTTTTTTATTTAATTGTGTTAAAAATCTTATTTAAAATAATGAATCAGTCGCGTCACGCCAGTCGTGCAGTGCACACGTATATCGCTATCTCAGTGTTATGTATAACTTAGTTATCTTAATATCAACGGAATCATACGGGCGCTTCATCTTCTGAAGCAGTTAATCGTGTTAAATTGACGTCGCAACCGCAGATCTGCAAGTCATCGACACCACCCTTTTCCGAGGATAGTAAATATAAGTTTCTTGTATTAAAACAAAAATTAATATAAACTATATTATTTCGTATTATTGTTCAAACTACAATATTATCAACAACTAATGTAATAGAATATCTAATTCTATTACTCCAAGGCACCGTCGCGCGTGGTGACCTTTGGACTCCGCGATTAGATTAAACCGTCGCATCATGTCGCATGGCTGTTCCAATAATAATAATAATAAACCCGTATCGCCAATTACAATTATAAACAAGCAACAGGTAATTAAGCAAAAAAAAAAGGCCCCAACGCAATCAAACAAAAGATCCCTACCTACATCACCAACGACACCAACAATGCCGCCCAATGAAACCACCAAAAAAACAAAGCTATTTGCCTCTCCTAATCGCTATAGCGCTCTCTCCAACACTGTTGAATCTGACGATAATGACGTCCCACCTGAGTCTCTTAGCCAGGAGCCATCTGATACCACCACACATGCATTAACGAAAGTATCATTGCCGCCCCCCATTTTTATCAAAGGCGTATTAAATTACTCAGCCCTACTCTCCGAACTTACAGAACTAATCGGGCCAAACAGCTTCGTATGTAAATCGACATCTACCCACTTAAAAGTACAAGCCGAAAAATCTGATGACTATAGAAAAATAATCCATTTCCTAAATGAAAACAACGCATCATTCCATACCTATCAGCTTCAATCAGAGAAATCTTACAGAGTGGTCATAAGAAATCTTCACCCCTCTACCACAACTTCAGATATCTCCTCGGCAATTGAGGAAATTGGGTCCTCAACTAGGCAAGTCACAAATATAAAGCATCACCAAACAAAAATGGCTCTTCCCATGTTCTTCGTTGATCTTGAGCCTGCCCCTCCAACAAAGACATCTTCAACGTCAAGTCAATCCTGCACACATTAGTCAAAGTCGAGGAACCTCACAAACGCCGCGATATTCCTCAATGCCTTAACTGCCAATCTTACGGGCACACAAGAGCTTACTGCTCCTACCCCCCACGCTGTGTTAAATGTGGTGAGGGCCACCCAACTTCAGTATGCGAAAAAACGCCTGACACTCCCGCCACCTGCGCGCTGTGCTCCGGCAGTCACCCAGCCAACTACAAAGGCTACACTGTTCACAATGAGCTCCAAAACCGCCGCCGTCACCCACTCACCACAACCAAACTCACTCAGAAACCTCATCTAAAGCAGCCTCTTCAATGCCCTGCTCCATCAACCAGCTCGCCATCTTCCAATCTTCAATCAAACACGCGCCCCAGATCCTATGCAAATGTAACAGGTAACGACACCACTCATAATCAATTTTGCGACAACCACTCCCCCAAAACTGATATTGATGTTTTCTCTAAGTTTTTAGATGAATTAAAATCTGTTATCAATCCTCTAATTACTCTCCTCACCTCTGTCATCTCCAAGAACCTTAATACTAAACAAAATGCCTAACTCCTATACTTCTAACTCTCTCCTCACCCTTCTATGGAATGCTAACGGACTAAAGAATCACACTAATGAACTTCTCCTCACCCTCCAAGAAAAAAGAATTGACATTGTCCTTATATCTGAAACCCACTTCACCTCCAACTCATATGTCAATCTCCCTGGTTACGATTCCTACCATGCAAACCACCCAGACAACACTGCACATGCAGGAGCAGCAATATATATAAAATCTTCACTTAAATACATACCACTCCCAAACTTCATATCTGACGATATTCAATCCTGCGCAATATCTCTGATACTTAATAATATCCCTATCACATTCGCAGCTGTTTATTCTCCACCAAAACACAAAATCTCCCCTGCCAGATTTACTGAAATTTTCTCCACATTCAATAACAACTACATCATAGGTGGTGATCTAAATGCAAAGCATCACCAGTGGGGCTGTCGCGCCTCAAACCCTAGAGGAAATTCTCTCCTCCAATCCCTACTAACTACCAACTCTACTGTCATTGCACCTCCAAATTACACATACTGGCCTAACTCCCGTCGAAAAATGCCAGACATCCTGGATATTTTCGTCACTAAGATTCCAAGAAATCTCCACACTCAAATATTTAATCTCATTGACCCTTGCTCAGACCATTCGCCAGTCATGCTTTCGCTAGACTGTCTTCCACAAGCTAAAGTCAACCCCTCAGCTCTATCACAATTTCCAATCGACTGGGACAAATTTAGTACAATCCTATCTGAAAAAACCTGCCTTAAACTCCGCCTAAAGACTCCCTCTGATATCGATGACGCAGTAAACCTACTCACAACTAATATCCAAACCTCTGTGTGGGACTCAGCTAAACCTGTGCCCTTGCACGTTAAGCCTCCCCCTCATCTCCCCTCCTACATACGAACTCTAATCTCACAAAAACGTCGCGCTCGGATTATTTGGCAAAGAACTCGTTACCCTATTGACAAATCCCATTACAACGCACTTACCCAAAAATTGAAACGTCTCCTAGCTAACCTTAAATCGGAATCTTACGCAAAGTATATTTCTTCTCTCACTGGCATAGACGGCTCCCTATGGAAAGCCACTAGGAAACTACTACGAATTAATAATCTTCCGCCTACCCTACGTAATGCTGATGGTAGCTGGGCATTGTCTGAACAATCTCAAGCCAACATATTTGCCAACCACCTATCAAACACATTTCAACAACACCACAATATTATCTCTCCAACCAAAATCCAAGAAGTTGAAAGCTTTCTTAACTCTCCTCTTCCAATGTATCCTCCTCCTAGAGCTTTTTACCCTAGTGAAGTTGAATTTAATCTTAAGAAAAACTCACCAAATAAATCTCCTGGATTTGACTTAATTTCAACGGAAGTGGTCAAACACCTTCCCAGAAAAACCATAATTTTTCTAACACAAATTTATAACGCTATGCTTCGTTTATCATATTTTCCTATATTATGGAAATATTCTATTATAATACTCATACCAAAACCAAAAAAACCTCCTGACTGTCCTTCCTCATATAGGCCTATAAGTCTCCTACCAACTCTCTCCAAACTATTTGAAAAACTCCTTCTCAAACGAATACTCCCAATAGTTGACGAAGCTAAAATACTACCAGACTCTCAATTCGGTTTTCGCAACAGTCACTCAACGATCCATCAGATTCATCGCCTGGTTGACAAAATTTCATTTGCCCTGGAGGAAAAATTATACTGCACTGGTGCTTTCCTTGACGTCTCCCAAGCTTTCGATAGAGTCTGGCACTCAGGCCTTCTTTATAAATTAAAACTTATCCTTCCTAGCCACTACTATCTGATCCTCAAATCCTACCTCGAAGACCGGTTCTTCTCCGTACGTGTAGGTTCTTCCTTCTCCTCTCCTACCGAAATAAAAGCAGGCGTACCACAAGGCGCAGTAATTGCTCCCCTACTCTTCAATCTCTACATCTCTGACCAGCCTACTTCACCCCATACCTTAGTCGGTGATTTTGCTGACGACAAAGCCATACTAGCAATCAGCCCAGATCCCGTTCTAGCCTCCTCTTACATACAAGATCATCTCTTCTCCCTTGAATCGTGGTACAAAACATGGGGCGTAAAAATGAATGAAACCAAATCCATCCAAGGTACTTTTGCACTTCGTCACGGTGTATGCCCAACACTTTATCTCAATAATCAACCACTCCCCCCTGCGCAGTGCATACGTTACCTTGGTATACTTATTGACCGCCGTCTCACCTGGAAACCTCACATAATAAGCAAAACCCGTACACTTAACGATCGTTTCCGACTCCTTCGTCCACTTCTAACATCAAAGCACATGAAACTCTCCAATAAGCTCCTGCTTTACAAACTCCTACTAAGACCCATCTGGACCTATGGGATTCAACTATGGGGCGTTGCCAAAATTTCCAACATCAACCGCATTCAAAGATTCCAATCCAAAACTCTACGTACCATTCTAAAAGCACCCTTCTATGTCTCTAACCACACCATCCACTCTGACCTAAAAATTCCATTTGTCTCCGAACTAGCCAAAACTCACTACAAACGTTTCAATAGCCGCCTATCCCATCATAAGAATCCGTTAATCTCCAATCTTTCATCTGCTTCTATCCCAGGTAGTCCAGTTAAAAGACTTAAAAGACAGTGGTGTCGTGACCTGCTAGCCTAATTTAGTCCTACTTATGTCGTAGTACCTCCGTTGGGAGGCCTCTACACTCAGTCTAATCTGTCGTTATTTATTTTATTTTTTAATTCATCAATTGTTCTTATTGTTCTATTTTGTAACAGATTGAATAAAAATCCTTAATAACAAAAAAAAATAATGAATAATATTATGAATGACGATTCTGACTACGAGAATGATGAATTCAACAACTTGGCATTATTATTGTATTTTCCTAGACAATAGCGAGTATTCAAACCACGGCCTGATCATTTCACTTATTGGAGAGATGATGAATTCTTTAATAGATTTCGATTATCCAAAAATACAGTCTATTTCTTAGTCAATTTGATAGACGAACGCATCTGATCTCCTACTAATTGGTAAGTTCATTCTTAAATTTTACATTTTTGTAATGCTAGATGCCAGTATGATATGTTAGATAATATATTATATTCAATGCGTTACTCTGTAATTTCGAAATCATACATCTTAACCACATAGTATCATGTACTTAAACGAACATTGAAATAAATTAACCAATTTAGAATGTTATATACAACAATAGTCTCCTGTGTAAAAATTACTATAACTAATACATGCTAAACATAAATAATCTTATCTAGAAGACTAGAAATCATAATGTTGAGTCGTAAAAAATAAGTTATAAAGCAACTATAACTATAGAAAAAAATGGCTTGTCAGTAGTCGAAATGGCTCAAAATAAGTGGTGAGATGCTTAACAATTCAGATTTCCTCATTTCATCATAACATTGTTTAATATTTTTTTTTATAAATTTAGTAATTGATCGACTCATACATGACAGAAATTACATTTAGATATTTTAGCATATATAACTAAGTCCTTACTTATTATCATAAATTTTGTTATTGTTTTGTGATATTTATTTTATTTTTATTTGTAAAAACATATATGTTTATATATGACAACAATAATTCACCACTCAGAATATATTAGTCGTAAAATTAATTTATCTATTCACACTTTGAAGGTACTTTATATTTCTTGCTTGGATCATAAAAAAATTAAATTTTTGTTCATCACCGTCATTAGTTAATTTTTTACACATAATTATAGGTCATTTTTACATATCCAAGACTTCAAATTTTAAATTAGTTTTTCAATCACAATTCAACGTATATTCTTTGTTTATTTAATTTTTATTTAGCCAATTGATTTAAATTAAAAATATTATTGGATATAATCCATTATTTTCAATAATTTTAAGACAACATTTTATTGAAATGTATGGTAGGTACTTAACTAATTAGAATAAAGCAAATGTTTAATTACACTAATAAATATTTGCATGTATGGTTTGTTTATTGGTCTGTTTTAATAAAATAATAGAATTTATAAATTTTTAAAGTCTTGCAATTTTATTTTACAAGGTTATTCATACAAAGGCAAAAATTGTGAGGATATTATGAGCCTTATCATTATTTTTTACTAATTTGTTCAAACATAGATCACATTTATAATGTTTTATTAAATGTAGCAAAATAGTAAAATATACCTTTATTATGATTTATTATTTGATTGAACTAGATAACCTTTGGCAAGAGCCAAAATTCTATAAGTTAATTTATCAATCAAGTTTAATATAAATATACACATAGGTAATATTACTTGTAGCTAATAAATTAAAATATCGCGAGTGTTGTAAACAATTAGAACCTATATTTATATAACTTTTAAAGACTAGTACTTATATTTTATAATGTTATTCACTCAGAAACAACTATTTTTAACTAATTTGTTTATATGAATACTTAAACATATTTTTTTAGTAATTCATTTAAACATTGGTCACAGGGGCGTCATTTCAACTTTTTTGTTGTTGGTGCCAAAATTTTTGCAGGCCATCCAAATCATTACCAGGCAACATGGACATTTTTTTTTTTGGTGGATAAGGGGGTGGTTTTAAGTGGTGACAAAAACAACTGAAAATTTTTGTTTAATTTATTTAATATGTCACCTATATTAGTATAAAAACATCACAATATTATTACTTTTTTTGAAGAAGTATGTGTAGGTACTTTTAATGAATTTATATTATATTGCTGATACCAGTGGTATTTGGTAAGTAAATTTATGGGTAAAAAGCACCTTAATAATATTTATCTGAACCTAACCTATACATTTTTATCCCTGCACACTCAAAATAAATAATATAGCTAAACCTGAAATTTGTCTTATTGGTTCCCTTGTTCAAAATTTTACAATATACTTAATTCATATTTCTAAATTTTCCACTTCTAATTTTAATTTAACAACTTAAATTCAATTTAATAACAAACCATTTAGTTACACAAATAAAAACATTTATTATAATAAAGCAATAATTATAATACATAGGTAGTATATTACATTAGTGGATATCTTCGATTTTTTAATTTTGAAAATGAATCTACAGCATCATTTAGATTAATTTTATTTGCCTCTTCTTTCTCCACACTAACCACCAATAAGTCACTTAAGCGTTCATCTCCCATGGTTGATCTAATATAAGACTTGACTCTCTTAAGTGAAGAAAAAAATCTTTCATTAGAAGCTATACTTATAGGTAAAGTTAGAACTAAAGATATTATTTTTAATGTTTCTGAAAAAGCAACTGGAAAATCTTTTAAGCAGGAAATAATGTCACTTAAATTCAAATTGGTTATATTTTTTTTAAGAATCAAGGATTTTGCAGAAAGAAATTCGGATAACATTTTAGACTCATTAAATTGAAAATAACTATAATGGTTTGTAAAGAATATTAAATGAGGGCAGTTAGGATTAAAAAAAATATTGCTGGTTACATCAAAAATTTCAAACAGCTTAAACAAATCTTTGCTTTTCTCTGAAAATCTTTCATTCAGCTGTTGAAGAAACCTGAAAAAATAATACTTATGTTATTACATCAAAAACTAAACCATAGAGTTGAAATATCTACTTTAAGAATTTGCATTTACATTTAAGAAAGGTTACTGGTTGATTTCTAAATGTAGGTAATCTAATTTTCATATAATAAATGGTAGTCTTATAACATTCTTACCTGTCAATGCAGCAATAAAAAACTTCAGATTTAAAATTTTTCACTTTAAGAGATTTCATTGATTCACATTTTCCAGTAGTACTCATTACATAATATTCTTCAAGTTTCTTAGATGGTTGCAGTTTTCTTCTAAGACGAGTATTTCTTTCTTGTTCCTCCTCCACTGTTATACCAAGGCTTAAAGCATGTGTTTTAGCTTTGTTATATAATAGTGAATAACTTGCATCTGATCTTAGGGTTGTTAATTCTTTTCTTGTTAAATCGACTAGATCCATAGCTGCTGGTAATAAGATTTTTGGGTTTTGTAACTCACACGATAAACAATGAATAGCTTCAAGAAGTTTTTCCATAATATGCAATACTAACACAAATCGAAATGTTGATACTTCTTTAAGTAAGCCTAAAGCTTTTGCTGGTTGATCATCTTGCACAGTTAAAACTTTCAATACATCTAATATTTCTGTAATACGCATTTTTATTTTTTGTAAAGAAGTATGCCAGTAAGACCATCTAGTTTCCACAAGTCGTTCTAAATGAATTGCTTTTAAGTTTTTATCCTCTTGAACTTTCATAAAAATTTCATAGCGAGTATGTCCATTCATTAAGTACTTATACAAAGACTGGACTGTATCAAAAAAATTAACCACAATACTGTTGTTTTGAATTGAATGAATTAAACAAAGGTTCAGGCGGTGAGCATAGCAATGCACAAATATAGCTTGTGGTACTACATCTGCTATTCGTTTTTGTACTCCCGAGAACACTCCACTCATAACCGATGCTCCGTCATAACATTGAGCAATGCACTTGTTGATATCCAAATTATTTTCTATCACAATTTTTTGGATTTCTTGACTAAGAGCTGAAGCATTACATTTAACCATGTGGTAACAACCCAAAGCTTTTTCAAAAACATTAAACTCATTGTCAACAAACCTGATTACAAATGACAGCTGTTCTTTTTTACTAGTGTCTTTAGTTTCATCCACAAGAATAGAAAAGGCACCAATTGGTGAAATTTGTTGAATTATGTTTGACCTTGTGATAGAAGCAATAATTTTAATACAATCGTTCTGATACTCGGGAGATGTATAATGTCCATATTTGGATTCTAATTTTAATTTAACATTATCATCACAAAACATATTTAAGAGTTCAATATAATTTCCACGGTTTGATGATTCTTTACTCTCATCATGTCCTCGGAATGGTATGCCTTGTTTTGCTAAATATAAAGTAGTTTTCAATAAGTAATAAACATGTTGACGGTTATGTTCAACTTCTTTCTTTCGAGAATGTATTATGCCACTTGCAACAGAAGAATAACTTTTATTACATTTTAAATTTAAAAACATAGTATACTTTTCAAAGTTTAGCTTATGATAATTAGTCTTTGCATGGTATTTAAATGATTCTGCTTGTTTTTGCCAACAGTTGAATCCTTTATTTAAAAATGTTCGTTCAAATTGTGGTTCATTAGTAGATGTAAAATGTCTACAAACAAAACAATACACCTGGTCTTTTACAATTGAATATTCAATCCAATTGAAATGTTTGTACAATTTTGAATTGAACGCTCTTTTATTTTTATTTTTTGGAAAACTTGCAAGTAATGGTTGTTTTGGACTATCATATTTAGAAATTGATAAATCATAAACCTGAAAATATATGGTTTGAATGTCAAGTTGTGATAAAAAAATAAAAAACTCACCTCTGGTTTAAAATCCTTAGATTCAGTGTCACATTTTGTTGATTTGTTGAAAACAATAGTCTCATCTATTTCGTTTTGAAAAAATTTGACTTCTTCATTGTCCAAATAATTACTAATATGTGTGGCAGAACTCTCCATAGATTGTGCTAAATTATCAGATTTCTACATAATATAAATAATTATATTATATTATTATATTTGTTTAAAAACAAATACATTATATATATATTCAGTACAAATTTTAATCTAAGAAATAATTTTAGTTAATAGTGCTCTTTATATTTGATATTTATTTGTTCTATAAAATTTAATTACTGTCTTTATGTACCTACTTTTTATGTAGGTTAGGTACTCAATTAAACATGTGTAATGTGTATAGGTACATATTTTATGATTAACTGTTATTTTTTTATTTTGCCATTCAGACTGTATGAATATTAATTATGTAACAACTTAACACAACAAACTAACAAAATACCTAGTTAAGACAGTTAAGTTAAGAGTTTGTAGGTATTCAATTTTAGTTGAGATTTTAGTATTTAAAATTAGTGAAATTACATAATGTCCTTAAAATCTTAGATAAAATACCTAGTTGATATTTATTTTACTGTCGAGCCTTAATGAACAATTAGGTATATTAAAAATAAAAACTGACCTCTTGATTAATATCCATAGATTTGATGTCACATTCTGTTGATTTAACAATAGTCTCATTTATTTCTTCCTTTTCAAAAAACTTGCCTTCTTCATTGTTCAAATAATTACTAATATGTGTGGCAGGACTCTTCATAGATTCTGCTAAATTATCAGATTCCTAAATAATATTATAAAGAATCAAGAATGTACCTATTACTTTAATACTATACAATACATTAATACCATATAATTCTGTGTTAATTCAAAAATTATAAATAAAGCTAAGGTATGTATAAAAACAAAATAGATAGGTATATTAAATGAGAAATTTGAAAGTTAAATAAACTATAACTAAGGGCACTGGAAAATGTATCTTGATAGTTATAAGTATATGATAGACGTTAGTATAGATTAGGTTCTTTTAAGTCACAGTTCATAAACTGTCACACATACTGCGGGCATATGAACACATTAAATTTATGAATGCATTTTAGTCATACTTACAAAATTATCTGGTTTCTGCTTTTCAGATATTGTAGAAAACATACTTAATAAACTATGACAGTTTGAACCAGCTGTTAATAAAAGCTTTTTATTTTTTTCTCTTAATCGAGCTGCACCTCCTTTTCTTTTTTTTTCGTTCATAATAGAAAATACTTAATACACTCGTAAAATTAAAAAAAAAACTTTTAATAATTAATAATAATCTATTAGTTGAATAAATATTTATAAAAACAAAAATATAACACTAATATATTAATAAAAACTGAAACCACTTAACAGACTAAAATACTGACATTTAGCGGTTGTCAAGGTTAAAAATGTAAACAAATAATATTCTATGGTTGCTATTTTTAGACAATTTTTTCCCTTTTGATGGGAATTATAAATTATGTTGTTTTCTTATTATAACGTGTATTTGATGAATTTGAAAATTTTAAAGTAAATACTTATTTCATGATATAAGACCAGATTAAATCTGATTTAGAAAAAAGGAAAATTGCCTATGACAATTTAACTTCAAAGTATAATTTTTTTATCACTTGTCAAAACTAACACCTTCTGAAGTTAAAAAAAGTTCTGAGTCATTGCAAAATATATACAAAAACGATTTAGGATCTTCATTCTCTATAGAATGTATTCATTTCCAAAGCCATGTTAAAAGTTTAAAAAAGCAAAAATGTGGTTTTCCAAAAACAATTTTGGAAATGAGTATGTATATAAGAAACAACAACCTTGTAGAAGTCTATCCATACATTGATATTGCATTGAGAATGATACTCTGTACTCCAGCTACAAATTGTTCAGCTGAACGGTCTTTCTCAACACTAAGGAGAGTTAAAAACTATTTAAGGTCATCAATGAAAGAAGAAAGATTAAATGCATTAGCTATTCTCAACATTGAATTCCAAATCACAAGAGAATTAGACTACAAAGATATTATTGAAGAATTTGCCAATAAGCAATCTAGAAAACAAATATAATCATTATACATATTGTATTCATTTTTGTAGATTTTTTTATGTTTAATATATATTGTTAAGAGACCATTATACATGCTTATTGCTTGTGTTGTCTCTCTCTTACTATTTAGTATTTAGTATTTACTAACGTATATCATAGCAAATTTTTGTTTAGTAGAAAGTAGAATACATTTTGTGATGTTAGTTTTAATATTAGAATAAATTTACTTATTATCAAATTTAAAGGTAAGAATATTATCTAGAATATGTCATATAATTTTAATGATATTATAATTTTAAAGTAAGTTGTAGCTATGTAAAACACTACAACATTAAAATGATTATAGCTTACTTTACAAAGTTATAAATTATAATATTAATAAAAGCATATGAAGTTTTATAGATAATATTCTTACCTTTAAATTTTATAATAGGTAAATTTACCCTAATATTAAAGATAACATATCAAAATGTATTCTGCTGAACACAAATTTGCTATGATGTACATTAGTATGAGAGAGACAACAAATGCGGGTATAACGTCCTCTTAAACCTACATGGCTACATTTTAATAATAGTAATTAAAACAACAAATTGACAATAATAATAAAAAAAAAAAAAAACAATTATAATTAAAAATTAATTGAGAAATGGATCTATTTTTTGGTGGGGTAGGGGGGGGCGTAAAAATATGGTTGACCCAGGGCGCAAAAATTGTAAATACGGCCCTGTATGTACGTAAAAACACTCGACATCATTATATTATCGTTATATTATCAGAATGCTATCAGAGGTGATAATACAGCAATACGGGAATTCCAAGAGTTTTGTGTTATTTTTAGAAAAACTGTGTATATTAACAGGTACATAATATTATAGTGTACATGGGAAATTGGAAAATAATGTTTACGAAACGGTACATATCAAACGCATAATGAAAATTCCGTAATAGCTGAATACAAAAAAAATATGCTCGTGGAAAAAGTGCGAGATGCGCACGCTGTATGTAATGCGAATGTATGTTGATCACACCGAATGACGATGGTCCCGGGAAAGAGATTGAAAATAATAGAACACATTGAATTGCAAATAATAAAAAACGCGAAATTCTCGGAATACCATGTGCGGACATAGGGAGAACGAACACACACGCTCGGGTAAAAATCCGTGTTGTGCGTAAATGAATATACCTATACGCGGGGTAGATGCATCAATTAAACTTTTAAATAATAAAAAATGTACTCACCGGTGTCAAAAACGTCCAACGAAGTAAAAAAAAATAAAGTTGATAAAAAAGTGTGCAAATTTGGGTGTACGTAGATGTGTACGTAATGACAAACGTATTGCACAGACGCTGGTCGTAGAAAAGTCAAAAGCTGACTGAAGTAGGAGGACCGGAACCGGACGCAGGTCCGCGACGCTTTTCGCTCTCCACTCCGCCGCCCCATAGCACCAGTATAACCTAGGCCCTAGGGTGACCATACGTCCCGTTTAAAACGGGATTGTCCCTTTTTTGATTATCGTGTCCCGTTGTCCCGAAAAACTTCGAACGGGACGCTTTTTATCCCGTTTTTAGAAGATTGTCCCGTTTTAATCCCGTTATTTCCAAATAATTAAATTATAATTTATGTTTTTTTGTAAAATAAAATAAATTGATGAACCAAATATAAAACAGTTTATATTTAAAACTTGAAACCAAAGTTATAAATAACAAACTAAAATTTCCGTGGAACGAACGTCGAGTGCCGATGCCGACGAACAATACAAATAGACAATAATAATAAAATAAGCATGATACACGTCGTATAATAGCATATACATTACGAACTAAAATAAAATATAATACTATTTATAATCGATGATATATTTAGATATTATTATATTAATTTGTTTAATCTAAAAGTCGAACAACAGAATATGTCGAATAGTAACGTACGGACAATAAAGCGATTGTGTTTATTATAGCCACTACCTACGTATCGTATTTTTATTTCAATTTTGTGAGTTGGTGCATTAATTTTTTTTTTTTTAATGCCAAAGAGGAGATGCACGTTCACTGTATCTTTACAGTCTGAATTTACTTTCCTAAAAAAATGTGATGAAATTGGAAAAGTGTTTTGTACGATGTGCAAGGCAGTATTTTCAATTGAACATAGAGGACGCTCAGATATCAAACAGCATATTATGGAAAAGAAAAAACATACGACGGCCTTATAAAGTGCTTCAAAAAGTGACAAGGTAACATCATATTTTATAAAACAAGAACCAGCTGGCTTAACTAGTGAAGGTTTAAAAATTGCAGCAGAAAAGGGAATGTTTGCATTTCACACTATAGTACATAACCATTCTTTTAGGTCAATGGATTGTACTACTACTTATAATAAAAAAGTTACATGAAAAAAAGTGTTCTTGTGCGCGTACTAAGTGTGAATCAATTATTCTGAATGTGTTGGCTCCTTTTGCAATGGATCAAATAATAGACGAGCTAAAAGCTGTTAATTTTGTGACAGTTATGATTGACACTTCAAATCATAAAAATTTAAAAACTGTCCCCATTCTTATTCAGTATTTCAATCCTAAAAACGGGGTACAAATTAAAGTGTTAGAATTCACAAATTTGAAAGGAGAAACTTCAGATATACTGTCGTCTTATATAATGGAAATTTTAACAAAACATAAATTAGCTCACAAAATTATTGCATAATAAATGTAACAACTGTAATACCAATTTTGGAGGTGCCGCAAGGAGGGGAACAAAAAATGTTTTTAATAATTTAAAAACTAACATTTCTGGGATTGGTTGTGCAGCTCATATTCTGCACAACGCTATGCAAACTAGTACAGATATCTTACCTATTGATATCGAATGTATCGTTAACAAAATATTTCAATACTTTTATATTTATACTGTGAGAGTGGAAACATTAAAAGAATTTTGTGATTTTACAAATACACAATACAAAAACGTACTTGGAAGTATTAAGACAAGATGGTTATCTTTACAACCAGCAGTCTCCAGAATTATTGAAATGTATCCAGCTTTAAAATTGTACTTTGACACTCAGGATAAATGTCCAAAAAACACAAAACTTTTTTACTTCTAGTGTATACTCGATGCTTTTAGAACTAGAGACAAAAAATAAATACACGAAAAAACAATTTATAGAGCAAACTAACCAGTTTTATGACACATTTTTGATATACATTGAAAAGTGAGGAAATACATTTGAAGAACTAAAAATATTTCGTTGGACTCAACTGATAAATTGTCCAACATGGAATGATATTCAAAAAAGTTTAAAATTTATTTTGCAAAATAATAAAAATCTAACCGGTTGGAATGTGGATGAAGATATTCTTTTTGATGAATATAATCATGTAAATAATATTATAAATGAAAATTTAGAAGAATGGCAGAATAATAATGTTCGTGTTGAAGAAAAATGGTGTGCTATCTATAAAATTGTAAATAGTAAAAGTATATCGATAAATAATTTTTGGTTTATTGTAGAATATTCTCTAGCAATGCCTGGAACAAATGCTGCAATTGAAAGAGTATTTTCTATCACTAATATGTTATGGACAGATGAAAAAAATCGCTTTCTCGTTCCTACCATCAAATCAATTATAATTCTGAAAAATCATTTCAAAAATTATTCGTGTAATGATTTTTATGATTTTTTGCTAACACAACCAAAACTATTAAACGCACTCAGTTCATCGCAAAAGTATAATAACAGCACAATAGATGGTGACTGGTCAATATATCTTCGCAAAAATATCTTCGGTCAAAATATCTCCGACAAAATATCTCTAGTCAAAAATATATCCACTTTAAAATATCTCCAGTACAAAATATCTCTTGTTAAAAATATCTTTAATGCAAATTTCTCCCATGAAAATATTTTAATATTTAAAAATATTTTATTGTAATCATAATATGTTATTTTTAAAGTAATATGTTATTATTATTATTTATTACAAGTATAATACAGTGATTTTTACGTGTATACAATAATATTTGTCACAAAAACAGAAAGTAAAAATTTATCACAAAATTAATATTACAATTTAATAATATATGTCAAATTATAATTCAAGGTTGTGGACGATTGGATGATGTAATAAAATTAAACAAAATTAAATAAATTAAGTAGGTAACTAATGTAATAAAAATTTAAAAAAAGCGGGTAAGTGGGTATCGCTCTACTGTACATTAGGGGGTGGGGTGGACCTCGGACTATGGTAGGTTAAATTTGAATGCAATGATAGGTATCATTGTTTATGAAAAACGATTCTGAACGGAGATGATTTGTCAGTCTAGGTCCTAGACTCTAGGATATATTAATATATTATATTTAAATATTGTCATATATTCTATTTTGAAACAAATAGTATAGTTACTATATATTACTATAGTTACTTTATAGTATCTGTTTATATAATAAAAAAACATACGCATTATGATAGTATGAAATTTAATTTAAATTTTGATATATTTCGTAAACATTTGATTTTTAAATGCTTAGAAATAAAAATTGTGACTAACGATCTTTGTAAAATCAATACATTCATCACTCCGTTCAGAATCTAAAAATAAATAAATGAATAAAAAAATCAAATCAAGATAATATATAAAATTTAAGATTGTGATGAACAGTGATTTGATTTTTATGTGTATACAATAATATTTGCCACAAAAACAGAAAATAGCAATTTATAACAAAATTAATATTACAATTTAATAATATATGTCAAATTATAATTCAAGGTTACGGACTAAAAAAATAGTAATATTAAGTAAACATTATTACTAGAAAATGTAGGTACTTACTTCGGTTAGGTTAATCATTTTAGATATCAGTATTATTATAACATACAATATAATAATATATTTTTTACCAATAATATTCTTTATTTGCATAAAAGATATTTTTAACAGGGGATATTTTGTACCGGAGATATTTTGTACTGGGTATATTTTGTACTGGAGATATTTTAAAGTGGAGATATTTTTGACTAGAGATATTTTGTATCGGAGATATTTTGTTGGAGATATTTTTGCGGAGATATTTTGACCTGGAACCCAATAGATAATAAAGGATATGATGAGCAATCAATATCAACTCAATAAAAGTAAACAAGTTTTTTATTAAAATATTAAGCAAGGTAGTTAAAAAATATTTTAATTGTAAATTGTTACTATAAAATATAAAAAATATTTTAAAAAAGCGGGTGAGTATCGCTCTGCTGTACATTAGGGGGTGGGGTGGACCTCGGACTAGGGTAGGTTAAATTTGAATGCAATGATAGGTATCATTGTATACGAAAAACGATTCTGAACGGAGATGATTTGTCAGTCTAGGATATATTATATTTAAATATTGTCATATATTCTATTTTGAAACAAATAGTATAATTACTATATTATGTTACTATAGTTACTTTATAATATCTGTTAATTAATAAAAAAAATATTTGGCAACATACACATAATGAGAGTATGAAATTTAATTTAAATTTTGACATATTTCGTATAAATTTGAACTTTAAGCCCTTATAAAAAAAATTGTGACTAACGATTTTGGATTTATTTTTATCACTATAAAAATAACTTATAAGAAACCTTGTATTAAATTTTCAAGATTTTTTGGCCACCCAAAAAATTTTTATCGGCATTTGAAGAAAAAAAACTTAGAAAAGTCGAAAATTTCAATTGTCTATAAGTAGCTTAAAAATGGTCAAAATATTTTGAAAATTTAACTGTAAAAAGATAACCATAATATAAACATTTGGTGAAAATTTCAAGTATTTACAATAATTTGTTTTTGAGTTACAGCTAAATCAAAAAAACGATTTTGTCGAAAAGTGGTTTTTCTTAATATTGCCATTTTTCTGTCATTTTTTTTTTTTGTTTTTCTCGATTTTTTTGAAAACTATTTGGAAATTTTACTTTTGACCCCCCCCCCCCCCCCCAAAGTACCAACTAGATTCAATTTCCTATTCAAAGAGGGGCTGAAGTTAAAAATCGGAGCATTATTACTGCTCCAAATGTTGTCGTCAGACACAAAAAAAAAAAAAAAAAAACACACATCATTGTAAAAGCAATACATTCATCACTCCGTTCAGAATCTAAAATGTGTATGTTTTTTTTAGAGTATTTAAACTAAAAATTTTTTGTCCCGTTTTTTTTTTTTGTAAAACTGGTCACCCTAGTATAACCGCACATATAATTTAATAATATTAATTATTATTAAAGCTATTTGTCAATCGTCGCCGATGGATAGAACGATGGACAGACCTGCGTTATTGGTACCAATCATAATTACGTAATATTCAATCCGCGGCCTAGAACAAAATTGTCGTTTGGATTCCATTTACTTTACATCAGTCCACTGAAGTGAGTACACGTTCTCTCGCGATATTTTTTCATGTGTTTTATTTAAGGTTAACTGTAATTATTATAATAATTCGTTAAAATTTAAATGTATTTATTTTTTTTATAGAGCAGTTATTATACATTTACAACATGGACGGTATGTTTACACTTAACAATTGCCGGGTGACGGTGAATACTCCCGTCACCCGGAGCAAGCACTCGAAGCCAAAGGCTGTCGGCAGCTCTGCGAAAAGTAAGCATGAATATTAATATGTATAAATATTGTTATGTAATAAATATTTAAATGTTATACGACTTTCTTTTTCAGTATGTTACAACTGTCGAAAAATTGGCCACGTGGCACGTGACTGTACGTATCTTTTGTATTTAAAAATTTTACACATAAGCAATGTCTGAATTATTATTATTTATTATCTAGGCAAGAGGCCCAAAAACCCGGCACAGATGTGGTCGGTGGCACGCGATCGTCGGCGGGGCAGCTCGGACGTAGCACCACCCCGTGAGCGGCGGCGGAAGTCTGTACCACCACGGGATCGGCGGCGGCGGCAGGACACCCCGGCACCAACACCCGAACGTCAGAGGCAAGAATCGGCCCCGCGCCAGCAGCGGGGCTCGAGCTCTTCCTCGTCGACGGTGGCGGGCCGTTTGGCCGCCATGCATGTGGACGTAAGTAATATAAAAGACAATTATTTGTACATTATTTGTTATACTTGTTTATACAGGGTGATTCTTTTATCAAACAACACTCATTATTTCAAAAAGTATTAACTTTTTTCAATTTTTTTTTTTTCAAAATTTTTAGTTTTATGCTTTTCTAAAACTATGTAAAATTTTTATTTTTTTCACTTTAATATTTAATAGTGAAATCACTATCAACTTTTGATTTTCAAATGGCAACCTATACTTAAAATGTTATAAAATAGTAGGGATATTTTTTTTATGAATTCTAACGTTTAAATTATTATTTTTTATTTAACCGTTCGCGAGTTATAGCTGCTCAAAGTTGGGCGGTTTTCGGTTTTAATTTCTGAAGACCAGTAGTCAGTACATGGGTAATAAATAATAATAATAGGTACATATTTTCACATATCACATGTAATAAACTCGTTATCGACTATCGTTCAACACAGTAATGACAATGAACTTCGTACCTGTAGGTTACAAATTAATTGTTATGACTAATTTAGATAATAATTAATAACCTGATTAAAGTTTTGATAAGAAAATAAATGAGTTGGGGACAATGAGTCGTCCGAAGGTCTACCACTGTTAACATTTTTCGGACAAGTGCTTATCACTCAAAAAAAAATATAATTATCATTTAAAAAATTTTATGTTGGTGATAGATTTTACACGACTATTTTAGATTCTGAACAGAGTGATGAATGTATTGATTTTACAATGATGTGTGTTTTTTTTTTTTTTTTTGTGTATGACGACAACATTTGGAGCAGTAATATTGCTTCGATTTTCTCAAACAGTATCGTTTATGAAGCAAAAGTGAATCTAGTTGGTACTTTGGGGGGTCAAAAGTTAAAAAATTTCAATATTTTTCAAATGCGTCGGAAAAAACCCTAAAAAAGTAACGGAAAAACGGGATTTTTTACGCAAAATCAGTTTTCGACAAAATCGATTTTTTTATTTTGCTATAACTCAAAAACTAATTGATGTAAATACTTGAAATTTTCAACAAATGTTTTGACTTTTTTGAGCTATTTATAGACAATTTAAATTTTTTTTTTAAATAACGATAAAAATTTTTGGCTGGCCAGAAAATCTTGAAAATTTAATACAAGGTTTCTTATAAGTTGTTCTTAAAGTGAAAATTGTGACTAACGATTTTGGATTTTTTTTTTTATAAGTGCTTAAAGTTCGAATTTATACGAAATATGTTAAAATTGCGAAAATTTGCAAGTAATTTTGTGGTTGAAAAATCGTAAACATTTATTTCTTTTATAATTAAGTTTTGAAAATTTGGTACAAGGATCTCCATAAATTTGTCTTTAAATATCTGTAAATAAAACTCTACCGGACTAAGACAAAAAAATTTTAGGAGTGTTTGAAATTTAAATTTTTACAAAACCGCATTAAATAACGGTTTAGCCTCAAACGATTTTTGATATTTGTTTTTATCCAAAAAGTAAAAGTTGTAGAAACTTGAAAATTTCATCAGTTGTTTATAGGGTTCTAAACTTGAAATATTTCAATGAAATATTGAAAAATATTTTTTCTTCTTTTAAACATGATCGGTTATAGTTGATAAGAAATAATATATTGATTAAACACTGCAGAAAATATTCATGATAAATATACAAAAATATGCACTATAAATTTTTGATATTTTTTAATTTATCACTTGTATTATTAATTGGATCCTTATTGGTTATTTTTATTATTATTTCTTATACATATTTTCTTTGATTACACATTAAACCAACTTTTGAAAATTTTCATTTGCAAGTTGACGTGATTATAAACTTTAAGATATAATAATTTATATTTTATTTTTCATTGCAATGAAATATTTCATGAAGATTTCATGAAATTTTAAATCCCTAGTTGTTTATAATAGCTTTTCTTTATATAATTTTATTTTCAAATATTCACTCATTTTTATTCAATTTATAGGCATTTGAAATAATAAATTTTTTTAGATTCTGAACGGAGTGATGAATGTATTGTGATTTTACAATGATTTGTGTTTTTTTTTTTTTTGTGTTTGTGTACAGCATAACTAGTCGAAATAGGTAATGCTTCAATTTAAAACTTTGGGGGTGGTTTCCGATGGCAGAGTGAATATCATTGGTGCATTATACAGGGCAAAAGTAAACATTTTCCAACAATTTTCAAATAAATAAAAAAAAACAAAAAAAGTGACAGAAAAAGTGACAGAAAAACGGGAATCTTTAAAAATAAAAATTAAATTAAAATAAAAAATATATTTTTTATATGATTGTAATTCAAAAACTAATCACTGTAAATACTTGAAATTTTCACCAAATGTTTATGTTAGTGTTATCTATATACAGTTAAATTTGAAAAAAAACATTTTGCCTTTTTTTGAGTTATTTATAGACCACTGAAATTTACGATTTTAATGAGAATTTATTTTTGAAGTGTAGATAAAAAAATTGTGGATTACCAAAAAAACTTGAAAATTTAATACAAGGTTCCTTATGAGTTGTTCTTATTGTAGTTAAAAAAAAATTAAAAATCGTTAGTAACAATTTTGTTTTATAAGCGTTTATAGTTAAACATTTTACAAAATATGTCAAAATCGTGATAATTTGCAAATAATTTTGAAGTTTAATAATCATAAAATTGTTTGTGTTTATATCTAAGTATAAAAAATTCAACACTAAGTTTTCCATAAGTTTTCCTTCAAGTAGCTATAGAGAAAACTCGAAGCAGCATTATAGGAAAAATTTTAAGTGTGTTAGAATTTTAAATTTTTACCAAATAGCGTAACAACAATGATTTACCCTCAAACGATTTTAAAATATATTTGTTGTTTTTAAAATAGTATAAGTCGTAAAACTTGAAAATTATTTAAATTGACATTTTCTTCACATGATTTGATTTTCAAAATATTTTGACTTTTTTTGAGCTATTTATAGACAACTGAAATTTTCCTAGGAATTTTTTTGGAGGAGTCAAAATATTTGAAAAATTAATACAAAGTCCCTCATAAAATATTCTTATGGCGATAAAAAAATTATAAGAAACATAGGCACAATTTTTTTTTTATTAGCATTTGAAATTCAAATATTGACAAAAATTCGTCAAAATTATGATTATTTTTAATTATTTTGTAGTTAAAAATTTATAAATATTTTACTATCAAAAGCTAAGAATTGATAATTTAATACTATGCTGTCCATAAGTTAAGCTCAGAATCGTAAACACAAGAAATTTTCACTAAATGTTTATACTAGCTTTTTCTATAGGTACATTAAAATTTGTTCAAAATATTTTGATTTGTTATAATATTAAAAATCCAGTCACTTTTTTTATAAGCATTTCAATTTAAAATATTAACAAAATACGTAAAAATGAAAAAAATTTGCAAATTATTTTGAGCTATAGATTCTTAAAAAATGTAATACAAGATTTCTCATAAGTTTGTGGACCTTCATCAAGAAAAAAAATGTTTAAATTTTATGTATTTTTAATATTTTCATATCATATTATTACAACATTGGATATTTATTATTTACTTGCCATTTCATAATAGCAATTAAGCATATCCGTTTTTTTTTGATTTGAATAAGACATAATGTATTTATGTCAGTTGAAGGCACTTGACTGTTTATTTATACAGAAAACAAATTTAAAATTAATAGTTCAATATTTTTGTCTGACAAAAATTTTAAGATGTATGATTTATATTAATACCATGAATTGATACTATTTGAAATTCCCTTTAAGGTAAGTATAGAAAAAAAAATTAATTTCACAATAATTTATTGAATAAATTAAAATTATACATACGTCATACATGTACATTGTACACATAATTAAGTAATTATAATTTGCATACAAATATTAATATAATAAGTATAAGTATAATATAAATCAATTTTCATTAAAATTATAAAAAAAAATTGATTAAATGATAAAAATACAAGTTACCTTATATTGTTTAGCAATTAGCATATTTTGCATTATACAGTTAATTTTAGAAAAAGACATATTTATAAATTTAATTATTAGGCAATTCACGACGAGTCAAGTATACATAAAATCTTTATTTTTTAAACATCATAATTTAAGTCATTAGGGCCCGATTTTTAACATAATGTAGGTTTTTACACTTAAAATAATTTTGATTAAATATTGATCAACATTTCCTAATTTCTAAATTCTATTTCTATAGTTAGTATTATCTTAATGCATATCTAAATAAAATATAACATTGTAATGATAATTATAATACCTATTGGGTGTTTGATACAAGTCTAATATGTTCAAATATTATAAAATTAAGTAAAATAATTTTAACTTAGCTCAGTTATACATATATAAATTTATAATTCTCTTTATTAATGACATTTCAATTTTTTCATAGTAAATAAATTTTTAAATACTTTATATATTTTTTTAAATATTTATACACATTAATATAATATTCACAAACAATATATATTATATTGTTAATGCATAAATATGTTCATATTCTTAAATTAATTGTTTACATTAAAAACCGGGCCCTAGTAACAATAAATCCCTAATTAATTTTATTTTATATTATTAGTAACCACTATAAAATGTCAATATCATTTTAAAGTCCAGGATTATGAAAAATCTATTCCAAATTTGATGACACATATTAATCAAAATTTTCGTTAAGCAGTTATGCAAAATATGAGTAATGATAAACATGTGTTCAAGAAATTCAGAACAAATTCTCCATTAACCCCAGACCTAAAACAATAGTAACATTTAAAAGTGGCACCAATAATATATCAACTTAGATGTGTAAATTTAATAGTAATAATTAATAACTTAATAATTAGCAATAAATAGGCAACAACATTAACCATTTACAATTGTTAAAACAATGTTTATTTTGTATATTACTAACTACTATGTAATACCTAAATATAATTTTAAAAATATATTTAATTTAATATTTAAATTGTCAATTGAGTAATGAGTATACACATATATAAACAAGTATATACTTAGTGATAATCATAATATACATATGTGATAGTTTTTTTTTTTAAAAACATTAATCATTTAATTTACTCTATTTATACATATTATAATTATTTTTATTTTTATTAAACATAAGTTTTAATGATTAATGTTGCTGCCCCATATTTAATTTAACTGCATAATATGAAGTATTAAAATTTAGTATACTAGCATTTACAATATTTTTTTATCATTCACAATTTTCTTTACATATTATTTATTGATAGGTTACAGTTTTCCTTAGGATGTAATCGGGCAGACTTGATTATTTTACGCTTCTTTGAAATTAACTAGATTATCTACAAAAAAGATAATAAAAACTTAATAACTTCCTCTAAAAATTGAATAATGTTACAAATAAAAAATATTTATACATACCTATGATCGATGTTGTTATATGTTGGAATATTAAAATCCAATATAGTATTTTTAACAGTTGTATAGTATTATTTTAGTTTTCACATTGTTCTCAATTTTTCTAAGTACAATTGTAGTATAATATATATATTCTTCAAGTCATATGTCCAAGAATATTCTTATTAGTACATGCTTGTAATTATCTTAGAATTTTTGTATGCATCAAACATTCTAGATTAATTGAAGCCAATAGTTGTACAGTTACAATGCAACTTGATTTTAAAACAAGCTATGTATTATCAACTTATAAATAGGTAATACATAATAGATCTATAATATTGTCTATCGATATACATTTGAATAAAAATTGTATAGAACTGATAAAACTGAAATTAAAATTTTTTAAATACATTATTATTATTTACTATAATTTTTAAAGCTTTTTACAAAATTATTAAAACTTACCAATAAATTATTCCAAGTTCCTGATAGGTCGTCAAGTAGTATAATATTCACTTGTGTAATAGCAATTTAAATGAAACTTAGGTTTAAATAAATAGTTAAACAAAATACGTCATAAAAAAACTACTTAGATTACCCATCATATTTAATATAATTTTTATTTATTTAACAACATTATATTAGAGAATAAATGTTTCAATATTTAATTATATTATGAATGTTGGCGTATGACGTGTTTACTCTTTACGTTAGCAATGAAAGTAATAAAATAATAAAATTGAATTTTCAATCACAGAAAAGACGATTTAAATTAAACTTATTAAACTAAATGTCACATGAATTTTATATTTTTTTGTTTAAAAGTTAAAAACCATTATTTGGCATATTATTAATATAGGCCATAGCCTGCAGTATAGCACTGAAAACTGAAAAGTAAACAATTGTATTATCTATTTTTATTGGGAATACCCAACGGTTTGGTTCGATGAGAGTTTATCTGTGATTAAAGTATTATCATTTGTCATGTTTAGTGGTCACGATTAAAGATAACTTTAATCGTGGTAGTGGTTTAGGAAGTATTTTCATATTATGATATTGTTATCATAATAAAAATTTAAAATGATAAGATCTGTTTCATCTGATTTATTATTAATCATAATTTTGGATATTACGGATACAGTGCCATAGTCGGATAGTCCACGATAGTCCATAGTTCGTATAGTTCGTGTAGGTAGTAGGAGGTACAAATTAAACTACAACGATATTAGTACCTTTGGTCGAACGATAACATTTTATAATTTGAACTACTGGTCTTTATAATTATAATCTAATAATTGTGTTCTAATCAATGTCTCACAGCCGTAATAACCTTTGGGACTAACACCTAAAAACCTCAAACCGCCCAACTTTGAGCAGCTATAACTCGCTAACGGTTAAATGAAAAATAGTAATTTAAACGTTAGAATTCATAAAAAAAATATCCCTACTATTTTATAACATTTTAAGTATAGGTTGCCATTTGAAAATCAAAAGTTGATAGTGATTTCACTATTAAATATTAAAGTGAAAAAAATAAAAATTTTACATAGTTTTAGAAAAGCATAAAACTAAACATTTTGAAAAAAAAAAAATTGAAAAAAGTTAATACTTTTTGAAATAATGAGTGTTGTTTGATAAAAGAATCACCCTGTATAATTTAAATACATGTAATTTCTAATTTGTTATTATGTCTATTTTTTCAGAATGTTCAATAAATGTTGAAAAATTATTTTATGTGTTTTTATTTAATGGTCCTATCCTCCTAATGTATATTATATATTATAGCATGTGGTGTAATACCTAAATAATACTTAAATCAAGGCCGTAACTGGGGGGGGGTCCAGGGGTCCGGAACATTTTAGCGGTGAATGTAGTTTATTAACTATAAATTGTATTAAAGAATAATTGTATATTTTCGTTAAAGCAGTAATTTAAAATAAGATAAAATTTGTCATTTTATTTTATTTCAATATCGTAATAAAGATTAAGATTAATAGGTAAGGTTAGCCGGTTAGGTACTAGATACAAAGCGCACATTCTCTAAATTTAGCATTAGCACATTCTTCGAATATTCATTACATTCGTAATTGTATTGGAACGATTAAATCAGTGGGAAATTTCATTAAAATTTCTGCTAGACGAACTGAGTTGTTAAAAAATAAAATTAAAGAATTTATTCCCGAGACAAAATGGACTAAATTGACATCTATGTGTGAGACTCGGTGGGTCGAAAACCACGATGGAATGATTCGATTTTTTGATATATATAAACCTATTGTCGATACTTTAGAAGAACTCCAATTATTTCATGATATTGAAACATCATTAAAAGCACTAAATCTATATCGTAGCATAACGACCAGTGAATTTGTTATTAGTTTAGTGACAGCTAACACACTATTTTCATTGACATTACCTTTATGTAAATCATTACAATCAGTAACATGTGATTTAAGTGAAGCAGTGACATTTGTCGAAACTGTTTTGAATTAAGTTGAAGACATGCGAATCAATATAAACCAAAAATTTAAAGAAATATGTGATGTCCGTCGCTACCTTAGCGAGGGGTTTAGGGTGGTTAAGATAGTTCATATAAGTACTGCCTTTATGATCATATAATAAAGTAAACACTAGACATTTTTTATTATAAAACATGTGTCTTGAACGCACTTCATTTACTATGTCAAAATCACTTATATTAAAATATTTTATTTACAAAACAGTTAACCGTTGAACAAAAGTTGAAGATAGTGTTACCAACACTACACATATCCTCCCCTAAATTAATAATACAAGTATAATGATTAATGTTATATAACAAATACAATTAATAGCAAATAAAATCATTAAATTTTTTTGGTTTACAAATATTTCTTTTATTTTTATTAGCAGTATTCACACCTAGCATACTGGTTGAAGAACAATCGACTAATGAGTTATCCGTGTTGTCATATACTTCAGGGTTATCAATGTTAACACTTTCTTTGGGAACTTCTAATACAGCTGTTTGAGTAGGACTATTACCTTCATTTAACTCTGGTTTACTTATTAGTTTTCCTGCATCTTTATGAGATATATTGGATTTAATTATTTGATCTGCATGACGTTTAAAATATCTATTTGTTAACTGTTCCTTACAAATTTAAATATTATTACCTACACTCTCATCTATGATACATGTTTTCCAACTCTTTTTATTAGGTTTAGAATAGTCTCTGATAAAGACAGAGTCATTCTTAAAAAATGTTTTATTTGAAATGTTACCCTTATAATTCCTAATTTGTCTGTCAACTGCTGTGCTAATATGTGTTTTAGGTTTTATTTTATTAAGTCTAATATTTGCTTCCCTTCCAAACATTAGTTTTGATGGTGTACATCCAGTTGTAGAATGAATAGAATTTCTATAATAAAATAGATATTTGTTTATCGCAGACTCTGTTGAATAATCTGACTTACTCATAAGTATTTTACTAAATCCTATTTTAAAAGATTTGACAGCATTTTCAGCGGCTCCATTGCTAGATGGATGCCAAGGAGGTGAGGTAAGATGTTTGATGCCATTTAAATCACAAAACTCACTAAATTCTCCAGATGTAAACGGTGTACCATTATCTGTTACCACAGTATCTGGAAGTCCATATCTTGAAAATGTTTCTTTTAATTTTTCAATAGTATTGTAAGTATCAGCTTTACTTACCTCAAATATTTCTGGCCATTTGCTAAATGAATCTGTTATAATTAAATACATCTTATTATTTATAGGGCCTGCATAGTCAGCATGTATTCTTTCAAATACTCGAGTTGATTGAGGCCACTTTGTCAGCACAGTCCTTGGTGGTTCTGGACGGAATGTGACGCAAATTGTACAGTTCTTTACAAGTGTTTCAATGTCAGAGTCTAGGGACGGCCACCAAAAATAAGATCTGGCTAATGATTTCATTTTGACTATTCCCATGTGAGAACCATGAAGTTCATTTAACAAAATATCAGTAAGACTACTAGGAATAATTATACGATATCCCCACATTAATATTCTACTTTCAAAAATTAATTCATCTCGACGATTGTAAAAGGGTTTGATGTCATCCGTAACTTCTTTTGGCCAATGAGTGTTCATATAATTTATTACTTTTTTTATTATAGGATCTTTGCTGGTTTCTGCCCTGATTTGTAAATAGTCTACTGGCACAAAATGGTCTACCCAATTTACAACATCTACCATTTGATCTACCAAATCATCTTTTGTAATTAAGTTGCTATCTAAGTTGGAAATGCGAGATAGACTGTCAGCAGCAGTATTGTTAGTTCCTTTAACAAATTCTATTTTGTATTTAAATCCAGATAGAAAAAATGCCCACCTTTGGACACGACCTGAAGCCATTTTTGGTATTACTTTGTCTTCACCTAATAAGGTCATTAAGGGTTTGTGATCCGATCTGATGGTGAACTCTCTTCCCTTTAAATATTGATAATTTTTTGTTACACCCCACACCACTGCAAGTGCTTCTTTATGAGTTGTTGAGTAATTTTTTTCTGCTGATGACAGTGCTCTGGATGCAAAATTTATTGGTTTTTCAGTATTGTCACTTAATATGTGAGATAAAACTGCACCTAATCCGTTATTTGAAGCGTCACACGTTAGCACTACTGGTAGGTCTGGATTGTAATGAGCTAATATTTGTTCTGATATTAAAATGGTTTTTATTTTATTAAAAGCTTTGTCACAGATTTTAGACCATATAAACGTAGTATCTTTTTTAAGTAGGTTATGGAGTGGTGCTAAAATCTTTGCAAGATCCTTAACAAACTTGCCATAATAATTTATCATTCCAAGAAAAGATTTTAATTCGGATACATTTTGAGGTCTGGAAATTTTGGAAATACTGTCAACTTTTTCCGGATCTTTTCTTAAACCATCTTTGTCTATAATGTGACCCAAATACTTAATACTTGGCTGAAAAAACTGACATTTACTGCGATTTAATTGGAAACCAGCTCTTTTACATCTTTTAAATACTTCGGTAAGATTTTTAAGATGTTCTTCATCATTCCTGCCTGTTACTATAATGTCATCTAACAAATTAGCAGTAAAAGCACAATCTTTAAAAATTTTCTCAACCTCGCGCTGAAATATAGCTGTGGCAGGTTTAATGCCATACGGAAGTCTTAACACCTCATAAGTACCTTTATGAGTGCTCCAGGCTAATAATTTGCTAGTTTCACTGTCAACCTTCAACTGATTATACGCATTGCTAAAATCCAGTTTAGAGAATGTTTGTCCCCCTTGAACTGTAGCGAATAAATCTTCTATCCTCGGAAATGGGTAATGAACATCTTTGATAAAACGGTTTATTGTCGCCTTGTAATCTGCGCATAAACGAATACTACCATCAGGTTTTAACACCGGAACTAATGGTGTGCCCCATTGACACGAATCACTTTTTTTAATTACTCCATTGTCCTCCAACTTTTGTAGTTCCTTCTCGACAGCAAGTTTGTGTGCAAAAGGAATACACCTATGTTTGTGAAAAATAGGTTGTATATCAGTGTTTAATTCCAAATGCACTTCCATGTATGTATACTCACCCAATTTACCACAGAATAAATCTTTATACTCTCTTAATAGTTCATCTACATTACTCGCTTCAATGTTATCTTTAATGCTATTTAGTTGGACCCATGATATACCTAATTTACTAAGTAAATTTCTACCACACAATGGGTAAGGATTTCCTGTACTTTTAACTACAACAAACTCACAATTAACAATTTTATTGTTAAACTCAACTTCAGCTGTAAACTGACCCACAGGTTGTATAGATGTACCATCAAAGAAATTTAACTTTTTGTATGAACGTTTTAATTCACAATTTGATAATTTATTATTAAAGAATTGTTCAGTGATAACTGAAGCAGCTGCACCCGAATCTATTTCCATTTGGATAAGATTGTTATTGACTTTTAAATTTATCAGCTCTGGTGGAAAATTTGAATCATAATTAACCTGACCATTTTTAATGTTAAAAAGGTTAAACTCATTAAACGGTTGCTCTACTTCAACAGTATTTACATTCATGTTTGATTTACAAATTACAGCTAAATGCCCTATCTTATTACAAATTTTACACTTATAGCTACGATACTTGCAATCTGTGAAGTTGTGGTTCTTTTTCCCGCAGTGAAAACAAGCAACATTGCTTTGCTTGACTGGTCCACTCTTGACTGCTTTCTCTTCTTTTACCTTGTTTGTCTTCCACTTCTGTGTCGAATTGTAGCTGCTACTTTGTTTATCGGACTTCTTCTTATTAGCGCGAGCGACATGATTTATAGTTGTTTGTGTTTGAGTCTGTAACTGTGATTGAGTAACTACCGCTTCCTTCCTTAACGCGATATCTAACAGATCACATAGAAGTTTGTTTGGTTCTTCTTCACACAAACGGTCTGCAATCGGTCCTTTGACCAAGCCAGTAACAAATTTGTCCCTTAAGACGTCGACAAGATTATTGCCAAACTTGCATTTCATTGCTCCTTTTTTTATGCGAACGTACCAATCGTTTACGGATTCATTCTGTTCTTGTCTTAATTGATAAAACACTGAGCGCTCTCGAAAAACAGCAACTTTAGGCGCAAACTGTTTACTTAAAATTTCGCACAACTTTTCATACTTAACTGTATTCGGTAAAACAGGATCACATATTTCTCTTAACGTTGCGTAAGCGGAAGCTCCTATTACTGTGATTAATACCGCGACCTTCCTGTCTTCGTTTACAAAGTTTGCAATGAAGAACTGGTCCAATCTTTCGCTGTATGACTGCCAATCGTCACCAATATTGAATTCCGGCACCGTGCCGACTCCCACGCACACGTTCGACGCCATGCCGAATTGTGTGGTGAATAACTGTAACTTTACCCGTTTTAATCTTCGTCGCCAATTGTGATGTCCGTCGCTACCTTAGCGAGGGGTTTAGGGTGGTTAAGATAGTTCATATAAGTACTGCCTTTATGATCATATAATAAAGTAAACACTAGACATTTTTTATTATAAAACATGTGTCTTGAACGCACTTCATTTACTATGTCAAAATCACTTATATTAAAATATTTTATTTACAAAACAGTTAACCGTTGAACAAAAGTTGAAGATAGTGTTACCAACACTACAAAATATTTAAAAAATCAAAAATATGTTAAAGTTGATAGACGGAGAGGATCAGATACAAATGCCAAGACTAGTTGGTTGTCAAAAAAATAGAACTAACGTTAATGTTAACTCCCCAGAAGAATATTTCCGTATAGCTATTGCTATTCCTTTTTATGACGATTTTATTCAACAACTAAAAGATAGATTTTCAAAACACAAAACAGTTTTGTCTTCTTTATATTTATTATTACCAAAAATGTGTCATAAAGTTGCAATATCAGCTACAGATTTTAGTTTATATTCTGACTATATAGATATTGATTTATTACCCACAGAAATTAAACTATGGAGTAGGAAATGGATCTCATATTATCAAAACGATCGTCCTAGTACAGCCGTTGGAAGCATTAAGCAATTGTAATTCTGAATTATTTCCGTGTATATACTTTTTATTAAAGGTTTTAGCTACACTACCAGTTTCAACTGCAACGCCCGAGCAGGGGCGTAAATACGGGGGGGACATGGGGGATAGATCCCTCCCCTTGAGCTGTATTTATATATTGTCTTATACCTATGCAAAAAAGCCCTCCACAAGTTTGCCATAGAAATTCATTTTGATCCCCCCCATAAAACATTCTCAATTACGCCACTGCGCCCAAGAGAACTTTCTCAACGTTGAAACGGGTGAAAACATTTTTGCGAAACGCTATTGGACAAAATCGTTTAAATGGCCTAGCATTATTAAGTGTTCATAGAAATATTGAAGTGGATCTAGAAGACGTTTTAAATAAATTTGCTCTTCAAAAAGATAGAGCTATTTTACTATTATAAAATAGTGTCAACTTATTGCATGCTTATTGCTTATAGAATATAAATTAATAATCATTTTGTAAATTTAACATTGAAAAAATTGTATTTTATATTTTTTTATTTGTACTTTTAAATAATGTGAATAATTCTATATGTATATAAATAATTAACTATTATGTAAATTTAATATTATAATGACGACTTAAGTTTTTAATAATGATAATAATCAAATGTTATATATTTTACTTAAAAATGACAAATTTAATTATTTAGTATATATATACAGGGTGTCCCACAGAGTTCTGACAAATGAAATAACTTTTATTCTAATTGATATTTTTTCATTTTTTTTTTTTGTAAAATTAATAGACGCTTGCTCTACAAGTATAATATAACATTTTAAATTAAAATTTTTTTTTACACAAAATAAAAAATTTTAAATTTTATTCAATTTTTTTTGAAGAAATTCAAAATAGCCAATTTATAAACATATTGGAAAAAATAGATTTAACGTTTTCAGTATTCAATTTGAGTAATCCGTTTGCGACTTATTAACATTTAAATATTCGTTACATTTACTGCTACCGGGCAATTTACCAGACCCAACAGTTAAAACCAGAAGTCAAAATGAACCCAAGATAACAAACTAAGATAGTATCCATAGAAATAATAATAACCAATTGCCCGGTAGCAGTGAATGTAACGAATATTTAAATGTTAATAAGTCGCAAACGGATTACTCAAATTGAATACTGAAAACGTTAAATCTATTTTTTCCAATATGTTTATAAATTGGCTATTTTGAATTTCTTCAAAAAAAATTGAATAAAATTTAAAATTTTTTATTTTGTGTAAAAAAAAATTTTAATTTAAAATTTTATATTATACTTATAGAGCAAGCGTCTATTAATTTTACAAAAAAAAAAAATGAAAAAATATCAATTAGAATAAAAGTTATTTCATTTGTCAGAACTCCGTGGGACACCCTGTATTTAAAAAAATGTCGGACCCCCCCCCCCCCCCCCCGAAATTTTTTTCCAGTTACGGCCTTGACTTAAATAATGTTTTATTAGTAACCATAAGTTCAATATAATTACTAATTTTAATTACCTACCTATAAGTAAGTTTAACATACTTAGTGATAGTTAATAAATAATATTACAAAAAACATAATAAAAAAGCTGATACCAAAACATATATTTAACATATTTTGCAATATATAATGTGTTTGATTCCAAAAGAAAATTAGAACATAAATATTGAAATATTGTTTTTATTAGTTGAGTAACCAGTAACTATTATACAATAGGAACATAGGTAATTGACCCGAGTAATATAAAAATCCTACCACACAAAAATGTTTTAATTTAATTTGGTAGTCTGCAATAATTATGAGTAAAACATACAATACTTGAATTTATCTCCTCACATGATGTCAAATGTTGCTTTCTACAACAAAAATATACCAACGTTGCCAGCAAAATGTTATGTTTAATACAATTTGTATTATGTAGTGTTTATTAAATAATGTTATTACTATACACACAAATAAATAAAGATATAATAAAATTTATCAGTAATAAAGCACAGGTTTTGATTGATTTAATATAAATTATATAAATCTAACTACTGAATACAATTAGTATGTTTCTCAAAGTTATGTACAATTGAACGTCAGTATTAAATATTAAATGTTAAACTGACTCAACAATTCAACAATAAGCCTATCACATACATAGGTTGTAATATAGGTATTGTCAATATTTTTTTGCAAGCTAATAACAGTTACAAAAGGAAAATCAATCAATACAATTTATTTAGGCATAGGTACACCATTTGTGTAAATAATAATAATATGACATAAAATATAAAAATATAAATTCATTATTGCACTTTTATTGAACAGTGTAAGTAAAATGCATAAGTCACTGTGTCTGTCGGCTGTCCAATCTGAATTATGCATTCAAACAGCTAATATTTTATTTAATTTTAATAGTACTGCTGACTATATGTTGGATGTACAATTGTGTTACCTATCACACACTTAGTAATGTCAATGTTAAGTGTAAATGTTTAGAATTAAAACAATATATATGCATACACTAACACTATATTATATTATATTACTATAAATAATATTTGCAAATTGAAATTAAAGTATATTGTAAAAAGGTGCCAAATTGAACAATATTTAAAATCAAATCAATAATGGCAATGTACCTATTAGTGTAATTAATTTTACCAAGTCTACCTCCTATTTAATATAATATGTATATATAAGTAGTATATATGTACCATTCCTGGCGCAGCTCTTATTTTATCAGAATAAGATCACAAACAAAACAATGTTCAAAAAGATCAGAAAAATTGAAATGCAATAATAATTAAAATATTTTTTCATAATACTAATAATATTAATAATTAAAATTTAAATGTTATATTCCCCAAAATATTTTTTACAAAACTTATAATATTAATAATTAAAATTGAAATGCAAAAATGTATTAAAAAGAAATTGAATAACTTAGTTAAAGGAATTGAAATGTATAATAAAACAATGGATACAACTATCAAAGATTTTAATAAATTACAACAAAATGAAATGCAAAACGAAATAAGAAACTCTATATTAAATAATAAATGTTATGTACATTTTTGTAAATATGAATACTATGAAAATAATAATAAAAATATTAAAATAATGAAATATAATCTAAATGCAATTCCAATTAAAGGAAATATTTTAATTGTCGATCATGGTAACAATATTTCTGGAAATGGAAAACCGTATGCTTCTACATTACTAGAATCACCAACATGGCTCGAAATTTGTAAGATAGCTAATGATTTAATAATTACAACCGGTACTTTTTATTTCAAATATCTCCATGATATTTGTGTTGTTCAAGATTTAGGAAATATAAAAATATGTAGCCTTGGTATGGGAGGTACAGATTCCGATTCCAAAATGATTAGAATATAATTATATTGAATCATCAGATTTTTAATAGAATTGTTCTATTAAAAAAATAAATTTAAAAAAAATTAAAAAATTAATAATTTTATCATCAATAGCAAAATGTTTCAAAAATAAATTGAATATCTTGGTTAAAGAAATAAAAATTATAATAAAGAATGGAATCTACAAAACAATATGAATCAGTATTAAATGTCTTATCAAATGATGAATTATCTGTTAATGATTTTAAAAAATTTAATAAGTTACAACAACATAAAATATTAAATGAATTATCAAATTAATTAAAATTTCTAAATGAAAATGGAATCGGAATCGGAAAACTTCAAAAATTTGAAAAAAATTTTTTTGAAAATGATTTTACACTATGAGACTATGAGGGGGACTTTTAAAGAATTAAAATCAAAAACGTTTAATGTAAAAACGAACATTCTAACATAAATAGCATCGGATTTATACTTAAATGAAAAATATGAAGTAGGGGTAAACTTTTAATATGTAGTGCAAATAAGCATATAAATCATATCTGTGCTGTTCCGACTTGAAAATATCAAATATTAAATGAAATATTGGAATTCAAAAATAATAATAATAATAATAATAATAAAAAAAAAAATGGTAAAAAAATGCAAAAGTAGTCCTGTTGTACAGATATCTGAGCTGGCCAGCTTTTTTTTTTTTTTCCTCACACTTTTTTACAGACATCTGTACAACAGGACTACTAAGATATAGCAAGTCTTCATCGTATCAACACAATGGGAGGTGGTATTTATTTATAGACTCCAGGGACCATATGGGGGGGGGGACATTGTAATGACAACTTAGACTGTACCACAGCAGCAGTCCATCGGTAATGCATACTAATGAACAAACTACACATTGTCCACAGTGCTATAATCATCAGGAGAATGCTTCGCATCCAGTTTGGAACCTACTAAGATTATGAACATAGTTGAACCAAATCAGTGATGAGAGTTCAGCGCTAAACTCCCACTACATGATTCGATCCAGCTATGTTCACTCTCAAAACACACGCCTTACCCACTGCGCCACAATACTCGGACAAGTTTAATAGTATAACAAACACTATTTAAATAAAAAAATATCAAAGTACTATGATGACACCCTGTAAATGTATACAATAAGTATTATTGTCATCCTATATATTAGATAACGAAAAAAAAAACGAATACAATTTATCGCTATAATGATAATAATATGTTTGCTATACATTATAATATTATTACAAATAAAATAGAACGAAAAAATAATAATATTTAATTGTATCGTAAAACGTCCATAAAAAAATTATTTAAAAATATTTAAAGATGAGGATTTATAGTAAAAAAATATTATTGGTAAAACATTAACGTACATTATTAATGTAACAACGTCAAACGTCCAACGTTCATAAGACGTTGAACATCTACGTTGTTACGTTGTTTGAAAAAAAAATTTTTATTAAAAAAAAATATATATTTACTTATATAAATAAGAAATGGAAATGGAAATGGAAAACTTTAAAGCAACTTTAAATAAAATCAACAATGAACATAATTTTATAAAATGTAGTGATTTGGAACAAGGAAAACCGTACGTAGTAAAATGTTTTAAAAAAATTGATACAATGTTTGGTAAAAGATTATCTGTTGTGTTAAACGATGATGATTTATTAACTTTACCTGATAGATATACAAACGAATTTACAGAAGAACAAATAACAATGTACAATGACAAAAATTCAAAAATTTAATTTAATCTTATTTATAATGAAAAAAAATTAAAAAATGGTAAAAAAATGCATGTTATTAAATTTGAATAAAATAAAATAAATTTGAATAAAAAATAAATTTACTTTTATAAATGGTATTTATAAAAGTTAAAAACGGCTGCATTAGGTTATCACATCCAAAATTCAATGCTAATAATAATTTTAAAATAGGTCTCGAATCAATGTTTTTAAAAGAGTTAAATTTGATAAATATTGAAACAGACTGTAAAATAAAAATTGATGGTAGAGTAGTACATATAAAAAAAGGTAAATATACTATTTCAAATTATAAACTAATTGAACCGGTATTTTTATCATTTGAAAATAAAAAAATTCAAATTAAATCCCCGTGTTATTATAATTTAGATGAAAAATTGAAAGAATATTTAGGTTTTCCAAACACAACATTTGATTTTTCATTAGTTGGTAATAAAACAATGTATATACCTACTCCCGATGAAAAATATATAAATATTGATAAAGAATATACATTTACAGTAGATAAAGATAATTCAATTTATAAAATACCTATTGGTATTTATTCAATAAAAGAATTAGAAACAATATTGAATTGTGATAAAAATTATGATAACACAAAACTTACATTTAAAAAAAATGTATTAAATATTAGTACTAATTATAAATATAATTTTGATAATGATTTATTAAAATGTTTAGGAATGTTTTATATTGTTAGTGCACCTAATTTGTCTTCATATATTATGTTTAATCATGTAGAACGTACGTATGTAGGTGTTAATGAACCAAAATTGTATACACAAGGTTTTTTAAAAAATATAAGTGGTGCTATATTTACTCAAAGTAATGAAATTGGACCTGAAGAAATAATTAATAAAACAGAAATAAATGGAAACTATTCAATTGAACAATTAACAAGTTTATTACCTTCGACTATCAAATTACAAAATGATAATAATTTTATTTCATTAAGTTCAAAAAATTATTTTTTATTAGACAAAAATTTAAATTTAAGTTTAGGGGTTGCTAATGATTATTTACATACACATGTAGGAGAAAAAGATATATTAAATAATAATAATATAAATAAACAATTATTAGAAGTACAATGCAACATAATTGAAAAATCTGTTTCATCTATTAATGAAAAGATTATCGAAGATGAACTTTTGTTTGTTTTTTATTATGATTCTAATAATCTTTTTATAAGATCTAATCCAATAATTTACAGACAAGTAAATGTACGCACTATTCAAAAGATAGAAATATATATTATTGATCAAAATAATAACGTTGTTAATTTTGATGATTTTATTGTTAATCTTGATCTAATTGAAGAAAAAACAAAATAAATATTTTTTCAATAGAAATATTTCTATTGAAAAAAAAAAAAACATTATTTAACCACTAAAAGATTCTTCAATTGTACCTTTTTCAATATCCAATAAAAATTCATCTTCTCTGACGAAAAAAACATAACAAATTGTGTTTTTAGGTAAATCTTCATTTAAATCAATATGTAAAATAATATTTTTCTTAGTTGCAGAAATATTTGTTGGTTGTCTACTCATGTTAACAAGATATATTGCTCTAAAACTTTTAAAATCATTTGGATTATTATACATTAACGGATGTTCTTGATAATTTTTAAGAGTATTTCTTTTATACTCCATCAAACTCTCATAAGCTACACACAATTTATCATTCTTAAAATCTAGATCTTGAGTTTCTTCAGGATAACGTTTTCCATTTATTTCAAACCAATAATTTTTTACATTACAATGGTCAAATTCACAAGGATCATGATCTTGTGTATTTAATTTGTTTGTTTGAAATACTACACCTCCAAACGAAGGAGAATTATGACTTCGATATTGACTTGTTAAATCGAGTTTTATAGTTTTTCCTGATATAATTCTTTCTTCAATACATTGCCATGATCTAAAATTAAAAGTATATAATTTTTCTTGAGATAATTTTGTTAACTCATTTATCAATAAAACTTTATGAACACCATATTCAATAATTGGTATTTGAAGTCTAAATTCTTCAATAATAATATTTCCATCTTCTGTTCCTGGTATAACTTTTTTTAACAAAGCATCATCTGTATTTCTTGTAAAAATTATTTCCATATCACCTTTGAAAACCGGACATTTTATGTCTTTTAAAAAACCTAACCCAAATTGTGATCCTTTACCCATAGCATTAAAATAACCTCCGCCTTTAAATTTGCTTGCAAATCCTGAGTTTATAGTTGGGCCGTTTTGATCCACTAAATAACTTACCACACCTTTAATTGTACTAGTAATTCCTACGTATTCGCTTTCATCCACTACTTTACCATTTTTTTTAACTACAATATTAGAAAATAAATATGCAACAAAATTATCGATTAGTTGTATGTTTGTTCCTTTAGGATAATCTTTTCCATCCTTTTGCAAATATCTACCATAAATAAAAAATTTTGTATTTGCAATATTCAGAAAATCATCCATACTATCTATTCTAAAAGTTGTAGTTTTATTAGGTGTATTAAGTTGTGAATTATTCACAGGTAAAAAAGTTTTATATTGAACTCTTTCAATATGTTGATCATATTTTTTTAAAAATATTATACATTATTATTTATAATAGCAAATATATATTTTTTTTTTAATAAATGAATAAAGTTGTAGTAAAAAAATTTATTGAAGATGAAAATAAAGAACAATCTTTATTTGAAATACCTTCACGTGGTTTATTAGTAGGACCCAGGGCCGGACTGGCCCAGTGGTCTACTGTCCTAGAGGACAATGGGCCGCTGTCTTTGGCTGGGTTTTGGGTCGGTACCTTGTTAGTACAATTATATACCACTTAATATTTCATTACATAATATCTCTACCTCTACTACGTTAAATAACTCGCGTTCCTTTCACAACTTCAAAAAGGCGGATTACAATAGTATTATACATTTTCTGTCTTCCTACGATTGGGTCTCTACTCTATCCAACCTTGATTTAAACACTTCGGTTAATACCTTCACTGATTCTCTTCACAGTTCAATTTTGAGGTTCGTCCCTCTGTCCCACTTTTATAAATCAACTTTTCCTTCCTGGGTATCCAAAGATCTCAAGACCTTAATTTATCGTAAAAATAAAGCTCATGCTAAGTTTAAATCTACATTTGATCCTGCTGATTATAGAGTCTTTTCTCTACTCCGTGCAAAATGTAAATTCATGTCTAAAAAATGTCACAAAACGTTTGTTGAGCAGTCAGAAAATTCCTTATCCTTGAATCCCAAGAAATTCTGGGATTTTGTACGTAGGAATCGTTCTCACAACGCAGTTCCAAACATAGTTTCCTCCGATGGTGTCGATAGTTCTTGTGTTCTGGAAAGTGTAAATCTATTTTCTAAACATTTTAGTTCTGTCTACTCTTCAAAATCATTTATTCCAAACCTCCAGCCTTTAAATTTACCATTTTTCGACTTACCAAACAACTGTTACTTCACCCCTAATGATGTTCTCCTCAAGCTTAACAGTCTGAAAAATGTGTTTTCTTTAGGACCCGATGGAATACCGGGGGATTTCCTCTACAGAATAAGATATGTTATTTGCTGTCCTCTTTGGTCTCTATTTCGAAGATCCCTTGATGAAAGTACATTTTCTGACATGTGGAAAATCGGCTCTATTACTCCCATTTTAAAATCAGGCAACCCATCACTAGTCACAAATTATAGACCAATTTCAATTCTAGGACATATATCAAAAATTTTTGAGTCCTTAGTCCTAGACTCAATCCAGCCTTCGGTTAACATGATTTTAGCCAACGAACAGCACGGTTTTCGCCCAGGCAGATCTACGGTTACTTGTAACCTCAGCTTTTACAATTACATACACGGTTCTTTTAAAGAAGGATCTCAAGTTAATGTTGTGTATACCGACTTTGCTAAGGCGTTTGATTCAGTTAATCATGAGGTTCTTATCTCTATACTTCGTGCTTCTGGTTTTGGTGATCCTATACTTTCTTGGTTTAACTCATTTTTATTAAATAGATCGCAATGGGTTAATATGTTCAATACAAAATCTGACATATTTTTATCTACCTCTGGTGTCCCCCAAGGTGGACATCTATCGCCCCTTCTTTTCTCTTTGTTCGTTAACAGTGCTTGTACCTCCCTTAAACACAGCCAACTACTCTGTTTTGCTGATGACATGAAGTTTTTCCTTAAGATCTACTCGGTCGATGATTGTCTCAAACTCCAAGATGATCTTAATAGATTCTCTGCCTGGGCAGAAACTCTTGGTCTTACATTAAATGTTAATAAATGCCGGTCAATGATATTCACCAGAAGTCGCTCTCCTATCACTTACTCCTACGTTTTGAATGGCTCTTGTTTAATTCCCGTTGATTCTAGCATTTGTGATCTTGGTTTTACATTTACTTCCTCTCTTTCTCCTCGTGCCCACATCGATAAAATTACTTGCAAAGCTCTCAAGGTTTTGGGTTTCATTAAAAGAATATCTTGTGAATTTAAACTCACCAGCTCTCTCAAATCCATCTATTGTGCACTTGTACGCCCAATCGTTGAATATGGCTCTATTGTATGGGATCCTCAAACCGCTGATGCCTGTTTTCAACTCGAACGTGTTCAGCGTAAATTCTTATGCTATATAAAGCATAAATTGAATGTTAACTGCCCCCCTCATGATTATACTCCTCTACTCCATCTCATCAACTTATCTTCCTTAGCTGACCGTCGTCGCTCCCATGCTCTTGCTTTTCTTAATAAAATCTTATCGGGATCTGTTGACTCCCCTTCACTCCTTGCTCTAATTAACTTTAAAGTTCCTGTTAAGTGCACCCGCAACACACATACTTTTTTTATTCCGCATTGTCCTACAAATTATTTGCAAAACGAGCCAATAAACCGTATGATGAAATTAGCCAATGAGGACCCGTCATTTATTCCATAGTATTATACTATTATCTTTTATTTTGTTTTTATATATAACTCATGTAAGCATGTATCGATGTACCACACTTAAAATTAGTATGTAATTTCTGTCAACATTACACCTTACATATCTGTATCATGGGCTCACGCCCGTTTATAATTAATAAATAAATAAATAAATAAATAAATATCGGTAGGGACATAAGTAAATATTAAAATATAGTAATGCGACATAATGGGATTATAATATATTAATATGAGACATAGCAACATAGTTATTTGGCATAGCGTATATTAGCATATACTAATGTAGACGTGCAAACGTGTTTAGTTATTAGTTATAATACATCGATATCGTTTTATTCGTCGTTGATGATAATTGATAAGTGATCAATGATAAATGATAACCCATTTCTTGCGAAAAATAAACATATAGATTTGCTAAAAATAGATTAATGTTGTGTTTTTAAATGTTCATATAATTATCTGATATGATAATCCTACGATAGTACATTACTATAGCACAGAATAGATGATTATCTTGTTCATAATCATAATTCATATTTCATATTTTCATAACGCAAACGTCAACTTTCAACTTTTAAGCCTGGTCAACGGTTAATAATTTTAAAAAATGAGTGCTAAACCGAATCATTGAGTCAAAGGGGGCGCAGAAAAAGCTCGACTTAAACGGAACTGCGATTTACAAGCTGCCGCAAACAACCCAAAACAGCTAAAATTATGTTTTCCATTCACATTAAATAATATTTTAGTACAACCGGTAAGAATTATTAATTACACCTATATTTATTTTTATTAAAACTATTTATTTTAAGCATTCTACATGCAACATGTGTGAATTTGTACATGGTAACATTACTGACATTTATAATTATTGAAACCTGGGACTGTGACACTGTGGTTAATTATGTAGTTTCAAGAATTTTTTGTTACAAAATAAAAGAGAATTGCACTACTCAAAATTAATAATTGCCATTTGGTATCTGTAATAATAACAATTCCATAGTTCTTTTTAAATTTTACCAACCATACTTTTAATTTATTACAAAGATTAATTTAAAATAAATATTTACAGTTAAAATACTTGTGTATTGTATCTATTAAAAGACATACCTACCTACATTATAAAATATTAATGATGACTTGTTGACTATAGTAAGTAGTAAGTGCCTAGTTATTTGAAAGTTTGTATTGTAATTTGTAATAACTAATAGACATACACATATTACCAGTGGCGTAGTCAAGATTTTTTTTCGGGGAGGGCTGATCAATTTTTATTTTTATTTTTTTAAATATTTTTCATATGTTTTTTAATTAATTTTATAAAATGTAATAAAATATTAAAATTAATACTAATATACGCTAATAAACACTTTGAAATCCTATTTCTATATACTGCTAGGTAACGAATTTAGGCTCATAAGTTACATCCATTGTTTTTATAGTAATACAGGTGAAAATGTAAAATGTAATTTTTGGCGTTCCCTTTAATTATAATTGATTATCGTGTTCAATCGAAGAAATGCCAAATGATTCAGGTGCAGAATCATATGCACATACTTATAATATGTTTATCATATCCATTCATAGGTACCTATACAAAATTATTTAATCAATTAATTATTAAGCTAAATCGTATCTTAAAAAAAGGGTTATAACCTTTTGAAACTTTTTGAAACCAAAGCCCTAAAGACTCGAAATTATATTTTTATATTCAATATTATAAATTATAATCCTTACGATTTTTTTATCTATATGTTCATTTTTGGTTCTTAAATACTAAATGCAATATTCTTTTAATCGTATCATCTGGTTGGTAATACGTCTAAAATAGATTTGGAACGTTTATTTTAAGTAGAACTTTATTAATATACATATATTGATCATATGGAAAAAACAATATTATCACAACATTTTACCATATTTACTGCTGGAAATTAAATAAATGATTGTATTTTTATTACTTAATAGCAAGATGAGGATTTTTAATAAAATACTGCCATATTGTGCAACTCTATATAGTGCTCGGCGATCGTTATACAAAGGTTTATAATTACTAATTAAGATCTATGATTTCCACTATTTCCAGTATTATGTCCCATAGTAGTTTTGTTCATGAGCGATAAGATAGGCTAATAAAATAATACGAATTTAAAATAAATAAAATGGAATTTAATGATTTTGCAGTGACTATTATAGACCATGAAAATATTTTATAGATTTTCTTAAAATTTCAGGGAGGGCTGCAGCCCACTCAGCCCCCCCATAAATACGCTCCTGCATATTACACACCTATTACCTATGCATAGCAATTGTTTAATTTGCACAGTGTAAATTATAGTATTTAACAGGTTTCTTTGGTTAAAAACACATACATTCAAAATAAATATGTATTTTTATCATCATAATATAATAATTATATATTTAATACTTTTTTACACTCAATTATAATTTTTAATTAACACATATTATACTATAAAGAACTACAATGACACAAAGTACAATAATGTATAAAGAACCAACTTAAATAGTAAATATAAAAAAACTCAAATGGTTCCAGTTTCTATAACGAATAAATCATAAAAAATTCTCAGATGACTCTCTTTTATAAAATTAGGTTTAGGTATATTATTTGGGGGGGGGGGGGGTAAAAAAATGTTGATCGCTAAGCCCCCCTTTAGTCCCCAACTAATTACGCCTATGGTCAGAGAATAGGGCCGCTATTATATTTGGGATAATGGGCCGGACCCTACACAGTCCGGCCCTGGTAGGACCATCGGGTTGTGGTAAAACAACTCTGTTGTATAATCTGATTATAAATTATTGGATACCATATTTAAATCTATATTTGTTTACAAAAAATATTGATCAATCAGTCTATAAAAAATTTAAAAAAATATTTGATGATATACCTTCTATAATCACTCATTTTTCTAATGATGATATAATATCTGTAGATGATTGTGAACCCAATAGTTTAGTGGTTTTTGATGATTTTCATTTAGAAAATCAAAAGTTGATAAAAGAATATTTTATAAGATCGAGATCAACAAATATTAGTGTTATTTATTTAACACAAAATTATACTTCAGTAGACATAAAAACAATAAGAAATAATTTGAATGTTTTAATTGTTTTTAATCAGTCAAATTATTATATTGAAAAAATATGGTCCGATTTGATTAGCAAAATAATACCATTAGAAAAATTTAAAGAAATTTGTAGAACTTATTGTAAAACATATGATAAAAAAAATAAAATTAAAACATATGGTTTTATAACAATAGACTTAATAAAAAATTTAATCTATGACAATAAAGGTAATGATATTTTAAATATCGATGAACGATGATAATGTTTTTTTTTATTTTTTTTTTTGTAATAAATGGATATTACACAAATTCAAAAAAAATTAAAAAAAACAATAAAAAAAAATTTAAAAGTTACATTTATGAAGGAGCCATCAGAAACACAAAACAATTTTAAGAAAGGAACTAATTTAGAAAACGAAACAGAAATAATGAAAAAAATAATTCATATTAAACAAAATTTACAAAAAACTTATAAAAAATCAGATTTAGAACAAAAAGAAAAAAAATTAAATGTTATAAAAAAAGATGAAGATGAAGATGAAAATAATATTGAAAAATTAAATATTCACCAATCTTCACCAACAAAGTTAAAAAACATAATTAATATTAAAAAACAATTACAAAATAACTATAGAAAATCAATTTTAAACGATAAATATAATTCAGAAGAAAAAGTAAAACATTATGAACCAATATTAAAAGCATTATCAAATGTTGAATCATCTGTTAATGATGTTAAAGAAGTTGCTATTAAAACCGATAATGATATTCAAAAAATGATAACACCTACTCCTTATATACCAAAAAATCCAGAATTACAAAGATTAATGAGTACAGAAGAGACTTTTGGAACACCAAAAAGTTCTGGTAAAAAATCAATAAGTAATTCTCCAATGCCTGCAAATACTATAAAATTATGTCCTTATGCTACAAAATATCTACCAACAGTACAACCTAAGAACTGTTTTGGAATGTATTATGTTAAAGTTTCTAAGAAACACGTGATTGGGAAATGTATAATAACATTTTCAAATGATGATATAATTTTAAATGGAAAAAAATATGAAGGAACGATAGGTTTGTGGAGATTATTGACACATGCAGATGTTACCAGACCTAAATGTTATACAGATGATGATTTTGAAATATATAAACAAATGTTAATTAAAACTGATTCTATACATCAAAATAATGATAAATCGACAGGAAGAGCTAAATCAAGTAGTGGAGCAAAATATACAACAATGATTAGCAAGATTTGGAAAGAAATTAGTGAAAAGAAAAGGCCAATAACAAAACCAATAGGAGATGGCTTAGTAAAATACACAGATGATCATATTGAATATCATTATATTAAAAATATGAAATAGTTAACAGATAGATTACAACTCATGTCTTCAGAAGAAAGAGCAGGAAATAATAATTTTCATAATGAAAAACTTGGTATTCTTCGTTTATGTAAAACAAGTCTGGAAAAAATTATTGATACTCCTAAAGGTATTGAATATTTATTACTATATGTAACAAACTTACCAAAAGAAGTTGTAAAAATACCAAAAGATTCCATAGTAAAAAAAATATATTTTATATAAAATGAAGAAAGAAAAGGAAATAATATTTCATGATGAAAAACTTAATATTCTTAATATTTGTATTAGAGAAATGGAAAACATAATTGATATTCCCAATGGTGCAGATTATTTGTTATCATATGTTTCATGTTTACCAAAGAAAATTATAAAAGGTTCAGGATTTATTAATGATTTTTTGAATTGTTCATATTTGCCTGAATTGCATTGGCCTGGTTATAATTACTTAGGACCAGGAACAAAATTAGAAAAAAATAAAAAACCTATAAACAAATTAGAGGAAGCTGCAAGAGATCATGATTATTTTTATAGAGATCATAAAGATACTAAAACTAGACATGAAGCTGATAAAATTTTAGAACAAAAAGCAATGGAAAGATTTGATGCTCCTGATAGTTCTATGTATGAAAAAATTCCAGCTCTTTTTACTACATATGCAATGAAAGGAAAAAGACGTTTAGGAATGAATTTAATATTTGAATAAAATTTTAATATTTTGTATAATAAAATGTATTTTAAATTAACTGAAAACCAGAAAAAAAAGTTGGCTGAAGCTTGTAAAAATAATACTAATGCAATAATTCAAATTGCTAGTAATAAAATATGTGAAGGAGAAAATATTTTTTATTTAGATCAAAATCAAATAGATAAATTAAAAAACAGTAAGGAAAAAAAATCTGGAGTAAGATTAGAGATTACTCCAAAGCAGATTAGAAAAAAAGAAGGGGGATTTTTACCTTTAATTTTACCTTTTATAGAAGCTGCAGCAGTAGCCACTCCAGCTATAGTTGCATTGTATGATACTTATAAAGATAGTAAATATAAGGAAAAAATGGAAAAAGAAACAATTCGACACAATAAAGAAATGGAAAAAAATAAAGGTTCTGGATTGAAGAAAAATCAAAAAAAAAAATCGAAAAAATGAATAATTTTGATATAACAAATTTTAGAAAAAATATTAAAAAATTTAAAGGAGTTTATACAGTTTTTTGGAGCAAAGAAAAAAATATAAATATTGAACCGCTAAGTAATTTTGATATAAATTATTTTGGAAATAAAATAAAAAACTATAGAGGGTGTTTCATGAGGGATGAATTACCTATGAAATCATGGGTAAATGAATGTGGAGTTCTTAATTTAAATAATTCTACTCAAAACGGTTCTCATTGGGTTGCATGGAAAAAAATAAAAAATAAAAAAATATATTTTGATTCTTTTGGAATTCAACCTCCAAAAGAAGTTGTCTATGGTATACCGATAGAAAATTTCAAGATTATAATGATCCTCCTATATGTGGACATTTGTATTTAGAATTTATTGACAATTATAAAAAATTTATTTAAAAAATAATTTACTACGATTTTTTTTAATAGAACAATTCTATTAAAAAATTAATATAAAAAAAAATAATTAATATAAAATGGAAGATGATCTAATACATTGTCATAAATGTAAAAAAAGAACAAAAAATATTAATGCAACTAAAATTCAAACAGTTAACGGTCGATGGAGAATTTCATCAAAATGTTTCATTTGTAACACAAATAAAAGTAAATTTATAAAAACTCCTGTGATTAAACACTCTAATAACTCAATAATTTCTAATAAAAAATTAAATGATATAGATAAATTGTTATTAACTAAAGAACTTCATAAACCAGTTAGAATACGATTTCCTAAAAGGAGAATTTTTACTAAAGGTATTGATGATTTATGGGCTGTTGATTTAGTTATAATGAGAAATTATTCAGATCAAACTGAGGGTTATTGTAATATAATAACTGTTATAGATACTTTTTCAAAATTTGCATGGGCTTTTCCACTAAAAAAGAAAGATGGAATTAGTGTTTCAAAAGCTTTAGAAAAAATAATAGAACAAGCCAAAACACAAAATCATCAAACACCAAAATTACTTCACGCAGATAAAGGTTTAGAGTTTGAAAATAAACATTTTATAAATGTTTTGAAAAAATATGGTATTCATATGTATCATACACAAAACGAAGAAAAATCTGCAATTATTGAAAGGTTTAATAGAACATTAAACGGGAAAATGAGATTATGTTTTGAAGTTCAAAAATCTAAAAAATGGATAAATATTTTACAAAATTTATTAGATGAATATAATTTCAAAGACATACATCGATCCATTGGTATGAAACCTTGTGATGTAAATAAATCTAATGAAAACGATGTTTTACACAATTTATTTCTTACAAAAAATAAACCTAAACCAAAAATTAAATTTGTAATTTACAATTACAATTTACAATTTAAAATTGTAAATGAAATAGAAGATTTTGTGATGAAAAATTCTCAATGGAGACTTGATCAAATTTTGAGTTTGAGAATAAATATAAATAAATATGTTCCTTTTAAAGGGTCTTCATATATTCCATTACCTGAAGATATTAAAAATAAACATGCTATTATAAATGTCAAAAATGAAGATGATAAATGTTTTCTTTGGTCAATACTCTCTGCTTTATATCCTTGTAAAAAAGATCCACAAAGAGTTATTAAGTATAAAAAATGGGAAAATGACTTTGATGAAGAATTAAAAGATATACATTTTCCATTAAAAACCACAGACGTTCCAAAATTTAATAAAAGAACAAAAGATATTTCTATTAATATTTACTATCTAGAAAAAAAATCAAAAAATCAACATTTAATTGTACCATTAGAAATAACTAAAAATGAAAAAACTAATCATATAGATTTGTTGTATTTAAGAGAGGATATTGAAAATAAAGGTCATTATTGTTGGATTAAGGATTTATGGAAACTTTGTGGAAGTCAAATGACAAAAGATGGTCATAAAGATTTTTATGTAAAATGTGTTTAAATAGTTTTGATGCAGAAAATAAGTTAAATGACCATAAACATTATTGTGTTAATAATAAGCTGCTAAAATAGTTCTATCAGAACCTTATAATAAAACTTTAGAATTTGAGAATTATAATAATTCCTTAAGAATCCCTTTTGAAGTTATAGCTGACTTTGAAGCTACACCCCATCCAATATTATACACATGTCAACCAAATGATACAGAAGCTTTTACAAAATGTTATCAAAAACATATACCTAATAATTTTTGTTATTATATTAAATATAGTAATGGTGATTATAAACCCCCTGTGGTATATTCTGGTCCAAACGTAGCTCAAGAATTTATTAATTGTATAAAAAATGAAGAAAAAACTATTTCAAAAATATATGATAAAATAGTTCCTATGGAAACATTGAATGTAGAACAATTAAACAATTATTATAATAAATCTGATAAATGTCATATCTGTGAAAGATATTTATTAGAATTACCTCCAAGGTTAGAGAAAAAAATTAAAATATTTAACAAGGCTATTGAACACTATACAAATAATAATGATATTGAAAATGTTAAAAAATATAAAGATAAACTTGAAGATGAAACAAAAAATATAAATATAAATATGAGAAAAGTTCGCGATCATGACCACTTAACTGGAAAATATAGAGGAGCGGCTCATTCTATATGTAATCTTAATTACCAAAATCCACGTTTTATTCCAATTGTTTTTCGTAATCTTTCAGGTTATGATGCCTATCTATTTATAAAAGAATTTGGGAATGATAATAATTCAATAAAATTAATCGCAAATAATGAGGAAAAATATATTTCTTTTTCAAAAATGATACCATGTGTTATAACTAAGACAAATAAGGTAAAGACAAAGAAGACAAAGACATAGTAATATTTACAGAATTAAGATTTATTGATTCATTTAAATTTTTACCTAGTTCTTTAGACAAGTTAACAAATAATTTAAGAAATGATTCTAAATTAAATTTAAGAAATAAATTTAAAGAACTTAGTAAATATGTTCCTAAAGAACATTTAGATTTAGTTACAAGAAAGTTAGCTTATCCCTATGAGTATATGGATTGTGAAGAAAAATTTAATGAAACATGTTTACCTCCTATAGAAAATGTTATAGTTCTCTCACTGATAAAAATATAACGATAGAGGAATATAAAAACTCACAGAAAATCTGGAAAGTTTTTAAAATAAAAAATCTTCGTGAATTCACTAGATTATATAATATGATTGATGTTTTATTGTTAGCAGATATAATAGAAAATTTTAGAGACATTTCTTTAAAGAATTATAAATTAGATCCTCTGTGGTACTACACTACACCAGGATTTGCGTGGGATTGCATGTTAAGAATGACAAAAGTAAAATTAGAGTTATTAACAGATGTTGATCAGATTTTGATGTTTGAATCTGGAATTAGAGGTGGTTTATCTCAATGTAGTCAAAGATATTCAAAAGCAAATAATAAATATATGGGAGATAAATTTAAGAAAAAGGAGGAATCAATATTTTTACAATACTTGGATGCAAATAATCTTTATGGATGGGCAAAGAGTAGATATTTACCTACTGGAGATTTCAAATGGGTTGATAATCTGAATAATTTTGATGTAATGAATGTTTCTGATGAATCGTCTAAAGGTTATATTTTAGAAGTAGATTTCGAATATCCTAAAGAACTTCATGATCTACATTCAGATTTCCCTTTAGCACCAGAAAGACATTTTGATAACAAACAACTCCCAAAATTATTAACAACTTTGTATGATAAGAAAAAATATATAATCCATTATGAAACTCTAAAATTATATATTAAACTAGGTTTAAAATTAGAGAAAATTCATAGAGTGTTAGAATTTAGTCAATCTCCTTCGTTAAAAGTTTATATTGATTTTAAATCTTAGATCAGAAGCTAAGAATGATTTTGAAAAGGAATATTTCAAATTAATGAACAACAGTGTTTATAGACGTACAATGATGAATGTTAGAAATCATGTTGATATAAGATTATGTTCTAATGAACAACAAATAGACAAATTAATTGCAAAACCAAATTTCGATAAAAGAACAATTTTTACAGAAAATTTAGCAGCAATCCATATGAAAAGAACACAAATATCTTTCAAACAACCAATATATATAGGAATGTGTGTTTTAGATTTATCTAAATTGTTAATGTACGATTTTTATTATAATTTCATAAAGAAAAAATATGGAAATAGAGTTAGATTATTGTATACTGATACAGACTCATTAATATTAGAAATAAAAACTGATGATTTCTACCAGGATATAAAAATTAATTTAGATAATTTTGATATATCTGATTATCCAAAAGATAATATTTATGGTTTACCTTTAGTTAACAAAAAAGTCTTGGGCAAGTTTAAAGATGAGTTGAGTGGACAAATTATGACAGAATTTATAGGTTTAAGATCTAAATTATATTCACATCGAGTCTTAGATACTGAAAAAGAAATTAAAAAAGCTAAAGGTGTTAAAAAAAATGTTGTGGAAAATAAAATATGTTTTAATGATTTTCAAAATTGTTTACTAACAAAAGAACCAAAATATGTTAAACAAAATTTACTTAGAACTAAGAAACATGATATTTTTACTGTAGAACAAAACAAAAAAGCTTTAAATGTTTATGATGATAAAAGGTTTATTTTGGACAATGGTATTGATACATTAGCTTGGGGACATTATAAAACAAATATAGATAGAAATAATTTTGTAAACCATCTCAATACATTAATTAAAAATCAAAATAAAAAAGATTGAATGTTAATATTTTCATACAATGTGTTTATGTGTAGTATAAATAATATTAATAATAATAATATTTCTATAATCAATTATAGAAATATTGTTTTTCAATTTTCAATTATTAATATCATAAGTTTTATGAAAAATATTTTTGGGGAATATAGCATTTCAATTTTATTTATTAATAATATTAGAATTATGAAAAAATATTTTAATTATTATTGCATTTCAATTTTATGATCTTTTTACACATTGTTTTGTTTGTGATCTTATTCTGATAAAATAAGAGCTGCGCCAGGAATGGTACATATATACTACTTATATACATAACATACAATATATAAGAATAATATAATATAATAATAATATGAAATAATAATTAGGAAAACATGGGAAAAAAAAATACAAAAAATGTTTCGCAATGTTAATCAAGGCGCCGCCGGAATTCCGACGGAGCGGGATTCGATCTCGTCACACCTGCCTAATTCCTATCCTAACGCCTAATCCTATCGACTACAGTTTGAGTTGCAAACCGATGTCAAATCTCAAGCACTTAAACCGTTTCCGAACACTCACTGAATTTGCGTTAAGTATACATCGTTTTACTCGTTTAATTCGTATTTCATTACACACACACAGACAGTTAATTTTCTATTGAATATATTTGTAATAAATATGCGTTTTATTATTATTATTATAAATATAATACCTATATATATATGTATTAAACGACTTTTGTCTTACACCCAAACGCTCTTCGTGATCACACGACAGAATTTTGGTACGTATAATAATATCGTATACTACGCGAATACGGAAAAATTCGGAAAAAGCTATAAAATCCGTAGAAAAGTGAAAAATTATTAAATAATAATAATAATAGTAATAATCGTATAGTTTGTTGCAGTGTTGTCAGATTTTAAATACCCAAAAATCGTACACAATTGATGAAATTATCGTACATTATCGTACAATTTGTTATCAAAAATGAAAATTCAAAACATCAAGAAAAAATAATATTTTATTATAATAAAATAACAGTAGATATCAAATTTGGTTAAATAAAACAGGATAAAATAAATAAATGTAGATTTCTATAGATGAAAAACAATTCAAATTCTAAACAAAATTAAAACAGCCCTAACAGCACAGACCTTCCCGGGTACCGCTTATATGGAGCCCAATTGATACCTAACAGGAACTTCCCGATGGGATATATTTTAATCGTTCCAAGACTTACCCAGTAATTCGAGTTAAATTGTAATACCTTAATGTATTTGCATTAGGAAAAATTATATAATCTTTGTAATGATATTATATACTTTTAAATTTATTAATCAACAATAAATATGTTCATTGTCGACGTTGTACATAGGATAGAATCTGCTTAATATATACTTAATAATTTTAATGTGATTTTTATACGGCTATATTATAGTACAGTGTTTCCCAACCTTTTTTTACTCAACGCCCCTTTTAGATTTTAAAAATCTTACACCGCCCCCCCCCCATCAATTTTTTAAAATAATAAACGTTTTATTTTTTAATAAGCTATATTTAATTTAAGAAAAATATTATTTAATATTTGAATGCTAAAATTTAGTTAATTTTAAATTTAAATACCTACTAATAATATGAATTATATAATTTGATTTCGAATTTTCTAATATAATTAATTATAATACAAAAAATACTTATGTGACTAATGACTGCCCTGAGGTTTATGGTTTTTATGGAAATTAGTTTTTTTCTACGCAGTTATACATTTCATTACAGTCAGTTATAAACAGAAAAATTTTAATGATAGATGAGCGACCCCTTTAGCGCCCCCCCTAATAAAAACGCCCCCTTCAAAATAAAAAATGCCCACAAGGGGGCGGTAACGCCCACGTTGAGAATCACTGTTATAGTATTAATCATTTATTTATTGCAATCAACTTACTATATTATTATTAGGAATATTATATTAAATTATAATATTATAATTCTAACATATAAACTGTAAACATTAAGAGGCCGTTCTGGTAGCGAAAAATCGACCGTAAAAACATGCTTTCGTACTTCCCATTTTCCTCAGCTCTCGATAGTCGTAGAAACATGATTTATACACCAAAATAAACTTGAGAAGTTCCTCTAGATGATCTCGTTCCAGATTTTTGAATATTTTTTTCAAACCAGAGATATTTACATTTGAAATTTTCAAAATTTTTAAAATTTTTAAAAAATCATATAAAATAGAAAAAAAAAGATATCAAAAAAGAGGAACGCAGTCCTCTAGAGGAACTTCTTAAGTTTATTTTGGTGTTTAAATCGCAATAATATTACAATATTAAAATCTATAGAATAATATTATGGCGGCATGGCTTATTACGCAATACGCATTACGCAATATGCGCCGCTATCGCGGAGTATGGATAGTTGGATGTTTATTTGGAAATATAAGTTATTTTTATATTTTTCATGAATATTCTAAAAGTATACTTCTGCACCCTACCCACATGATAGACGACGCCGATACCATACAATACGATAAGACTGACTAATGCGTATCTACTATTCTATTATATACTATCTAATATATATTTTGTCTATGGTGTTATAACTTATCGATTATCGAATAACGAGTATTGTTAAGAATGTTAAGATTATTTGACTTTTAAACATTTATATTTCGATTTCAACCGTTCTTGGTGCTTGTCGTCTCGTTTCATCGTTATTCACTGCATCAAAGCTTATTGCTTATGTCCACGTGGTTTATAATTTGTAAGTATATTATTGTTATTATACTAAGGTACAATATATTATGTATTTATTGTAATATAATTTATCACACTTTTTTTTTATTTTAGCTGGCTGTTGCACAAACCTGAACAGTATAAAATATAGTTGATACTTGATAGTCAGTAAGTCATTTTGTAATTATATTTACTTACAAAGTTAAATATTTATATTAATAATTATTTAAAATATTCAGTTCAGGGCCGGATTGGCCAGGCGAGCGTTCGAGAAAATCTCGAAGGGCCGCCTTAAGTTTGGGCTGGTAGGGGTAAAAGGCCGAAATGCCTCATTCCTCAGGGAAGTTCTTTGGAGGTTGTAGGAACTCTATAACTATAATTGAATACAGACAGGTATCTGTTGGGAGGGAAGCTTTTGGCTCTTTACCACAGATATAATAATAGTATAATACGTATTAATAAATATTAATAGGTAATAGCTAAAGAAATAACAGATTATTAACTTGAATTCTTCTTAATGAGTTATAGGCGTATTCGCGTATTGCACTAAATTAATGTGAAGTGTACATGATAATATTGTATCAATTTAATACAATGTACAAATTATTATTATACTTATAATTAATAAATTAACATCACTACAACAGATTAATTCAGATATTATAATTTCTAAAATATTAAATGTTGATACCATACTCGATAGACGATAGTTATTTATTATTATTGTCATCAATGGTATTTCCATTTCCTGGTACGCACGAATGCTCGATTCCCGCAAGTTATTCTAATTATAGAATTGAATCGTATATTTCGTACATTATAAAAATATCTGATGTTACGATAAACGATTAGATAAAACAAAATATTGTCACAATAATTCTTAAATTATTACAACCGTCTGGCCGCTGGCGTCAACTGCTGATGTCGCCTCTTACTTAGTTTTCATCCATTTTTATAAGTTTTGTGTTTTCGCAACGAAAAATATTATTTAACTTAAAACCTTTCTTAAGTTATTCTCCATTATTATCATCATGAAACCGTTTAAAAAAAGAAAAGCAAGAGGAGGAGCAGAAAAAGAACGTGATAGAAAAAAAATATTACTTCTTAAGTCAGGACAAAACTGCACTAAGATAACCACGTTATTTCATGCAGCCGGTAAGTAGTTCATATTTTTCTATTGGGTAAATTTACTGAAAATTCTCTTTAAAATATGGATATTGGATATATGTCATATTATGCAAACATACATAAGAGTAGTTACATCAGTGAGTACGGTTTAAATATTATTATGTTGCTTATATTTTCATTTAAAATTAGTCAAATCAAAAAGCATGTGTGACAAATATATAAAACAAATAAATTAGTCTATTTTGCATAGAATCTTAAAGAACATAAATATAAAATATTTGTACCTAAATAGTTTAAATATTAAATAAATGAGTAATAATTTGTGATTATCAGAACTCAGAAACCGTGATGAATTAAAAATTAATCGATTGTAACAAACACAATAATAATAATAATAATAATAATAATAATAAAAATTGCAATGTTTTATTCGAGAAATATTGTTAATAATATTTAATATTTGTAGCTAATAATGGGTATATAGATAATAGATAACTAAATAAAATTTTAATAATATTTCATATTTATGTAACAGTTTCATGCTACAAATATTTTATTTAGTTATCCATATTATATAATTAACTAAATGTTCATATTAGGTACTCAAATAAAACATTGCTTTTTTTACTTCTATTAGTGCATGTTTCAATTGAATAATTCAACATTGTTTCTGAATTCTGCATTTTACTATTTACAAATATTTTACATATCAGTTCTTTAAGAATGAAATTGCAATGCATGTATTTTGTAGGTACCTGATCTCTTAAATTTTATTTTTGTTGAATAATAGTTAATCTTATAAGCAGTAGTTGCTTATACATTTTCTAAAATATATGTTTTATATCTTCTATATTTCATAAATATTACTTCAAAATATTAAAAATATGATGTACATCATTTTATAGAACCATCAAAAATTTCTGAGGCTGAAGTAAGCACTAATGCAGAAAGCAAGTCAATTAATGATTCTGAAGAACTCTTGGCAAGTTCTAATTTCTTAAATAAATAATTCTTGCATAAATTATGTACATGGTCGAAAATGATTGTGAGCCTATTGCAATGTTTTCAAATTTGTAACATGGTAAAATTAATTTTTTGCAGAAGTCTTCATTAGAACAAATACCATATTTTGAGTCTACCCCTTTTGTATGTGATTCTATAGACCCTTTGGTATGTTTAATTGTTTTATTTTATGCTAGATTGGTAAAAAATACTATATACTAAATATGATATTTATGCTTTACAGATTTTACCATGTACTGAGCCTGCTTCTAATGTATGCGATGCTATAGAGCCTTTGGTATGTATAATAATTGTTTTATTTTATGCTAGATTGGTTAAAATTACTATATACTAAATATGATATTTATGCTTTACAGATTTTACCATGTACTGAGCCTGCTTCTAATGTATGCGATGCTATAGAGCCTTTGGTATGTATAATAATTGTTTTATTTTATGCTAGATTGGTTAAAATTACTATATACTAAATATGATATTTATGCTTTATAGATTTTACCATGTACTGAGCCTGCTTCTAATGTATGCGATGCTATAGAGCCTTTGGTATGTATAATAATTGTTTTATTTTATGCTAGATTGGTAAAAATGATTGTAGACTAAATTTATTTACGCTTTACAGGTTATACCATCTGCTGAATCTACTCGTAATGTATTAAATTCTATAGACCCTTTGGTATGTATAATTGTTTTATTTTATGAAAGATTGGTAAAAAATACTATTGACTAAATATGATATTAATTATGCTTTATAGATTTTACCATTAATGAATGACAATGAAGCTTCTACGTATAAGGATTCTACTGGTAAATTCATAGATTGTTTTGAGAAACCCTTGGCCAGTAACTTACATTCATTCTTTAAATATCATCCATTCCAGCCATTCAATAATGTGAACTTCAACCCGACAAAAGCATATTTTCGAAAAGAAAATAATTCAACATTTAAGCGACAATGGCTTACCTATTCGAAAAATAAGAATTCTTTTTTCTGTACATTTTGTCTAGCTTTTGGTAGTGATGATAACCGGCTCACTTCAGGATTAAAAGCTGAATCAATTAATAATCCATATACGAGAATTAAAGAACATGAAAAAAAGTCTGATCATGTAAATAATTGTGAAGCTTTTTTACATTATACAAATGCAACAGATATTAAATCTAGATTCAGTACTAGTAAACACTATGAGGTAGAACGGAAAAGGGCTGTTTTTCATCGACTCATAGATATAATAAAATTAATTGGAAAACGTGGGTTAAGTTATCGGGGAGCAAAAAATGCAGAAGCCGCTTACACATTGGACAACTCTGCATTGGATCATGGTAATTTTTTAGAAATAGTTTTGCTTCTTTCAAAATATGATCCTTTATTAAAAGAACATGTAGATAAAGTTGTTTCTAAAAGTCAAAACGCCAAATCCCATAAAAATGAAATAAAATCTGGACGCCCAGGCGGTTTGTTAACTTTTTTATCAAAAACTACTGCTGACTACATAATTGAAGAATTAGGACTTTTAATGAAAAAGGAAATTGCAAAACAAATTAAACAATCAGAATTTTTCACAATTCAGATAGATTCGACCCAGGATATTAATGTACATGACCAACTGTCTGTAATAATTAGATTTGTTTCAGAAGATGTAAATGAACGGCTAATAGCATTAGTAGATTGCAAAAGTGGAACAGGAAAAAATCTTTGTGATGATGTATGCCAAGTATTAAAAAATTTAAATTTAGATGTTAAGAATTGTATAGGAAGCTCAACAGACGGAGCAAGTAATATGCGAGGTCAATATAACGGATTCTCTGCCTGGTTAAATAAGGAATCACCTGAACAGGTACACGTTTGGTGTTATGCTCATGTCCTAAATCTTGTCATGATAGATACTACACAAATTTGTGTTCAAAGTAAGAATTTATTTGGATTATTGAACTCCATTGCTGTTTTTGTAAGAGAATCTTATTTAAGAATGCATACATGGGAGGCAAATAGTAGATTCAAATTTATTTCAGTCATCGGAGATACGAGGTGGTGGGCTAAGGATCGCTGCTTAACAAAAGTATTTGGTTCCTTTAAACATCCAGAAGAAGGATTATATATAGATATTATTAAAACTTTACTTGAAATACATTTGTCAAACACATTTTCACCAGATGTTTGTTTTAGAGCAAAATGTTTGGTTGATAGTCTACTTAAATATGAAACGATACTAACAGCACATATATTTCAGCAAATTTTTGTGTCAACCACACCTGTCTCAAACTATTTACAAGTTAAAGGAATGAATGTTGTTCAAGCATTTCAAATGATAAAACAAACTATTAAAACATTGCGTTTACAATCTAGGAAATGTAATGATATTGTTAAACATGCAAAAAAATTTATTCAATGGGCCAATGATAAAATGGATGAGTTAGAGATTGAATTAGATTACAGAGCCGAAGAAAAGTTTCATGCAAAAAGAATTTCAAAAAAGAAAAGAATGCCAGGAGAAGAAGTGAGTGATGAATCATATATCGATCCTAACAATCGTTTTGAAATTAATGTACACAATGTTGTTTACGATCAAATCGTTACAAGCTTAGAAAAAAGATTTGGAAGTCATAGTCAGCTATATAATGATTTATCATACTTAATTCCTGAGTATTTTAATATAGATGTACCAGAAATTGCTTTTGAGTGGATGAGCTATAAATTAAAACGGTTCGATCAGAACATAACTGCTGGGATAATACAGTCAGAACTTAAAGATTTTATTTGTAAATGGCCTAAAATAAAAAATATTGCTAAAACCTCAGAGAATGTTTTTGAGGACAACATCGATGAAGATAGTGGAGAAGAAGGAAATGGAGAAATAGAAAATAATTCAAATAATCGGTGTTTAAGTATAGGAGGACGAGAAGCGTGCAAAAATTGCATTGTCTGCTGTTATAATGTGTTAAAAAAATACAATTTGCACACCACTGCTTATAGAAATCTTTTCTTAGTTTACAAATATGTTTTAACGCTTTCTTGTACTCAGGTACGTTGTGAAACTACTTTTTCGAAACTCAAATATATTCTGAATCGATTAAGGAATTGTTTGTCTCAAAATAAATTGGAACACTTTTTGATAATGAGCATAGAAAAAGATATTCTAATGAATATTGATAATGAAGATGTCATAAATAATATATCCCAAAGGAGTCGACTTTTATCAGATTCGTTAAAATTGTAAAAACTTATTAATATTATAGAAATAAGAATTTATTATTTGTCTGCATTTATTTTCTATTCCCTTTACGTGCATTAACTTTAAAACTATATGTCTAATCTTAATATATATAAATTTTTTTATAGCACTTATAGCTCAGCTAGGATTATAATTACATAATACAACCATTATTATGTATTACCAACTAATTTTAAACTAAATTACCAATTGTAAATTTGTTAAATTTACTGTTACATTACTATACTATTCCAAAGTGTATGTTTGATATGGTTGTTCATTGTTCAATTTTTGTTATAAAATATTAATAAATTATTGATTACAAATGTTTTTTTTTTATCAAATACTCATAATGTGCTACCTATTGAATGAATTGTTTTCTATAGACACAAATATTATACTTTTTACTGGCGTAATATTAAAATATGGAGATAAGGTCATAGGTGCAATTTTAGTTTTAAATTTGGGAGGGAGGGCTATATTTTTTTAATCAAACCACGGGTTACCGAAGTTTTTTTGAAATGTTCTGATTTTTTTTGGTGGGGGTACAGCCAATGGAAAAGGGAATGCATTATTTCGTCAACATATAAGAACATTATTATGATTAATGAATATTAATATGGGCCACTATACCACATTGTGGGCCGGTAAAAAAATATTTCTCGAAGGGCTGAGACTACCCAATCCGGCCCTGATTCAGTTATGTATAACCATAATATTAGCATATCCACTAAACGTAAAATATTTAAAAAATAATTGTCAACTATATATGTAACAAAATAACAGTCGACTTTTTAATTGATAATCAACCTGAATTAGGTCTATAACCAAATAAATATCTCATCACATTTTTGCTATGCCAAGTTCTTAGAACTATAATAATCTTCAAACTAAACTAAACATTTTTTTTTAAATAAATATTTTAATGTTTTACCTAGTAATAAACTAATTTTAAACGTGGTTTTTTTACAATCATTTCTAATACTGATACTGATGAATCTTTATGTCATTAAATTAATATACTTGATATTATTTGATGGACAACAATTCATTTCAATTTCTTTAGCTAAATGGAATGTGAATTATTCAATTATCACCAAAACTAATTTTAGTTTGCAAAAAATATTAAAAAGGTTTAATTGTTTTGAAATTTTGAATAATGATTGTAGTATTGGAGTTTTCAATTAATTTAATTCTTTGTAAATATAAGCTAATATAGTTTATATAACAATATCGACTAAGGTTTACATTTTATATTATATTAATTGCATCAAAGTAATAATTAATGTTTAAAACTAAATACTAGTAAGTACATACATATTATTAAATGTTTATGGTACAGTTGACTATATATTAGAAAAATATTGCCTGTTCATCTATCTCAGTCTTTTATAAACTGTCAAGACTTGAAATCGATGAATTCATTAAATTTATATTCAATGGTGTGATGAACTCAAATATTGTCAGAGACTAGAATTTTTTTTACAGTGACCAAAATACCACCTAACCTACCATATACACATTACATTTCTATTAAATAAAAATGATGATTATTTTAATATATTACCCACTTACTCGCCCATCAATAAGAAATTCAAAAACAGTCTCTCGATTATTATTTTTGCCATCTCACTGTTTATATTATTTGTATTTTACAAACAAGTATATTTTATTGTTTTTACATTTAGCTATATACCTACTCAAAATTAAAACCATGTCAGATTTAAGTAGCACTGAAGACGATGTAGGAATTATGGAATTAAAGGATGTATTTAATAATTATTATTATTTAGGACATAGACTTCATACAATTCATCATTTAGTTATTACATAATATATGTGCAATTAACTCTTTATGTATATATTAAAGTCTGTATTTATAGTCACTTATCCCAATATGGCGAAATATTTATTTAGGTGTAACAAAATATAAATTTGGTTACATACCCTCAAAAATGATGTTTAATAAAAAAAAAATGAAATCTATTATGTGATGAAATCTATCAATATTTAAATTTTATAATAATAGATAACTACGGCACTACGGAACTTGAACTATTAGCCATTGCATTTGCATGTAAAAAGTTTCGTAACTACTTATTAGGCCATCATGTCAAGGTACTGACAGATCATCACGCACTTCTTTTTTTAAATACTTGTCAGTTACTAAGCTCTCGATTAGTAAGATGGGCTACCTTTTTACAAGAATTCCAACTTGAAATTAAGCACATTCCTGGTAAGGAAAATATAGGAGCTGATATGTTGACTCGTTATCCACAATCATCCACAGAAAGCTCACCAATATCAACGAAAGCAATAATTATAAACAAGTTAACACTCATAGAATATAGTCAAGACCTGCGAGAACAGTTTAAAAATCTACAAGTATTACAACAGGAAGATCAAGAAATACAGAAATTAAAACAACGAATGGAGGGTGAAACTCAAAAAAACCTCATAATACATAATAACTTATTATTCCGTCAATCGATCGGAAAAGAATACCAGGTCATTATACCCAAATGTATGGTGAAGAAATTAGTGGAAGAGACGCATATAATATACGGACATGTTGGTACGTACAAAACTTATCAATTAATACAACAGAATCACCAATTCAAAAACATGTATAGAACAATCAAACAAATTGTCAAAACATGTGATTTGTGTCAGAAAGCAAAAATAAGCAATACCATAGCCAGGGGACCGACACAAAGCATCACACCGGAAAAACCCCGCGAAATTATATCAGTTGACCTGATGGGACCTCTACCTAGGGGACAAGGTGGCTGCAAATACATACTTGCTCTACTTGATCTATTTTCAAAATATATCAAAATCTATCCTTTGAAGAAAGCCACCATGGAATCAATTATCAAAAGGATCATCAGTGATTACATTCCGACAGTAGGAACATTTAAGAAGATCTTAACAGACAACGGTACACAATTCACCAGTCAAAAGTGGGTAACAAATATGAAGAAACTCAATATAAAAATTGGTCACACTACAAGCTATCATCCCGAAAGTAATCCAGTCGAACGCGCAAATCGAGAAATTGGCCGGATACTACGCACATACTGTCATACACAACACACTAATTGGTTACGATGGTTGGACAACATCGAATTTTGGCTAAATAACACTACCCACACGACCACAGGATATACTCCAAATTATATCATGTTTGGAAAAAAGACACCGTTATCGCTCACTAAATTGATATCATTTCCACAACAAGAGGACAAAGAAAATATAAAACTCGCACCAGAAATCATACAAATTGTAATGAAGAGAATTAAGCAGAGAACAAAAATAAGGAGCCAGCTAAAGGATGTGAACAAGACATTTCCGAAATACCAAGTTGGAGACAAAGTCTTAGTTAAGGAACACCGTTTATCATCCGCAGAAGATAAAGAGACTCATAAGCTATTTCTATTATATCATGGACCATATCCTATCTTGGAAGTACACGATAACAATACAGTCGTAATCAAAGATGGTCAAGGCAATATTAAAATTCACAATTTTAAGAATATTCGAAAGTATTTTGAACATCACTCAGAAGATATTAATTCACCACCCTTATAAAATATATACATAAAAAAAAAAAATAATAAAAAAAAAAAATATATATATATATATAATAATAATCTATATAATAATGTTATAATCTGTAAATATGTAACTAACATTTGTGTTCTGCTTGTGAATAATATAACAATACTCATGATTAGCTATAATAAAACCATAACCCAACCCTTAGGCATCAAAAAAAATGAACATAACTATTCAAATACCCTTGGGAAAACTGCGCCGGAGCAATCCCATCAATAAAATCGAACTTACCCACATTGACTCACACCTTACAAATGAGCAAAAGAAAAGAATAGCACAATTTTTTCGAGAAGAGGCTGCCAAGAGGACAAAATATGACGTTGAACCAGTATGGACACTACCAGAATCAGTCACAGCTGTTAAAGTGCAAACAATTAAGGATAGTGACCTCAAACTTACACAGGGATTGAAGATAAATCTTCCTGCTGCGAAGTCATCACCGTTACCGAATATCTCTGACAATACCTTAGTCAAAGTCGAAGAATCAAAAACCGACAATACTGACGAAATTGAAATAGCTACATCTCCAATACCAATAACAGACAGTGTAAGCGAAACTGACCATGAGAGCGAAACCAATAGTGAGAAAGAACCAGGCATAGTTGAGGAATTAGTAAATAACCTGCTAACGACCAACCAAGAATCTTATGTCAGCCTAAAAAAGAACCTATCTACCGCACAAACTTTTCTTAAATCGTTTGAAGGAATGTCCAAAACCCAAATGAAAAAGCAAGCATACAAGGAGAAGACCAAACACATCAAAGCCCTGAAAAAACAATACCGACCATAAATGACTAGTAATCCAAAGACTACCACACTCTCTTCACTCAACAAGTTTCCATTATTCCAAGATCCACAGTTCCTATCTATCTTATCATAATGAAAAAGGGGACTATGTAACGAGACAAACAGAGTGTCCAATGCAAATGGCACACTCTCATGGCTCGTTACACACCGATATATTACGCCACCGACGCGCGCTCTTGCGTACCATCGACGCAAACTACCAATCGCACGTATAACACTTCCAAATCACAACATAGATAGCGCAGAAGAGCGAATACTTTGGAAACATACGCCGCCAGACTGGAAAACTAGATTTCCCCTTTGAACCCGGGAATGTAGAACCAAACTATTTATCTAGTTAAATTTAACCAATTGAAATCTATAGGATTAACACCATCAAATAATTGTATTCATCGAAGAAAATGATTAATTTCGTGAATTTTAAATCATAATACTGCTAAGGAAATCTGGGCTACAGATGGCACAAATAGGAGCCAGCAACCTTGGTTCGAAGACCTTGCTCCTTGCTGAGTGCAGTGCGATTGTGAGCCGGACGGTATTAAACCACCGTTATACACGGACACAATTCACTACACATTTAACAGCTTCCTCATAGCAAATACTGTAAATGATAATACGGGAAACTTATTGATAATATGGTTACAACTCGTTGCCCTCAGTTTCAATGGGGGTTGCCTATGTAAAGCCCCTGACGTTGCTTTCAATTATTTGCAATTTGCATTTCGCATTCTTGTACCCAAGTACCTACCTAACTAGTAATAATTACTAGTATTACTACTATTAATTGAAATTTGTAAGTTTGTATTTTGTTTTAATAAATATTAATGTTATTATAATATTATTATCTATGGCCTTTGTCTCTTTATGTAACTATACAATATTATAATTTAACAAATAATATAAAAATCTATTTCTTATTTTTTTAAATACAGTCATAATATATACTTTATGTATATAGATACTTAAGAATTTAAATAAAAAAATACTTACCTATAACTTGTGTGACTTGACGTCCCCCATTAGGGGGGATTGTCCCGGTTTTTAGAGTTGCGTCCCGCATATCTAAGAGTCCCACATTTGTCCCACATTTATGATATTTGAAGTGTACATATTATATTTAATAATGCTACAGGACGTTGTATCAGTACCTATTCTAATCATGAATTGGTAATAATAAATTCAATCACATAACAAAAATGTGGACCAAAGAAAAAACCCAATTGAATGTGTCTACATTAAAAGCATTAGTAATAACCAAGTTAAACTTTGATTATACATGTTTAGAATTTTATGAATTATTAAAAAAAAAAATTTGTCACTAAAAAAAATTGTATCTAAGGATAAATATTGAAATTGTAATAATTGTAACAATAGTAAATAATTTAAAATAAAATAAGTATTTATGATGTATTTATGTATCTTTTTTTATAAGTGTTCCACTAAAGGATAAAATAATTATGGTCACACTACCTATAACCAAACTTAGGATATTTTATGAAAATAATAAATACAATTTAATAATAATAAAATTAACTTATAATAATTAGTATAGTATCCATGGTAAAATAATGTCTTAGTATAAATAATAAATTTAATTATAAATGAGCTACTTTCTTCAATTTATTATTTTTAGTTTTCACTTTATAATGCTGTACTGTAGTGTTATTAAAATGCTTTACATAAGCATTTATTAAAACATTAAGTAATTTCTCAATGAATTTTAATTTACATGTTTGACAAATATGTATTGTTCTGATACATACTATTTCAATAAGTTTTATCATTCTGCTTTTTATGTTGGTTTTTGATTCTAACAGCAACTGTTCAATATTTGAATTAAATAATGATGTTATTCTTTTACTATAATCAATGGTTGCATCAAGTGGATATAACATGTCAGAGTTGTCATAACTTTTAATATCAATAAACATATTATCCTGACTATAGGTTACTGAATAATCTTTACTTTTTCTTTTAGCTATCTTGTCAATGCACTCTGAATGATCTAAATTACTGCATACCCACCCAGTCACATATGCCACTGCAGAAGAATTATGTTCATCCATAAGAATACTTTGTATATTAGTTGGTGATAAAAGGTTGTCCATTAAACTATGTATGTAATTTTTGTCATTAACTTGATGTGTTTCATTTACAGTTGTTTTCATTTTTAAATCTACCATCTTTATTTCATGAAGTTTTGTTAGAAACTGACATGCATCAATTTCACAGTTTCCTCCTTTAGATGGAGTTAATAAATGATTACAAATTAACATTCGCATTGAAGAATTAAATTTTGATGCATCTGGATTTACATTATTTCCTCCTTTGGATCTGACTACTGAAAAAACATTTTCTATGCAATCTTGGGTAAGTCGCCTAGTCAACAAAAAATCTACATCATAACATTCATTTAGTTCTTTAAAAATCAATTTTAACGAACTTATATTTTCTCGCCAGCCTGTAATACATGGCGGTTGTTTTCCTGATTTATTGTAAATTTTTAATTTATACAAAAACTTGTCAACTTTATTCAAAAATTCCCAATGGCACGAATCTTTAGAAAGAGGCCTTCTCAAAACTTTTGGTTCACTTTGGATAATACTATTAAATGTATCAAAAAGATCATCAAAAATCTTAATAAAATTTGCTGTATGTATTGAATCACTGTTCATTTTATTCAACCCAACAAGTGTCATAATTCCTGAGCTAACAGTATGACTTAAAGTCTGTGTTGCTAAACAAACACGCATGGGAGAAAAAGGAGGAAGTTCCAAATGAATTTTATTCAGTTTTGGAGCCAACCTTGGCTTTTTATCTTTATCTAAATTATAGAATGTAACTATATGTTGCCAAGAATATTGTTCTTGATCACAAGAAAAATTATATTTTTTAAAATTGTTTCTCACTGACTTTATTAAATGTGGAGTGTCATGAAAAAAATAAATATTTTCTTCTTCAAATGTTATAAATGGTTTTAAACGAGTAACTCCAAATAATTTTCGCATAGAAATATTATTGGTACCTTGGTCACAAATTATTACTTTTGGTTTTATTCCTACTTCATTTAATTTTTTTATTGTTGAAGCCACTATGTCTTTAAGTCTGTGACCTGACACTGGTCCATTTGAAAAAAAGTGTCCAATTACCTGTTTCCAAGGCATTATTAAACTTTTTATCATGACTACCAGAGCTTGATTACAAAACTTATTATTTTTTAAATCTACCAAACCATCATTTCCAAAATCTTCAAATCCATGAAACTGATCATTTTGAGAATTATAGGATATAAATGATTTAATTGACATTTCATCTATTATTATAGAAACCAGTTTGTGTTTGGGCTCAGCATCAATAAATTTTGTTTTTAGTATCTCAAGTACATTTCCATTTAAGCCACAAGATACATCTAATAGTTGAAGCCATTTTCTTAATGATCTGATGGTCGGAAGACAAAGGAATTTTCTCATAAATGTGTAAGCTTTGGGAGAGTTATAGTATAGACTGAGTGCAAATGATTTTTCCATTTCTTTAAACCTCCAACCTTTTCTTTTAAGATGACTAAGTCTCAGTTGCATTTGTACAATTGAATTACTTTTAAATTTAGTTAATATTTGTTCTCTATTCCCACTGCTATATTTTTTAACTTTATTTCGAAGTATGGAAATTTTTTGCTTTTGTTTATAAATTAATTGCTGACATTTTCTTAATTTCAATTTCATAGATTTTAAGTTTTTTGAACAAGATTCTTGTTTATGATTGTGATGAACGGGTAATTTATAATTATAGCCTATAGAATAACCAAAACCTAGTAAGTGGGTGATTTAATAATATATATTTCCCACGACAAAGAACATGTAACAATGATATAATATTCAACCATGCATTCATACAATTGAGTTTTATTAATTATCTATCACATAAACACATTGTATTTTAATTACATTTGAATTATTTATTATTTTTCATGCATTAAATAGGTATATCAATAACATAATAGGTACATACAATATTAATTATATTATCTACATTTGATCAATAGTTAAACAAGAAAAAGAATATATATACATTACATTTAGGTATGGGTTTTACATTATTATTATTATTATTTACAATGGATAGCTTGAGTTTATAAGGAAAAATGTACCGATAAACATATTATAAGAAGATTTTATTTTCAAATGATTGTACAATACAAAAAAAACACATAAAGCATACCTATTACCATTGATTATAAATACTAGTATTTATAATCAATGCTATTACCTATATCAACACTCTAAAACACATAGTTATAAATAAAGACCAAATTTACAACTTGTTTCTGTGGGATTAAGAATACACAATTCAAATTTGTCATAGCAAGAAGTACCCGATAGTTGTAATTTTATTAATTATAAAATTAATACTTTTACAGTTATAAATACCCAGAAAAAAATAAGCTAATCTCACAAATCAATAAAAACTTACATTCTTTGAAATCATCTTCAGTAATTGTAGGTAATGGTCGAAAAGATTTTTTTAAACCTATACACTCTACAAAAAGTTTTCTTGAACATGATGGTTGACTTAATTTTTTTGGTATGACTGAGCTGAATGTATCTTTTAAAAAATACTTTGTTAGTTTAATTATAGTATTAATAAAAATATGTATTAAAATATACCTACTACCTTTATTATTATTTAATGTTTGCATTATTTCTGGACTTAAAACTTTAGGTAATGATGGCATTATCGATGGCATGGATAAATTATGTAATAAGCTAAAAGTTAAAAGACAATATAATTTTAATAAGAATGTATTGTTATTAATCAGTAATTAGTACATTGTCATATGGCAGCTGTTGTAATAATTTATTTAAATTAAATATTTTAGTAGATTAATATTTTGGTGTAAACTCAAATAATAATTACTTACGTTTTATTCCCAACGCCTTTCCAAATAATATAATCAGATTCATGAAAATGATCTGAACAAATTGTCCTATTTTTGTTCAAAAATGTTGGACCTTTTTTATTTAAAACATCTGTAATGCATTCATTTTGGCACCAATCAGCCCATTTTTGACACCTAAATTATGTTTTAATTACAAAAATATTGATTAATTTGACTAATATCCAATATGTCTACCTATGATATTAACACAGATATATAAAAATACTATTTTTATATATCTGTGGATATTAACATACAGTTTTTCATTGGAAGGAAATCTGTGGAATACCAAATGTGGGAAATCCTTTCCATTATTTTGACAGTACTTGACGGAACACAATTTTTTTGACGGCATTTGAAAAATATATATTTATTATTTAATAATATATAACTAATACACATACAGAATGTCAGTTTGAGAAAAAAAACAATACATATTAATGATATTATAAACAAATGTATTGCCTGTTGGCTAATGAAGACTGGTGTATCTACTGAGCTGAGAGTCTGAGACAGAAACCTGAACGACACATTTCTTAAGAGGATGATAACATATGCTTTAAGCTATAGTGATTGTAACAAGTTGTGCTGTAGTATATTTTTAACCTAGACTTAAAGATAATCAGGGTAACGGGGCACTAGGTGTCAATTAATGTAAATTAATTTAAACTATTATTATTTACACGGGAAATACTATTTTACTTTAAGGCGCAAATATAGGCAATAATAGTGAAATTGAGAGCATATTTGGTCTCCATTGATTAGGTTTGAGTTTCCCGTATTATCATTTACAGTATTTGCTCATAGTCTGCACAAGCCGGCCGGTATTCATAACACCGGCATACACGGAAGTGCTACAGACTATACACGACCAACATCGGCCGTCCCTCCTATATATTTAACTGCGAAGTAAGAGATTGCCACCACCAAGTGACGGAACACGCTGTCTCAACTTCTATACAACATACCTACCACGAAGAAGTGCGCCGCAAAACCGTGAGTTGTATGTTCAATGATTCTCACCCCTTTTATGTAAAGCCCCTATACATTATTTTCAATGTACACTCTTAAGAGTATAAAATATTTTGTTGTAAAATTTTAATAATGAAACTATTGTATCATTTTGTGTGAAATAAATAAAAATATACAAAATATGCAAATGTGATTCATTACAACACATAGTAAATTAAGTACATCATTTGAAACTTCAACTTCTAAACATTATCAATCTACAATAAAAATATTTCGCACTGTTTATTTTATTGCAAAAAATAATCGACCATTTGATGACCATTCAGATCTTGAATTACAACAAATGAATGGGGTTTTTTATTAGGCCTAACATTACACTCGAGATATTCAAGTACTTCTATTATTGATCATATAGCTACTAAAATGAGAAATAAAATTGTTCAAAATATTATAGAAACCCATTCAAAGATTTCTATATTAATAGATGAATCAACAACAAATAGTTCATCATCTGGTATGATTATTTATCTCAAAGCCTCCATATCATATTATTCACCTGCTTTTATATTTTTGGATTTAATTGAATTGAAAAGTCAAACATCTATAAACATCATAGACCAACTACTTGAATGTTTACATCAACATGGATTTACTAATATTTATTTAAAAGAACATTGGATATCATTTGTCACAGATGGAGCCAGTGTTCTTTTAGGAAAAACTAATGGAGTTGCTGCACGCTTAAAAGAAAATTTCCAATAATATTTAGTTGGCATTGCATTAACCATAGGTTAGAATTGGCAGTTAATGATGTGTTAAAAGATATTACAGCAACGTATCATTTCAAATATTTTCTGGACACATTATATTCTTTGTATAGTCGATCATCTAAGAACCAAAACGAATTAAAATTGCATTGTGAAAGTTTAAATGAAATATTTTTAAAAATTGGTCGAGTACTCGATGTTCGTTGGGTTGCTAGCAGCTATAGAACCGTAAAAGTAGTTTGGAAGATGTATCCAGCTTTATACAAACACTTTAAAGAAGCTTCTGAGGATAAGTATCATGATCAAAAAACTAGATCCAAGTATAAAGGTCTTTGTAAACAGTTGGAAAGCTTACAATTTCTTTCAGACTTGGCACTTATGTGTGATGTGTTGTCTGAATTATCTCAACTGTCATTAGATTTGCAAAGTCGGGATGCAACTTTGATACAAGCTGATAAAAAAATTAAAAGAACTATTAGAGTAATTGATTCTTTAAAAACTATCAATGGTGATTATTATGCTGAAGCAGTCAAGGCTATAAAACAAATGATGTTTAAAGGTATCCCTTTATGTAATAATATTAAATTAGTATGTATCAATAAAAACCCATTTATTACAAGTATTATTAACAATTTAAACATGAGACTATTAGATAATAATGAAGAAGATAAAATAATCATACAAGATATTCAAATTTTAGATAAAAAAAACATGGCCAGCTGATGTAAATATTCGTTTTGGTGAACAGGAAGTAAAACGAATTTGTAACAGATTTCTTTTAAATCAAGAAAAAACATTAAGAGGATTAAGAATATTAATCGACAAAGAAACCAATGAAATTGAAGAACTAAATGAAATAAATAATTTGATAAAAACGATCCCATGTTCTACAGCAGAATGTGAACGTGGATTTAGCTTAATGAATATTATTTGCACTGACATACTCTCAAGATTGACAATTCACAATATTTCAAATTTGATGATGGTTAACATTAATGGTCCACCATTGAGTATATGGAACCCTACAGACTATGTCAAAAGTTGGATTTTACACCATAGAACGGCTGATGACAATAGATCCAGAAAAATAAATAGAAAAGAAAAAGAAAGTTTAAAACAAAAATTATGGAATATTCTATAACCTTAATCTATAAGTTTTTAATATTATGTATTTACTATTTGGTAAATAAATACATTTTATAATAATATTAATTACACTATTGAAGTTAATAAAATTTATTATTATTAATTTATATAATAGAACCGTGATGGAGGGGGAGGGGTAGGGGCAGGGGCGGACTGGGAATACTTCAGCCCAGGCGGAGAAGAATATGAGCGGCCCGACTTTTTTTTACATAGTTAATGAAAATTTTCAGTTGTCTTTATAATACCTATTTACTTAGTTTTTATGTTAATAAGTTCTAAAATTCTGAAATAATAGTAATATAAGTAAATCATGTTACAGAACAAAAAAGTTTATTAGAACATAATGTAATTAAAATTTATGTAAACATATTTAGCATTAAAGTTGATGTACTTTTAAGGTAATTAATAATATCGGATACTTCTACATCTTCTAACATCTGTTTTTCAATTGACATAATCAGTAATGCTTCTAAATTTTCTGAGCTTAAATTAGAACGAAGACGATTTTTTGTTATTTTAAGTTTACTGAATGTCCGTTCACAATTCACTTGTGTTACAGATAAAGTTTAAAAAAATTCATAAGCTTCACAGAGATAACTATAAGATGAAACATGTAAATTTAATGAATATAATACTTTGTACACACAGTTTAAGCAATTTTTCGGATCATGATCGATACTTAAAGAACACTTCTTCTCCTGGTAGAAATCATTACCTACAACAATTTCAAGTATTACATGCATAAATAATTCATTAATACAATTTAGGAAAATATTTTTAAGTTATTATTAAACATACCAATTAATTCAAGAGTATTATCTTCTAATATATCAGAAAATTCATTAATTGATTCTTCATTATTATCATCATCTTCTGAAACATATTGCTCTTGATACATTGTCTGAGTGCGTTCTTTAATTGATGTAGATATTTTTGGAAAAACTGCAACAAAACTCTTTAACTCTGAATGAAGTTTATGTTTTGGAATGTTTGACACTTCAGATAAATATGTTAAAGCTATGTTTGGCATACTAGCAACCAAATCAAAATTTTTTGGAATAAAATACTGAATATCAGCTATTAACTGACTGTTGGCAGAAAATCTTTGATTTAAACTACTTATTATTTGGTCTTTTATTATTAATTTCTACATATGTTCCAACTCTAAACTTATCAATAGGAACAGACAAAACTTCGTCTGAACATTGTTCGTCGAAAAATGATTTTTTTTTGCTAATTCTTGAAGTTGGAAATGTATTGCTGATATTAATTTCATCAGGAAAATTGAAAGTACACAGTTTTTCATTCATTTGTTTAATGAATTCTTGGGATTCCTTATAAATAGTTTCAAATTTTAATTTAGTAATTTCTGATTTAGTCACTTCTACCATATCCCATGCAGTCAACAGATCCATGTTTTTAGTCTGCAAATATCTTGAAGTTGGTCCAATTATTTGAAAAATTTTCATAAAAATATGAGCAGTCAGTATTAATTTAAAACTACACAGTTTTTCAATCAAAGATGATGCCTCAGAACAAGTTTTTGAATCAAAGTCTGGAGACTGCATTACAAAATTCAATGCACTAATGACAGTCAAAAATAAACATTGTTTTCCTTCAAAAACCCAAAATAAAGATTTTTCCCTAGACCACCATCTAGTATTATTTTCACCCACTTTTTGAAGTTTTTTCAAGCTGACTCTTTCATTGATAGTATTATTTTACTCGATCCACACATTCATACGTTTGTACGAATCCCCAAAAAAGGTTGATAACCTATTTAAAAATCCAAATAGATTTTTAGCATCAATATGTTTGCATGCATCACTAATACATAAATTTAGGATATGGCTATAACACCAAATATAGATACTTTTTGGATTTTCATGTTTTATCCTTGATTGAAGACCACTAAATGCTCCCCTCATGTTTGAAGCTCCATCAAACGATTCTCCAATTACATTTTTAAAATTAATATTATGTTTTAAAAACAAATTTTTCAACATTTCGTAATATCCTTTACCAGAAGAATCAATAATTTTTATAACTGCAAAAAGTCTTTCGGTAATTTCTCCATTGTATATATAGCGTATATAAATAGCAGCTTGATCAGATACACTAACGTCTTGAATGCTGTCAACTTGGAGGCTGAATTTTTGATTACACAATTCGTTTTTAATTTTATTCCTTATAGACTGAAGAATAGCAATAATAATTTTATTAATAGTGGTTTTTGACAATAATGTCACCAACGAACCTCTACCTTTAGATTTGTTTTTTAAACTTAGCTTTCGTTTTTCACTATTTTTTATTGCTAGCGTTAGGTGTTTTTGTAAAATTGAATCTCTTTTGGCAGTAAATTGGACCAATTCTAAAAAGTTTCCATTGTTTAAATGGTGATTTCCAATTCTCCCTAACTGATAAAGACCTTCTGAAGATCCAGAACCCCTAAAAGGTAGACTCTGTTTTCCAAGAAATTTTATAATATCAAATATCTGTTCAACTACATGAATGTTTTCTTGTACTTGAATCCTTTTTAAATTTAATAAATTTCTGTTGACCTTAAATTCAATGCATTGTTCAGATGAGGCTTGAATATAATTTTGAACGGCAAAGTTATGTGAACGACTCTCTTCATGTTTTTTAACAGCTATGTGAATGTGTTTGAAATCTTTGTATCCATTTATAAAAGGGGACTGATGACTACTAAATGCTATACAAATAGGACAATATACTGATTTTAATCATTATTTTCTACATGAATCGACAACCAATTCCGAGAAACTTCTTTTCCATCAGGCATTTTTCGTTTATATAGTTTTTGAATGTGTAAATGAGAGTTTGAAAATGAAGGCTGAATTGGATGATGTTTCATAAAAGCCATCTTATGTAGTACATTTGAATTTTTCAAAAGTGTGAAAGAAGAAGATTGCATATCTTTTTGTCCATCAGTGAAAATTTCCTTAAAATTTAGTAACATAATATTATTAAATTTTGAATATTAAATGAAAACAGAAAAATTTGCAAGAAGTTTGTCAACATTAGTGCTCTGTGCTCATGCTACTTTCATTATGTAAGATAGTATTTCTAGTATTATTAGGTATCATCAATATTTTTCTAAAAGAAAGTTTTTATTCATTAGTTTAAATTTCTGTTTAAACCTTATTAAAATATAGGTTAATATAATAAACAGTTAAAATTGTTTAATAATACATTACATAAATATGTATGTAACCAATTTAATTTAATTTAACTATTATACAAAAAATAAAAATAAATATAAAAACATTGATAAAAACTTACCACTTGCTCATTATTAAAATGCCCATCTTCATTATGACTCTGATTTTGGTTTAAATCAATTTCAACTGTTGTATCGTTGTTTTCACTACTAGTATGTTCCTTAAATAAGGCAATATTAAAAATTAAATAAGTAGGTAGGAGGTAGTGATTTCTTTAATTAATATAAAAACATTGATAAAAATTTACCACTTGCTCATTATTAAAATGCCCATCTTCATTATGACTCTGATTTTGGTTTAAATCCATTTCAACTGTTGTATCGTTGTTTTCACTACTAGTATGTTCCTTAAAATAATGCAATATTAAAAATTAAATAAGTAGATATTAGATAGGAGGCAGTGATTTCTGAAACTTAATATTTAATAATACAAGTTTATTAGATATACCTAAAATATATTTAAATATCTTGAACAAGTGTTGTATACCACATCTTAAATTTAAAAGTTGTTTATTGCTTTATAGTTTATAATTTTATTAAACCTATATTAAGGTAAATGCAAAATATTTTAAACTTCGTTAAATAGGAGTTTATAAATATACAAAAAAAAAAAATTAAATAATTAGTCAAGTACTCGGGTTAGAATTTAATAGTCTAAAAAATCACCAAACGACTTACCTTAATTTTAAAAAAGTTAAGCTTTCTTTGATTTTTGTCATTTCCAACAATAAGTAGCTCAGCAGCTCGTCTTATACGGTACTCTTCAGCACCACCTTTAATTTTCTTCATTTTAAAATTACAATATTTAAAAGTAATTTTTTTAAATGTAACACAAAAAAAATAAAAACAAATAATTGTAAAATTGAATCGATTGCACAGATTGCGAATGATGATTACTGACCGAGACCAATACGTCCCCACAACAACTGATTACTGAAAAACCGTATTTACTTTTGGTTATTATTTATTAATAGCACAGTAACTATTATACAGCCGTTGCTCGCTTATCTCTGATAACTCAATATCGCAGGGTTTCCAAACCGGTGTTCCGCGAGGCCCATCTGGGTGTGCCGATAAATTTCATGACTATTAATAAACGTTTACGTAAAATTTCGGTAATTGGTTAAAATAGTTTTAACGTTTCTCTTATCGGGGATATTGTTCACTATTATTGTTTCGATATACATTTTACGTTACCAACTCTGTACCAATTCTGTCATGTACTCTTGTATAATTATTTATTTTGTATACAACAGCTATGAAGTCTTCGACTTATAAAATCAAAAATTATTCCATCATATTATTGCAGTACAAATTATTAATAATCCTATTTTCCTATCGGCCCGTGCGCGCTGGCGGCCCGGGCCAACTTTTCCGCCTCTCCGCCCGGGCCAGTCCACCCCTGGGTAGGGGTTGATGACAAAAGCCCCCCTAAAGCTGCCTCATATTTATCATACTCACAAATAATATTAGGACTACATCCCTGGTTATTACCATAAACACATATAAATGAACATAAATTATTTTAATTATCATTAATTAAGCACAGGTTTTAATTGATTTAAAATAAATTATAAAAATCTAACTACAGAATGTCAGAATACATTTAGTATGTTTCTCAAAGTTATGTACAATTGACCGTTACTAATAAATATTAAATGATATTAACTGACTCAACAATAAGCCTATCTGCTATCACCTACATAGTTTATAATATAGGTATTGTCAATTTTTTTCTGCAAGCTAATAACAGTTACAATAGGAAAATCAATTTATTTAGATTTTAGGCATAGGTACACCATTTGTGTAAATAATAATAATAATAACATAACATAATATTTATAAAAATATAAATTCATCATTGCACTTTTATTGAACAGTGTAAGTAAAATGCATAAGTCACTGTGTCTGTCTAATCTGTATTATGCATTCAAACAGCTTATATTTTATTTTATTTTAATACTATTGCTGACGTGTATGTTGAAAGTACATTTGTGCCGTCCCACACTAAGTAATGTCAATGTTAAGTGTAAATGTTTAGCATTAAAACAATATATATGCATACACTGTACTATATAATATAATAATACATTTTAATAATAAAACAAAAGTGTGTAATGTACACATAATATATAATAAATATAAAATTTATTTCCTATTACATTCATGTCAAGTTCTGTTTTGGTATATGTATATTGTAAAACGGTGCCAAATTGAACAATATTTAAAATCAAATCAATAATGGCAATGTACCTATTAGTGTAATTAATTTTGGCAAGTCAACCTCCTATTTAGTATAATATATATATATAATCATACCATATATAAAAATAATAATATGAAATAATAATTAGAATAACATGAGAAAAAAAGTGAAAAAAAAATGCAAAATGCAGTGTTAATCAAAGCGCCGCCGGAATTACTGTCGAAGCGGGATTCGGTCTTGTTACACCTGCCTAAATCCTATCGACTACAGTTTGAGTTGCAAACCGATGTCAAATCTCAAGCACTTAAACCGTTTCCGAACACTCACTGAATTTGCGTTAAGTATACATCGTTTCACTCGTTTAATTCGTATTTCATTACACACACACAGACATTCTTGTTAATTTTCTTTTGAATATATTTGTAATCAATATCCATTTTATGAGTGAATAATAATAAATATAAATAAAATATTTATTATTATTATTATATATATATATATGTACCTATATATGTATTAAACGACTTTTGTCTTACACCCAAACACGACCGAATTTTGGTAGGTATAATAATAACGTATACTACGCGAATACGGAAAAAGCTATAAAATCAACAGAAAAGTGAAAAATTAATAAATAATAATAATATTAATAATCGTATAGTTGTCCAACGTCGTAGGTTTGATAACCAGTGTTGCCAAGTATAATTTTTGAAACAAACTAGTCACCAGCTAGAAATAAACTAGAAAACAACCAAAAACATTGATAAAAAAGTTAGTTTTCCCGCCAAATAATTTTTTTTAAATATTTAATAATTTGTGTTAAAACAAATTTTTACCAAATCACCTAAACAACAAATTCGATTTCTACGAAATTGTAATTGTACATTATAATAGGTATTATATTTATAAATTGTATATTGAATTACATAGATGTAAAATGTAATAATTATTTATGTAATAATATTTATGTAACAAATTCAAATTCAAATAACCATAAAGTAATAATAATTTTTATATTTTATAATAAAAACTTTCTGCGCGAACAATTTAAATTTATAAAATTAAAACAATTTATATATGATAATAACAAAAACAGTTTAGTGAACAATTTATATAGGAATATTTGAACAATTTATAAATCAATAAAATTAAAACAAAATATCATTAAACAATTGCGGTGAAAATACTTCAATTTCTTCTAATATCTGAATATTATCAGGTAATCTTTGTAGTAGCTGTTTTACAATAACAATAAGAAAATTTTTATATCTTTGTCTAAGTATATTTTCTTGGTCAACAGATATTGTTTATTTATGTCGTTTATTTTATAACATATTAAATTAAAAGAGAACAATGTTAATTACACACTCACACACATGGTTATTATATTTTATATATTTGTGTGATACAGTTTTTGATATTTTAAAAAATAAGGTTATATTATGATTATCACTGGTAATCAATTACAGTGATACCACAGATATTTTGTTTGATTTTTTTAGTTCTTCAACCTTATTTTCAAAACCAAATCCTAAATAAGGTTTTGGAATCAAATAAGAAGTAAAATCTCTTAAAGTTTCTTTAAAATTAAATGAAGGCAAAACAATTATTTTTCCTAATAATGTTGTTAATGAGAGTAGCTCTTTCCCCAATTTAGTTGAATCTGCATATTCAGATTCAAATAATTTGTTAACTCGCTGAATTTCTCCTAGCAGTGGTCTAAGAAATAATAAGTATGCCAAATTATGTTCATCGTTGTACAAAGAATAAAGCATTTCTGCTGAATAACATTTATCTTTTGTTCGGCTGACTTGGAAATGAACTTTAAGTTCATACCATTGATCAACTATCCTGACTACAGCACTTTCTATAAACAGCCACCGCGTATTACAGGCTTGAACTATTTTTAATGGGTCATGATTTTCATTCAAACATTTGTATATATCTTTATAAGCTTGTTGACGTAATGTAGATTTGGGGAACCAATTATAAGTTTCTGAAATTAAATAATCTAAATGCCGAGGAATAGTTTCAGAACAAGCGTGTGACGTTGCTAACTGTAACGAGTGGCATACACATCTTATCAAAATCAAATGTGGATTATCTTTTTTTAAAATAGCATGTACTCCACTATTAACGCCAACCATGACACTAGCATTATCCGAGCCAATTCCAATTAAATTATTCAATTTCAAATCAAATTTTTTTAATGAATTCTTGACAGCATCAACTATTGCTATAGCCATACATTCAGTAAGTTCTTCAAGACTCAAAAACGTAGTTACACTTTTATTTAATGGTTTACTGAAATAAATAATACCAATACCCAAATATTTCGATACTGATATATCGGTTGACTCGTCAATGAGTAAGCTATATTTTGAAAAGCCTATATCATTTTTCAGTTCTATGATAAAGTATGGTGCTAGAACGTTTTTTATAATTGCTGAACATTTAGTTCTATGCAATTTAAAATAGTTTTCAGGAAAATGATGGTTGCATAATTCGCCCAGATGGTCAATAGCAAGAATAGCACTGTGCGTGCTAAAAAATAATGCCATTGCAGCTTGTGCATGTTGCGATTTTAAATTAACTGGTTTAAACTTAATGCCCCCTAGAGGATGGATACGTACCGCTTTAATTGATGTTAAATGCTTTGCAGTATTGCTATGGTTTAACAAATCAGATTTTCTAGCACGAATTTCACTGCAACATATCTTATAATATGCCTTTTCTGGATCACCCTTTACTACTTGGAGCCAGTCACAAAATATTTTTTCTTTCAACCATTCTTGTCGAAATTTTTGTTTATATTGAGGTTTACCCATTTTACGTTAACTATATTACAGTAAATAGTAAATACTAAAAGTGTGTTGTGTACTTGTGTCCTGTGTATAGAGAATAGATTACGGAATACGGAAGTACGGAGGTTAGTATGTGAAGGTATGGTTTCCACGAAACCAAAATAGTGATAACTGATAAGGAATAATAGGGAAATAATTAATCACCAGCCTCGTGATAAAAACTTTATACTCCGATAGCATCTTATCATTTCAACTTCAGCAGCAGCTAGCAGCAGCCTTTTCATAAAATGATAGTTTTTAATTTAATTTAAAAAAAAATTTGCAAAATATTTTAATGTCTCTATGACCAATACCAATAGCTCAAACCAACCGAAAAAACCAGAAAAACCATTATAACCAGATTTAATTTGTAAAAAAACTATAAAACCCACTATCAACTATATACAATGTTTAGTTTTTACCCGACTAGTGACAACTCAAAAAAACTAGATCTAGTCTTAAAAAAACCAACTTAGCAACACTGTGCCACGGACAACACGGATCGCCCTTGGTTGCGAAGCGACCATATGAGGCATCCGTATAGTGTCGTTTTACCTGTTCCACTGGGGCTGTCCACGTAGAAGAGTTTGGCGACGTTTCTGTTGTCGTCTACGGCCGCCATCACACGATCGAACACTGTCCGTTGTTCGTCGTTCAAGTTCTCCAATTGTACGGCCCAGCATACCGCCGCATCTATTGCACCGAACATGTCGTCGTCCGGGTCTTCTTCCAGCAGTGCGACGTCGGGTAGTGGCAAACCGTAGTCCGCGAGCGATTTCCCGTGACCGCGAAGCAGCCAGTGCCGTAGCTAGATACTTGTGTGCCCCGGTGCAAATTGGTGTAGGTGCCCCATAAATAGTGTACACCATTTATAGTGTACCATGTATTAGAACAAATATATGAAGACAAACTAATTTACACAAGTTTTATATAATTTAATGTAATATCAAAGATATCAAATTTTATTTTGTACAAATTTCAAAAAAAAAAAAATGTAGTTACACATTATTAATAATTATAGGTTTGATGGCTTTTATTTTAATTTAGCTTTGTAATAATAATAAAAAAAAATAATAATAATAAATTAAATAATAAAATAAAAATAATAATAATAGTAATAATAAAAAATTATCGAAATTACATTTTTCATAAGTCAGAAATCAGTTTTATTAATACTAATTGTATTACCTACCTAATTTGAATATTAGTGTTAGATTTTAAAATTTTTAGATTCTGAACGGAGTGATGAATGTATTGATTTTACAATGATGTGTGTTTTTTTTTTTTTTTTTTTTTTTTTTTTTATTTTTGTGTCTGACGACAACATTTGGAGCAGTAAAAATGCTTCGATTTTCAACTTCAGCCCCTCTTTGAAAAGGAAATCGGATCTAGTTAGTACTTTGGGGGGTCAAAAGTTAAAATTTTTCAATATTTTTTAAATGAGTCGGGAAAAACATAAAAAAAATGACGGAAAAACGGGATTTTTTACGCACAACCAGTTTTCGACAAAATCGAATTTTTTATTTTGCTATAACTCAAAAACTAATAGATGAAAATACTTGAAACTTTCACCAAATGTTTATATTAGCGTTCTCCATACATAGGTAAATTTTCAAAGAATTTTGACTTTTTTCGAGCTATTTATAGACAATTGAAATTTTTAATTTTTTTTAGTATTTTTTTTTTAAATAACGATAAAAATTTTTTGGCCGGCCAGAAAATTTTGAAAATTTAATACAAGGTTTCTTATAAGTTTTTCTTAAAGTGATAAAAAAAAATCCGAAATCGTTAGTCACAATTTTTTTTTATAAGTGCTTAAAGTTCGAATTTATACGAAATATGTCAAAATTGCGAAAATTGGCAAGTAATTTTGTGGTTGAAAATTCGTAAAATTTTTTTCTTTTATAACTAAGTTTTTAAAATTTGATACAAGGTTCTCCATACATTTTTCTTCAATTATCTGTAAAAAAAACTCTACCAGACTAAGACAAAAAATTTTTATGAGTGTTTGAAATTTAAATTTTTACAAAACCGCGTTAAATAACGGTTTAGCCTCAAACGATTTTTGATATTTGTTGTTATTCAAACAGTATAAGTCGTAAATACTTGAAAATTTTACCAGTTATTTAGATTGCCATTTTCTTTACGTGATTTGATTTTCAAAAAATTTTGACTTTTTTTGAGCTATTTATAGACAATTGAAATTTTCAAATTTTTTTTATTTTTTTTTTTATAAATGTTGATAAAAAAAATTTAGGTGGGACAAATTACTTGAAAATTTAATTGAAGGGTCCGCATAACTTGTTCTAACTCTCATTCAAAAATTATAAAAATACATAGGCACAATTTTTTTTTATTAGCATTTGAAGTTCAAATATTGACAAAAATTCGTCAAAATCATGAATATTTTTCACTATTTGGTAGTTAAAAATGTATAAATATTTTTCTATCAAAAGCTAAGAACTGAAAATTTAATACTATACTGTCCATAAGTTAAGCTTAGAATAATTATAAAAAAGTTTGATAAGTATTCAATTTAAAAAATTTTACGAGTGTTTAAAGTTTTAATTTTAATTTAAAATCAAAAATACATGTGTAAAATACTAAAATAACATATTACTAATAAATAATTTTCGATTTTTGTTATTTTTAAAAAATTATTTGACGTAAGATCCTGAAACTTTTACTAAAATGTTTGAATTTGTTTCAAAATAGAATATATGACAATATTTAAATATAATATATCCTAAACTGACAAATCATCTCCGTTCAGAATCGTTTTTCGTATACAATGATACCTATCATTGCATTCAAATTTAACCTGCCCTAGTCCGAGGTCCACCCCACCCCCTAATGTACAGCAGAGCGATACTCACTTACCCGCTTTTTTTTATCTTCTTTTTTTTCTTGCTTTTTGATTTGCAAAATTGTTAATTATTTGGTCAATATTTAGTTCTTCGGTGCGCTCTCTTTCTATATTTAAAATTGAAATATTATTGAGTCTTTCTTGAGAAATCGTATTTCTTAAATAATTCTTCACAAGTTTCAATTTAGAAAATGATCGTTCGGCTGAAGCGACAGTTACAGGTATAGTTAAAAATATCAAGCATGCAGTAATAATATCTGGAAAGCTACTTGAAAGATCATTTTCTATTATGTAATTTACCATACTAAGGATATTAGGCAATTCAATTTGATTAATAATTGATTTAAAAGACAATACTTGTCGAGTAAAATCAGAACTAATGTCTATATCATATTTTACAGCAAAATCATAAGATGCTTTGATGATATCAGCCTCATTGTTTTCTTTTAATGAAGAAGGATTTAAAAAACTGAACGTACTTGCAACTTCATATAATTCTTCAAATCGTCTGCGTTCTTGAAACAAAACAGTGTCAATAATTGGAAAAAAAAACCTTGACTTTAAAATTATCTTTTGTTGTAATTTAAACATCTACTTCATCGAAATAATGTTTAGCAAATGCCTGTCGCTTAGTTTTAAAATTTGTAGGTATATATTCCATTTTGAACATATTATTTCTGCTGTATTTAAAATATCTTTAAAATTATCTCTAAGATTCAAAATTGACTGATAAGCTTGATCTAGAAAAGTACAAGCACTTTGAATATTCATTTTTTGAGATTGTAACATTTTTGATACACATTGAGTAGACCTTAAAATATTTTCCCATAGACATATCATAAGAACAAATTCAAAAGACTCCATTGAATTTTTTAAGGATTTGCTTACAATTTTTTCATCTGACTTATGACTAGTTAACAAAATCATTGAAAGTGCTTTTAAAACATCTACAAATCTTTCTTTAAGAGTAAATAACGATTTATGACGAGCTTCCCAACGTGTTGGACAAAGTTTTTTAAGTGTTTTTTTACGAATATCATTGGTTTCATTTCCAAAAGCTAAAAGTGCCCAACGAGGTGCGCTTGAGCTGAAAAAATTAAATATAGATTGTATTGTTTCAAAAAATCGTAGAGCGTCTTTAGCTGCATCACATATTACCAGATTCAAATTGTGAGCACAACAATGAACATACGTGGCGTTTGGAGCTTTATCAATAATTCCTAGGTTCAGAATCTAAAATTAACACTCACCACAGTTATCGTTGTTTTCAGTAAATTCGGTGGTGTCAAATTCTTTAGTCGATATTCCACCAGAGGGGAAACAATTGTTCAAATGTTCAGTAAAAACTACATAAATGTTACAAATAAATAAAAAAAGTTTTCAGGCACGCCCACAGAGAAGTAGTTCAGGTGCAAAATACTTTTAGTATAAGTATTTAGAAAGTTAACTTACCCGGGGGAGTAGTACTTTCAATAATTTCATCTTCATTAGTTGACTTACGAGTATCAGTATTAAAACTGAGCAACACTCCTGTCTTGTTTTCTGTGTGTGCGTCATTTGATATTAAATCTGTGGTCAAATTTTTATCAGAGTGAACAAATCTGTCCATATTATGTTCAGGTAAAACTGCATAAATAAATACGTATATTGGAAATAAATAATAATTAATACTTATAAAAATTCTTCATATTATAATAATAATAATAATAATATTTTATTAACGGAATAAAATTCCAATTAACAATATTAAAAATAATGACAGTTTCATAGGTGTGTGTTATACTAACAATTAAAACAAATGATATAAGAACGAGAAAAAAAAATATAATATATATATATAGAAATTAAAAATTAAACAATTGATTATATAAAAATTCGATTAAATTAAATATAATAGTAGGTAATAATCTAAAAATAACAATTTAAAGAGCTAAGAGTCATATTGAACATTTTTTTTTTTTTTAATAAAAATTTTAGTTCATTACTAAACTAAGCAGGGTAAGATAACTTTTGTCTTCGGACTTTTGGAACGAAATTTGTTATTGTATTATATTTTAATATAATACATTACTTGTAAAAATAATAATAATAATAAATAATAATGAAAAAGACTAGAAAAATAAATACTGAGAAAAGGCCGAACATTATTTTTGTTATTATAAATAACTTAGTATTATTTTATAATGTACCTAAATATGTAATAATAATTCACTGAATTGTTTAACTAAAAAAAATTGTATTATTTTACCTATGCATCTTTCATATTTATTTATAAAATATAATAATTTATTACATACCGTTGATTGGCAATCCACTTGTTTTTGTAAAAAAACCACTTATTTTAGGGAGCTTTGAAATATGTTCTTCCTGTTGTATTTTCTTTTTCGTTTTTCATATCCACTCAATTGTTTTTTGGTAGACATTTTTAATTTAAATAAAAATAAGTGATACTCGTACACTAGAGCTAGGCTATATATTCCATGCGTAATTAGGAATGAATGACAACGACACGTAGTCGACAGATCACAAATGTAAAATGTTATGTTTATCTGATTGGTTATAGACACACTGTTCAATACAACAATCTATAAAGACACGTTTTGAAATAGGTAATCGCGATAACGTGAGCCGAAACTGATGGAGTCGCTCGCAAGCCAGAAATATCATAAGTTTCCGCCAACTCGCGTCTCATGCTAACGACACTATAGGTAATATAGTTACATATTATGTAACAGGCGATTTTTACCCCCAGATATTTTTACCCCCCCTCGGTAAAAATATCCTAGGTTTATTTTACCCCCGGTAAAAATATACTAGGTTAATTATACCCCCGGTAAAAATATACTAGGATATTATTACCCCCTCCGGTAAAATTATTCGACAGGGGGGTAAAAATATACTAGGATATTATTACCCCCCCGGTAAAATTATTCGACAGGGGGGTAAAAATATACTAGGATATTATTACCCCCCCGGTAAAATTATTCGACAGGGGGGTAAAAATATACTAGGATATTATTACCCCCCCGGTAAAATTATTCGACAGGGGGGTAAAAATATACTAGGATATTATTACCTCCCCGGTAAAAATGTGTTTTTAAAGGGGGGGGGGTAAAAATATCCTAGCATATAATTAAAGATCTGTTTAAAATATACTAGAATATATTTATCTCCCACTGAATTTTTATAGTAGATTATTTTTACCCCCCGGTAAATATATGTGTTTAAGGAGGGTAAAAATATCCTAGCATATAATCAACGATTAGTTCTAAAATAGTTTGCCATAGTAACTTGTGATTTACATCAAATAGACATTTGCTATTAATTATACAATTTGCAAAATATTTGGCTTATTTTAAGCTATTTAGAAATATTTTAAATACTATTTTTTTTTTAGGTTTTTTTTGCATAGTTGTATAATATGTTTAAATATTTATTTGTTTATCTTTAGTCAAAAAGTATGACAATTTCATACAAGATTCCACACAAGTACAACTCGTACACGTTAAAGTAATTTAAAAATATACAAATCATATGTTACATTTTATTATCGTCTTATAATGAAACAATTTTAAAGTAATTTTTGTAATTGTTCATTGGAACATTTATAAGTTAGACATTGAATAATATTTAACTTATTGAATTACTTTTGGAATCTATTATAGTATTATACGATGCAGCGACTTTTCTGTTTAAATTAAATTTGTTACAAAGCGCAATGTGTTGTTTTGCTAAATGCATATATGTAACCTAATCGACGTTACTGAATTAACTTGTACTTAGTATAACACAAAATTTAATCAAAATGAGTTCAGAGTAAATGTGTCATTTGGTACAATTCAGTTGAGTAAAATAAAAAAAATTAAAAACCAACTATAATACATTTTGTGTTGCATACAACCTAATAATCTACATACCTAGTGTTATAATAATATTCTCAACGATGGGAATATGATATTGTAAGGACCTGTAAAATTTTAAACATATTCTTAAAACTTAAAATTGGTTTCTTAATTAGAGAGTAAAATGTAAACAATAAATATTTAAATTAAAATAATGCATCTATAATAAAAATCTTAAAATCATAAGTATTTAATTATATTTTAACTATATGACTCAAGTTGTTTGCTGTATCATAAATAAATATCTAAAAGTACTATAACTATTAAAGTAATAATAATGCTCATAACAAATTCACGCTATACTTATGCAACTTTAAGAAGTTAAATAAAATCCAAAATCAGTTTGTTATTAAATATAATGTGTTTTGTGTATGTATTTTGCTTAATGTATAATATGTATATTTTAATATATATTACTCAAAAGCCACTGCGAATGGATTGATTCGCCGTAACAGACCATCCAAGTCTGTAAGCAAGTTCTCTAACAATGGGCTTTGGTGTGGCTGTTGTGCCATGCGAATCTGGTTGGCTGCCCCGGATTCAATAAAGTACAACTCACAGTATCTTGGTTGCATCAGCTCATTTCTGACAACGTCATTGCTAATCCTGCGGTACACCTGCCCGTGAACAGTGAACACTCTCGGTCCCTGACCTGGCAAACGTCTTAGGTTAAGGTCAGTGGAGAACGCAGCAAAAGCCAGAGTGTTGTTATACCGGCGGATTTCTTTTCGAAAATGTTTGGCTACCTGCGAATCATCTATCAATAAACGAATTAGTAATTCTGGTGGTTGACCCAGCACGCGTTCTCCTGTAATGGCCATTTGACCGTTATTACAACATGTGGTAAAATGATTTGTCAAAGTTCTCTCGCAATAGAAATGACGGGCACCACAGTGCGTACAGACGGCATCCAATTGTCCTATGTTATGTCGCTCTGGAAGTTCGTGTTGAATGCCAGCCGGACGGTCTCTCATGGGCACCCCCGGGGGAATCGGTATAAACTGTAATTAAAATGATGCAGTCAAATAAAAATTAATTTTATCAATGTTTATTTACTAACTTCTTCATCGACGTCTGGTAGTAAAACGTCGAATATATCCCTAAATCAAATACTGCCTCTGCGTCAACAGGCAGTACATCAACAATCTCAATGTCACCTTGTTCATCTATGTCCATCATGATCTCATCCGTTTGGACTTCAACGACTTCCACGTTGTCATAATCCGTTTGGACTTCAATAACTTCCATCTCAATCACATTGTCATAAACAATAGCCACGTCCACTTCATGTCCGCCGCCTGGTGCCGCAATCTCCAAGACCGGTTGATACCGAACTACCTATAAGAACAAAAGGAGGTCAGTTTTAATGTATCTGTATAATACATAATGTAAGCTTGAATAATAATCAATATTATATTATTATATTCATCATAAATGATGAACAACATCAATAATAACGATAATATCAACACATTAATTAAATAAATAAAAAACAGTTTTAAAAAGTATAAGCAATTAATAAACTTAGGTATACCTACTATTGAGAGAAAATGTCTTTTAGTTAAACCATTGATTTTATAATATACAGATAAGCCATTCTATTGTTTATTGTGGCAGCGGCTAATTGCATTCAGCCGTTAGACGTCGCTGTGTTCGACTGCATTCAAGAGGGGTAAACATAGGATGGGTGCTGTTTTGCTATACGCGTACTACGATAGGCGATAACATACTGCGATTCTATTTTTAGTATTTGTTTTGATCGATGATATATTTTTCTCTGACGACAAACACAACAGTGTTTTGGATAATTGAATCAATTGAGTGCCAGTGGCGTTACGTGATAAATGATAATGAACCAAATTTGTAAAATATAATATTATCATTGATTTTATGGAATATAAAAAATATTAATTTTACTGTACTTCATTTAATTAAGCTGTTTCCACATCCACATTTACATACACGGCAACTTCGGTATATTTATCTTAAAATATTTAATTAATTTTATAATTTATAATGTCTGGTAATATCTATCAATATGTAAATTGCAACAAATCGAAAAAAAACTTTCCATCATTGAAAATTTTTCGATTTCCGAGAGATGAAACTAGATTAGACACATGGACCATTAATGCAGGTTAGAACATTTTTAATTTATGTTAGTTATTATAGGTAGATGGTTATAAGCAGTGGCGGCTCGTGGGTGCTGGTGATGGGGGTGCGACTTTAAATATAATACATTAATGCCCCTGCCCCCTAGTCATAGATATAACAAATTGTCAAATTAAGTATAATGAAAATAATATTATAATAATATATAATTATATCACGGACGACGCTACCAGTCGTCAAAAACGCGTATATAAGAAAAAACGCGTATATAAGACCGCAGTTCAAATGTACACGCATGTATACATGTATATATTATTTTATTATTAAAGTGTTATAAATAATAAAAATGTTTAAAGATAATAATCGACAATAACAATAGCGATTAGCAACCGATAACGATGAGCGTATACGGTTAATGTTAAAAATAAACACTAATATTTTTCTGTATGGACGACGCTGCCGGTCGTCCAGACCCCGCAATAAGATCGCAGCTAAAACGTACCCGCACGCACACGACTGCGGTGCCATCAGTTATAATGTACGTATTCAGAATTACGTCTGGACGACGCTGCCGGTCGTCCAGACCCCGCAATAAGATCGCAGCTAAAACGTACCCGCACGCACACGATTGCAGTGCTATCGGTTATAATGTACGTATTCAGAATTACGTCTGGACGACGCTGCCGGTCGTCCATACACTGCTCGTGTGTGCATGCGTACCAGCGTACCCATATGCTCTTGGTATCTAAGGGAAACAAATTTAATGTTCGCATACGAGTATACGACAAAATATACTAGAAATTTAAGTTAGGTCTTAATAAAAATTATTTTTTTAAAATTATAGAATTAAAAAAATAAATAAATTTTCTTCTTTTAATTAGGTAATTTTAGTAGGGGGTGCGATCGTCCCGTCGTCCAAGCCACGAGCCGCCACTGGTTATAAGTACTTAAATTTGTTTAATTTTATGTTGACATTTATGATATTTATAGTATTAGGAGTTAGGACACGGATTTTAATGAATTTGCATTTACAATTGTATTAGTATTTTAAATCGACGTAATAGACGTATTAATTTATTGTTTTAGGGAATTTAAAATTATTATCTCTTGATAAATCAAAATTGTACACTAAATATTTATGCCAAGAACATTTTTCACCTGACTGTTTTATGAGTAAAGAAATGTCGAAGTTGAAGCACACTGCTATTCCTTATAAATTTAACGATACAGATCAACCATCAACATCTAGTGGTAATGTTACTTTAAAATTATCATAATTGCTTATAAACAGGGCTCGGAAGTTGTAATATTCGCATGGTTTTTTTTTTTTTGGGGGGGGGGGGGCTAGAAGACTTATTGTGATTTTTCACGCGTATTGTGTTTTTCAAATCCTTTTCAGTTGACATACATTGTTCCGTTTTTAAACTTGCATATATTTTAGAACTTTATAAAAGCATCATGTTTTGAGCCCTGTCTATGTAAATCGTTATGAATTTACGGTTCTGAGCAAATACGAGATAGATTTTTATAAAATATCCTAATCCGACCAACCGTCTCCGCTCAGAATATTGTTACTAAACTCTTGAACTATATTATTACGGCCATTACAATTATTTATTTTAAATTTTATTAATTTTAGGAATTTCTGAAAATGAAAAATTGTTGCCACTAAGTCCTAATTATAATGTATTAAATCCTAAAAAATATTATGAGCACCATGCGACGTCTGATGTAAAGGAAATAATATTTTCAAGTCCTATTATGACCACACCCAAAAGACGAATACAAGATATAATAGATATGCCCAGTCCGAATTTAAAAATAAATTTTTGTGATGACGATACACCTAAGAAAAAAAAATTAAAAGCACAATTGCAAAGTCAATCGAACAAAATGAAAAATAAAAGATCGCGTATAAGTAAATTAAAAAAAAGTTTACAAATGTTTAAGGTCCGTAATGACGTTAGTAAGGTTATTGATACGTTTCCTTTCCCTTCAATTAACTCAAAAGCACTGGTAACAATGCAAATAAGGAAAAACCGCCGACCATGGTCACCTCAGGAAAAACAATTATCTTTATCCTTATTTTACAAATCTCCAGCTGCGTTTAATTTTTTGAAATTGCAAAACGTCAACTTACCAGGCACGTCAACCATTCGCAGATGGATTGGTGAATCTAAATTTTTACCTGGTTTCAGTAGCGTATTTTTAAATCATCTAAAAAAAAAATTTGAGTATAAGACCGATAAAGAAAAAAAATGTACAGTTTGCTTTGATGAAATTTCTATAAAAGAGTGCCTAGAGTTTTCCAAACAATACGATTTTATTGAAGGGTTTGAGGATTTTGGACATCTTGGCAGATCAAGTAATGTAGCAAATACATCATTAGTGTTCATGGCTAGGGGTATATTTTCACCTTGGAAAATACCAATAGCATACTATTTAGTTCGCTCAGCTGTCAAACATGGCATGCTTAAGGACTTAATTGTGTATGTACTTCGAACATTATTAGAAGCTGGTTTACATCTTAAAATTATAGTTTGTGACTAAGGCACTAATAATCAAAGCGCACTTAAGGCATTAAACGTTACCGAGCATAATCCATATTTTTTTATAAACGATAAAAAAAATATATGCTATATTTAATGTTCCGCATCTTTTAAAAAGTATAAGGAATAATTTAATTGGGTCCATATTTAAAAAAGGAAAAAAAACATTTGTTACTCAGATATTAAAGAAACATACTACATTGACAAAAATAACAAAAAAAGCAAAGCATTATTAAAAATAACCGATTCGCACATAAATCCAAATTCATTTCAAAAAATGAGGGTAAAATTTGCTGTTCAAGTACTAAGCCACACTATGGCTTCAACAATTCGTACTTGTGTCTCTACAAACGAATTAACTAGTGAAACAGCTTCGGATACAGCAGACTTTTTAGATTTTATGAACAGGCTTTTTGATTGTTTGAATAGCAGATCTTTATATTGTAAAAATATTTATAACTGTGCTTTGTCCGATACAAATTGTGTAAAATAATTTTTAATAAATGCGTCCTCGTATTTTGTTGACATGTACAAGTTGTCTAAAAAAGAAAAAATCACTCGACCTCCGTGTTTTAATGGGTTTACTCAAACCATAAATGGCGTGCTACAGTTTTTTGAAGATGAAAAAAAACATAACATTAGCTTTTTATTCACAAATCGCTTGAATCAAGATGTACTTGAAAATTTGTTTTCAATTTTTCGACAGAAGGGGGGTTACAATAGAAATCCTACGTCAAGAGTTATAAGAACATCGTTTAGAAGCACAGCGATTTATTCGTTAGTTTGTACTTCAAAGGGTACAAATTGTGAACAGAATTTAAACACAGAAGTAGATTATACAATACACATAAATAACCAACAATCTAGCATTACATGTTCAGATAACAACATAGATTTAAGTGACACAGAATCTTTATCGTCGTCGTCATCTAATGATTCACATAATAATTTAAATAAAGATAAAGAAAATGTAGAAGTAACACTGGACGACTGCACTGTTGTTTATTTTGCTGGGTATTTAGCACATATTTGCTTAAACAATTTTAATTGTAATAGTTGTAAATTACAGTTAATAACTGACACCGATATTAATAATAAAGATCAATTATTTATAATTAATAAAAATTTTGAAAATATTAAAACAAATGGTCTTAAATCTCCATTAAAAGAACTTGTGGAACTTGTTATTTGTGCGATTGATATATTTGAAGATAAATTTGGCAAAGTTCAACATAAAAAAAATATTAAAAAAATATTTATGACATGGTTTAAACGTCGTAACTTAATAAAACATTGGCTCCATGAAAATGAAGAATGCGCAGACCACAAAATCTTCATTCTAGACAAATTATTGACTTGTAAAATATTTAAGAAATGCAAAGATCATTCAATAACAACAAGACAGTCGAAATTAACTAAGTTAAAAATTTTATCTCATGTATAGTATTATTAATGAAATAAATTATTTAATATTAATATCTATATATGATTATTTTTATACTTGTCGTATTAGTTTGGTTTAAAACATTTCATAGTATATTTTATAGTCCTTATATAATAATCCTTATATAATAAAACGTTAGTACTAATCCGCTCGGCGCTAGCAGTACTTTAAGGGAGAACCGACACGATTAATTCCCCGGACCTTTACCGTGTGTTTCCGTGCCGTATTAGCGTTTACCATCCCTTTTTCTAATTTTCCACACCGTTTTCGTGATTTTCCGACGTCTAAAACCCCAAAACGGCTTTTCCGGGGGCGGACCCGTCGCGGCGGCGGCGGCGTAGGCTTATCGTTTTTCCGTTATCACTATAGTTTATTATTATTATTTATTTATTTTTTTGTCGTTTTTTTTTCGATTTCGATCGCTTTTTCACGGTTTTCCGGGTTTAAATCGTTAAACGAGTAAGTGTAAATCGTCCGTCGTGTCCAGACGAACGTTTACGCGTAACGTTTGCACGGGAAATTTTCGGAATTTAATTCTAATCCTCGATCGCGACGGCCCGCGGACCCGTCCGACGGTTAGCAGTTTTTTCGAGTTTTTTTCGGTTTCGTCAACTTTTTCGACCCCGTTCGCACCGTTACGTCGTAGACCGTGTCTGTACGGATGTTTTGATACACGGAACGTGTCGGAAAACCGTCGGACAGAGTCGAAATCGCCATTTGAAGTGCCTCCGTTCGAACCGTCGTGTCGGACCTACATACATGTATAACGCTCTGTGGTAGGTTGTTTTTTCTTTTGAATTTGGCTTATTTAATAATTAAATTATCGTTTGCACTGTGACCGTGACTATAACAGTACTTTACGTGTTTCAGATTTCGTGGTCTTTCGTTCGTTATCGTCGTCAGTTACCATATTTGTTTATGCGTGCACACCATAATAATAATAATATATACCTATTAAACTGTGTTTTTTATTTAATAAATCATAATAATTGTATATTGTACTTATTTTGTTTTGTTCTTGGTAGCTAACCATTTATCCTACAGGGGAACCTCAGGTTATATCCTTGGACGGCAGAGAATTTGTCTGTCAACAAATAATGATTATTTATGATTATTTATTATGTGTTCAACTATCTAGGTGAGTTGTAAGACCAGGTTATACCGTCATGTTTTAATGTACAAGCACTGACTAAATAGGTGTATTATTTATACATATTACTGTAAAATATAGTAAAATATTCAAAAAAAATTTTAGTACTATAATAATATATTCTTTATAGCTGTGGTGGTAATGAAATAATATTATGTAGCACACAAGTAATGTATTATATTTGTTGTACAGTGTATTATTAATAATATTATATTATATCTACTAAAATAAATACTTTTTGATTCAAAAAATAATAATTATTTAAAGCATAATACCTACAGGTTAGGATATTGGTATTGATTTGTTTGAATAAATAACATAATGCTACAACCATTGACTAAATAGATATACCTATTATAAACAAATTGTTGACAATACAATTCACAACACATTTCAATTAACTTCACGATTTAATACATAATATATAAATTGGCTTACTATGCCAAAAATATAGGTACCTATATATTATAACTATATTTTAGCTACTAGACTATTATCAATATTACTAATATAAATTACAAATTTCAGCTATATTCTTAGCTCATAAAATTCATATTGCTGTACTCAAATTAATTTCAATAGTATTTCATCAAATTTTATGAAAATTATTTAAAAAATCACAAAATATAGTTACTACTTTATCCATATCAATATATTATTTTTTTTTTTCACAAATAAACTGTAAATGTGCGTTTATGCTTTCATATATTCATTGCTACATCATTTATTTCATTAATTACGGTGGTATATAATCTATTTCAATAAAATTATTCAGTTTAAACAATAATAATTGGTTTCAATACCGTTCCGCTGATACGGTTTAAGAGATCGAGTTTTGACGTCAGTTGGCAACTCAAACTATAGTCGATAGGATTAGGCGTTAGGATAGGATAGGATTTAGGCAGGTGAACCGAGTTCGAATCCCGCTCCGGTGGATGTTCGGCGGCGCTTTGATTTAACACTGCCAATCGTATTTTGCATTTTTTTTCACTTTGATTTGATTTTTAATATTGTTTAATTTGGCATCGTTTTACAGTATCCTTAAATTCAATTTGCAAATATTATGTAGTACATTTTATTTTATTATATTAAATATATATATTTTAGAATATATCAAAACAGAACTTGACCTGAATGTAATGGGAAGCAAATTCCCACGGACACGATTGTATGTATGCATATGGGATATGTATAAGAGTTTATAGTGAATAGTTATTCCTTGCTAACCTATAGTTATTATTACATAATATACCTTGCTCACTAACTTATAGGTAGGTAGTTATTACACATATTTATTAAATAAAGCAACTATCTACTCTCCACTGTAGTAGACAGTAGTACATTGCTAATTGCTATACAGCCGGGAAGCGTTTGATTATGTTTGATCGATTTTCACCCGATATCGATGATACTTAGGTATAACACAGTTGCTATGCTATATAATTTATAATTGCAGTACCTAGATATAAAACTATACAATGTACAATGAATTGATATTTGATATATTATCTGAAGAACAGTGATTCATTTATATAATACAGTTGGTCAAATACCCAAACAATTTTTTGAATTGAAAAACAAACTTTTTGAAAAAGACAGCGATTTTAAATTTAATTTATTTCAATGTATTTTTGTAGGTTGGACTTAAACCGAAAGGCAACTGCAATCAAATTCCACCTTGATGACTGATAACTACACATTCAAACTTCAATTCCGACTTTCCTATTTCAAAAAACATACAAGACCCGCATGCATGCTTAATAAACTCAGTTTTCGTTAGAACATGCATTTCAACCCACGGCCGGGGTATCATCTGCGATCCGTCATAAATAAAAATATAACGGGAATCGCGATTTTGACTGTTTTCACTGATAACTAGACATTCAAACTCAAATTCCGACTTTCCAGTTTAAACACACATACAAGACCCGGACATGCACGCTTAAACTCAGATTTCGTTTGAACATGCGTTTCAACCTACGCCCTGGGCATCGTCGATTGCCTACCTGCCAAGGTAATTTGTTTTTTCTTTCGTCAGAAAGACAAAATTCTATCAGTGATGACTGATAACTAGACATTCAAACACAGATTCTGAATTTTTGGTTTAAAATCACATACAAGACCCGGACATGCACGCTTAAACTCAGATTTCGTTTGAACATGCGCTTCAACCTACGCCCGGGGCATCGTCCGCGATCCGACGTAGTCGGATTGCCTACCTGACTATGTAATTTGAACTTTTGCACACTTGACATAACCTGAAATGGTGACTGATTGCTAGACACTCAATTACCATTTTCGGTACACATTTAATATTTTTGAATTCAAACAAGCACCGGGCAAGCTTCAATACAAACTTTTACACCGAATGATAACTGATTACTTATAACTCACATTCATGATAATAAACTTTATAACAATTTTAGTGACCGACGATTTCTAGACACCCGACTACCATTTCCAACCGTAATTCACTTGAAACGATTTTCACTCGACCCCCTCGAAGGCGCCGGAGGCGGCTTCTACAACCCTGGGATCTCGAAGGCTAGGTCTACGTCTCAGCTTTCAAACATTTTTCACTTTCGAAAGAAGACCGCCAAACAATCGAACGTCATATCAATTCTCGACAACATCCGCCTTATCATACCGATAGAAGACTCGCAGTACCACCAAATCTTCATGTTTTAAAAACTTTCTGCTTTCAAGCTCTTCCATCCGTCCTAGGGTTTTGCTTACACCGAGTTTCACCCAAAGCGAGTTTCACGGGCCGCTATCTTATATTATAAAACGCGAAGAGGTTGGCCCGTTTACCACCGGAAGCGCTTGCTGTACTCGCCGCGGTTCCTAAAACGGAAAAAAGAATGCGCTCCGGTCGCCGCGGCCCGCCCGGTTATCAAACCGACGACGTTGGACAACTATACGATTATTATTATTATTATTTATTATTAATTTTTCACTTTTCTACGGATTTTATAGTTTTTTTTCGAGTTTTTCCGTATTCGCGTAGTATACGTTTTAATTATACGTACCAAAATTGTGTCGTGTGATCACGACGAGCGTTTGGGTGTAAGACAAAAGTCGTTTAATACTTATAATATTTATGTATATATAATAATAATAAATATAAATACAATAGACATAAAACGGATATTGATTAGTGATTACAAATATTTTCTAAAGAAAATCAACAAGAATGCCTGTGTGTGTGTGTGCAATGAAATGCGAATTAAACAGGTAAAACGATGTATAACGCAAATTCAGTGACGGTTCGGAAACGGTTTAAGTGCTCGAGATTTGACAACAGTTTTCAACTCAAACTGTAGTCGATAGGGTTAGGCGTTAGGATAGGATAGGATTTAGGTAGGTGTAGCGAGATCGAATCCCGCTCCGGCGATTGTTCCGGCAGCGTGTAATAAACGGTACGAATCATTTTTTGCATTTTTTTTTACTTTTTTTTCTCATGTTATTCTAATTATTTTTTCATATCATTATTTTATTATATTAAATATGAGGTTGACTTACCAAAATAGTTACACTTACTAAATATTGTTCAATTTAGCACCGTTTTACAATTTATTTTAATTTCAATTTGCAAACATTATGTAGTAGGTTTTATTTTATTATAATAAATAAATATTTTAGAATATACCAAAACAGAACTTGACCTGAATGTAATGGGAAGCAAATTTTATATTTATTATATATTATGTGTAGGTATATTAAAATATTGTAATTATTTGTTTATTATTTAAAATAATTCAACAATTACAATAAATTCCACAGAAACGATTGGTATGTACCTACCTATAGATATTTATAAGAGTTAATAGTGAATAGTTATTCCTTGCTCACTTATAGTTGTTATTACATATACCTTGCTCACTTACTTATTGGTAGGTAATTAAAATTACATAGACAGTCATATGAGTACATTACACACACTTTTGTTTTATTATTAAAATGTACTATTATATTATACTGTACAGTGTATGCATATATATTGTTTTAATGCTAAACATTTACACTTAACATTGACATTACTTAGTGTGCCATGGCTCAAAAGTACTTTCAACATACGTCAGCAATAGTATTAAAATTAAATAAAATATAAGCTGTTTGAATGCATAATACAGATTGGACAGACACAGTGACTTATGCATTTTACTTACACTGTCCAATAAAAGTGCAATGATGAATTTTGTATTTTTATAAATATTATTATATTATGTTATTATTAATTATTATTATTATTTACTCAAATGGTGTACCTATGCTTAAGTATATTGTATTAATTGATATTCTTATATTGTCACTGACATTGGCTTGCAGATAAAAATTGGCAATATCTATATTATAAACTATGTAGGTATGTGATAAGCTTATCGTTGAATTGTCGAGTCAGTTAATAACATTTAATATTTATTACTAACGGTCAATTGTACATAGGTACCTGTCTTTAAGAAACTACTAATTGTATTCAGTAGTTAGATTTTTATAATTTTTATTAAATCAATCAAAACCTGTGCTTAATTAATGATAAATAAAATATTATATCTTTCTTTTTATGTATGTAAACACTATATAATGCAAATTGTATTAAACATATGATTTTGATGGCATATCAAAATCCTATTGTATAATAGTTACTGGTTACTCAACTAATTAAAAACAATATTTCAATAATTATGTAAGTACTAATTTTCTATTTGAATCAAACACATAATATATTGCAAATTTGCAAATGTTAAATGTATGTTTTGGTATCAGCTTTGTTATTATGTTTATTTGTAATAGTACTTATTAACTATCACTGAGTATGTTGAATTTGCTTATGATCAAATAAAGATTAATAATTAGGTAATAAATGTATAAAAAAATTTAATTATATTTCTAAATAATATATTGTATTGTAAAAAAGATTGGTACCTACCTAATGACACACAATATGTGTATGTATGGATTACTTGGGTAATATTTTAAGAGACTATGCTATAATGTATTTATTTAAGTTATATAGATCCAGGATGCACATTTACCATTTAACTCATTTAATAAATTTGGTATATTAAAATAGTTTATATTCTATACTAAGGGCAATATATATATATATAATATAATAAAAGCATGACATATTGTAGATATATACATTAAAAAGACAATTAATACGAACATTCAAGCTTCATCAGGTTTTTATGCAAAATAACTAATAACCTTCAAATTTAAATTTTAAAGATAAAAAAATATAACACATTAACAACATGATGTAATAAATGTATTGTGGATTATTTCACTTATTACACCCACAATACTGACATTGTCCGCGATCCGACGCAGTTGGATTGCCTACCTGAGGGGTGTTAGTAACACATACAGTATATTCAATTTTTAGCAAATAAAAAATTCAGATTTCATTAATTGCGCCCACATAGTCTGCAATTCGACGCAGTCGGATTGCCTACCTATGCGATTTAGTTGTGTATAAATCGATTTTCCCAAAATATAGGACATTAAAATTTCGTTCGACTTAAACTTTTTCCCCTACAATACAACATCAGACTTTCGACGTCAGGAGGTATAACAATCCGCCAACGGCGGATTGCCCAGCACAACTATCGATTCGCACTGGTTGATGACTAATTGCTAGATCCTCAATTACCATTATTTTATTTATTTATTTTATTCTCATGCAAAAAAGCACCGGGCAAACGTAACGATATCCATAATTGCTCAGCGAGGTATCTATTTGCCCCGGTTGAGGACTGATGGCTAGACGCTCAATTACAATTTGGGATATATTATTTCTTTTACATACAAAAAAGAATCGGGCAGGCGACGGGACGCGATATTACACCATATGATGATTGATAGCTAGACACTCAATTACCATTTTCGATACACATTTATTCTTTTTGAATTCGAACAAGCACCGGGCAAGCGTCAATACAAACTTTTAGTGACCGATTTCTAGACACCCGACTACAATTACCAACCAAATTTCCCTTGAAACGATTTTCACTCGACCCCCTCGAAGGCGCCGGAGGCGGCTTCCACAAGCCTGGAATCGAGGCACACCAGCCGCTAGTCTTATATTATAAAATGCGAAGAGGTTGACCCGGTTGCCACTTGAGTTCGCTTGCTGTACTCGCCGCGGTTCCTAAAACGGAAAAAAGAATGCGCTCCGGTCGCCGCGGCCCGCCGTTATCGCGCCCGTCCGGTTATCAAAATTACGACGTTGGACAACTATACGATTATTACTATTATTATTATTTATTAATTTTTCACTTTTCTGTGGCTTTTATAGCTTTTTCCGTATTCGCTTAGTATACCTATGTTATTATTATACGTACCAAAATTCTGTCGTGTTTGGGTGTAAGACAAAAGTCGTTTAATACATATATAGGTACATATATATATATATAATAATAATAATAAATATTTTATTTATATTTATTATTATTCACACATAAAATGGATATTGATTACAAATATATTCAAAAGAAAATTAACAAGAATGCCTGTGTGTGTGTAATGAAATACGAATTAAACGAGTAAAACGATGTATAACGCAAATTCAGTGACGGTTCGGAAACGGTTTAAGTGCTCGAGATTTGACATCAATTTTCAATTCGAACAGTAGTCGATAGGATTAGGCGTTAGGATAGGATAGAATGTAGGCAGGTGTAACCAGATCGAATCCCGCTTCGGCAGTATTTCCGGCGGCGCTTTGATTAACACTGCTAATCATTTTTTGCATTTTTTTTTCACTTTTTTTTCTCAAGTTATTCTAATTATTATTTTTCCAGCCCGTTAACAAATAAATAAATTAATTAATTAATCACCTATGCTCCTATTGTATAATATTTACCTAACTAATAAAAAACAATATATTTATGTATAGTTATTTGCTACAATATTTCAATATTAATGTACTAATTTTCTTTTTGAATCAAACACATAATATATTGCAAATGTTAAATATGTTTTGGTATCAGCTTTGTTATTATGTTTTTATGTAATAGTACTTATTAACTATCACTGAGTATGTTAAATAATAATAATTAATAAGTTTTAATTTATGGTCTCAATTATTTCATTAAATTATATTATTTGTTTGAGTCCAGATTTTAAATTTTTGAAAAAATGTTATTATATTTCTATATAATATATTATATTGTAAAAAAGATTGGTACCTACCTACCTAATGAAACACAATACGTGTATGACGTATATATGGAATAGGTACTTAGATAATATTATAAGAACATTATTATTAATAAAAACATCCAAGCTTAATCAGGGTTTTATGCAAAATTATTATCAAAACTTTCAAGTTTCAAGAAAAAAAAATATAATACTTTTTCAACACGGTGTAATAAATGTATTGTGGATTATTTCACTTATAACACTCACAATATTCACATTGTCCGCGATCCGACGCAGTCGGATTGCCTACCTGAGGGGTATTAGTAACACATAAAGTATATTCAATTTTTAGCAAATAAAAAATTCAGATTTCATTAATTGCGCCCACATAGTCTGCAATTCGAACGCAGTCGGATTGCCTACCTAAGTGAGTTAGTTGTGTAGAAATCGATTTTCTCAAAATATAAGGCGTCAAAATTTCGTTCGACTTCAATTTTTTCTCCTACAATACAACATCAGACTTACGACGTCAGGAGGTAGTTATGCCCAGCATAACTATCGATTCGCAATGGTTGATGAATAATTGCTAGACCCTCAATTACCATCATTTTATTTATTTATTTTATTCTCATGCAAAAAAGCACCGGGCAAACGTTACGATATGTATCCAATCCATAATTGCTCAGCCAGGTATATATTTGCCCAGGTTGAGGACTGATAGCTTGACGCTCAATTACAATTTTTTATGTTATTTTTTTTTAACATGCAAAAAAGAACCGGGCAGGCGACGGGAAGCGATATTACACCAAACGATGACTGATAGCTAGACACTCAATTACCGTTTTCGGTACACATTTATTCTTATTGATTTCAAACAAGCACCGGGCAAGCGTCAATACAAACTTTTACACCGAATGATAACTGATTATTGATATCTCACACTCAAGAGTAATCAACTCTATGACAATTTTAGTGACCGATTTCTAGACACCCGACTATCATTTCCAACCGAATTTCCCTTGAACCGATTTTTACTCGACCCCCTCGAAGGCGCCGGAGGCGGCTTCTACAAGCCTGGAATCGAGGCACACCAGCCGCTAGTCTTATAGTATAAAACGTGAAGCAGTTCGCCCGTTGTCCGCCCCGGCGCTACCAGTACTTTAGCAGAAAGCCAATCGAAAATTAGAATTTTTTTCCCGACCCGTTATCACGTCTTTACGTTATCGCGTTTTTGATATTTTTTTGTATATATTATATCGTTTTTCGAAAATTTCCTTAATTTTTCGACATTTGAACCCTTTTTTGTAATTTTATTGGCGTTTTACGGCCCCGTCGTCGTGTTTTTCGAGTACTACGTGTTTTTTTACGCCCGGTAGAGTGCCCGTTTTCTACGTGTTTGTGTCGTTGCGTCCATAGAAAAGTAATAACCGAGACGGCCGCCGACCGACGTTCTCGCCGATTTTTCAGTTTTCGTCGTTCTGATTCACGCTTTTCTTCGACATTATGGTATGGTTTTTCGCGTAGCCTGTGTCCTATAAACGCCGTACGTTTACCCCGTTTGTACGTGAAATCTGTTAGTTTGATTGGACGGAACGATTGGAATCGCCAAACGACGTATGAGGTATGTACGTCCTGCCTACTCGGTATTATTTTAATTATTTGAATCAGCACTGCACATTATTTTTTTGGATATCAAACGTCGTGACGGTGTGTACTGCATTATTATATCTATTATCATATGTGTTTCAGGTGTATGGTCAATCGTCGCGGACCATTGACGTTCGTTTGTTCGCACAGTGCCACAGTGTTGATTTACTCATATATACTACATAATATAGTTAAATTACTGTTTTTGATTCAATAAATTGCATTTTATCATTTTTTTACATTGTCTTATCCTTTGTAACTCAACCCTAACACCATTAGATTAATTTTTTACCTCAGGTTGTGCTCGGTGGCACAGAAGTGTTTGTGGACGTTGGAGGCCCATTCGCATAGTACATTATTTATTATGGATATAATATGTGATTTAAAACTACAAAGGTTTTATTTTTAGGTAGTATATTTACATTCATGCAGCTCCATATTGTTACATTTGAATCAAATGTATATGCATTGTTGACTGTATAAACAATTACTACAGGTTAGCTAATAGTTTTTAGGTGATTTGTTGAGTTAAAGTAGTTTTATAAAGAGTAATATATACCACACAGTACTACACAATATGTATACGGTAATAACATAATAAATAATTAATAGTCTCAGTGTTAAAACATTAAAATGAATATAATTAACTATACTTTTATATTGTTATCTTTCTAATAAAATAAAAACTTATACTAATGTATCATGAATATATTATTATATACATTTTTCTAACAATGTGTATATTATACTTTTTTTTTTAGTAAAAAATATACAATACCAAACATCATATAACAGTATTAATTAATTAAAGTTGCCGATTTAAATTCAATTTAGAGTATAAATACTTAATCAAATATAATATTAATAATATAATAATAAAAAATAAGTTGTTGTTGTTACATACCTATCTAATTAAACATATTACATGTATTTGTAATTAAGAGAGCATTAAGAAGCATTTGTTAAATGTATTTTGATAATAATATGGGATTATTATTAAAGAGGTGTGGCCATTAATATTGAATTCTTTCAATAAATTTGGTATCTATCTATACCTATATTGTATTATAAATACATGTCATCATAAAAAATGACAATACAAACAAATATTCTGGACAAACACAATTCATATGAATAATATATCCGAGCCTCATTCCACACGAAATATACGAATTGCATAGGAAAAACGGTGCTTGACGCAAAATTCGTCGCGGGTCGAAAACGGTTTAAATGCTCGAGATTTTGTTGAAGTTTACAACTCGAACTGTAGTCGATAGGTTTAGGCGTTAGGTCCCAATGTATAGGTTAGGCAGGGGTACTAAGAACGAATCTCGCTCCGGCCGAATCGGCAGCGGCATGTGATAATCATAGTCGCCCGGGTTTTTTGCATTTTTTTTACGTAATTTTTTATTTTAAAATTATTATTTTATATTGCTTTATAGCTGAACATTATAACAATGATTTTTTTTTTTCTCGGATTATTGAACTATAATTCTCATCTCACACATCGCGTTGCATTTCACATTACATTATAATTACCTATTATACAATACCATATTATGCGCTGTAAACTTAATAAATAAAAATATATACCTTTATTATAATAATAATTATTATTATTATTATTGTTTATTATAATTTATTTAAAAATCTAAAATGCATGGATCATCGTACGCTTTGAAAAAAAAAAAAAGTAATAAAGTTGATTTCGATTTTATTTTACGTACGTATTTATTTCAGTCGTCGCAAGTCCAATAATTTGTCGACAGCTGTGTCAAAAAGATTAAAAGATTATCTTATCGTCGACAAATTATCGATGTAACATATTGTAAATCTATTTATTGTTTATTCATTGGTAAATTTGCTGTGACTATATATATACAACATTACAACACGTATTTAATTTTTTTTTGTACATTATTCAAGTCTGTTACATATAAAACCAATAGATATCATTGTAGGAAACACCTTAAAATATATCAAAAATATTAAAGACAAAATATAGTCAAACACGATTGATGTATTAATATAATATATTATAAATATATGCAATATTGGGCAATGGGCATTGTACAAAATTTATATATAATGATATATAATAATAAAAATATGCAATAAGTACGAGGCAATGTTATTTTAAGAGACTTAACAAACATAGATACAATAATAAAATATTTAAAAACACGTGATATGTACACAACACAAAATATTTAAATACAAAAACGTTTTTAAAAAGAAAGTGATTTTATCAGATTTTTTTTTGGAATTATTATTATACATAATGTAAAACAAAACAGTGTATAATAACATTTAACAAAATAGGTTTAATAGTTTACATATAATTTATTAATTGAATATATAATATGTCCACAATATATAAGTGGGAAATTGTATAAATATTTATTATATAATATTTGTGAGTGTGTGTGTGTGTGTGTTTGTGTAAGTATAAAAAATTTTTTTAAAAAAAAGTGATATATATATTATATTAAGTAGGAAATTGTGTAAATATTTATTATTACATGTCACGCGTGTGTGTGTGTGTGTGTAAAATATAATATTAATGAGTGTGTTAGCAGATGTTAGTATTTAATATTTAATTTTTACATACACATTAGGTGTATACTATTATGGTCACAATCAGATTGTCTACATAAGTGGCTTTATTACACGTAAACTGATTTATACCAGTGATCACTGATAACTAGACATTAAAAAGTCAATATTATAGATTTTAAAAAATTTTACTTAGCACAATTTTTTATTTTAAATACAATAAATGCATTGTTAAGATTTTCTTCCATATGTAAAGTTTGTATTAATGTGAATTACTCATTAATTAGTAATTAATTGGTATACCGTTGTCAGAATGCAGGTATTGTACACTCAATAGTCAATACATATACAATATACATACAATATTTCACCCATGCGCCAACATTGTCTGCGATCCGACGCAGTCGGATCGCCTACCTGGTAGGTATAATAGTTGCATATAAGTTTATTATAACAAGAGATTGCTGATTATTCAATGCTCAAACGACAACATTCGATTTTAAAATTTTTTCCTACTTTCGACGCCAGGAGGTTAGACAATCCGCCGTAGGCGGATTCCCCAGCAAGGTATCGATTTACACCGGTCGAGGGCTGATAGCTAGACACTTAAGAGTCTACGTCCAAATCTCAACTTTCAAAAACTTTTCACATTCGAAAGGAGACCGCCAAACAATCGACACCACGAACGTCTTATCAATTCTCGAAAACACCCGCCTTATCATCATCATCCCGATAGAATATTTGCAGTACTACCAATCAGTGGTACTAACACCACGGACTTATTACCGCCAAATCTTCATTTTTTGAAAACTTTCCACTTTCAAGCTCTTCCATCCGTCCTAGGGTATTCACTTCCACCGAGTTTCACGGGCCGCTAGTCTTATATTATAAAACGGTAAGAAGTTCGCCCGTTTGCCGTCGGCGCTAGGTGTATTTATAGTGAATTACCAATCAGAAAATTAGATTTTTTTTCGAGTCCCGCCCCGCCCGCCGATCGTCTTTCCCAGCCGTTTCGTTATCACCGCGATCGTTATCAATTATTACTTATTATTATTATTTTGAAGATTTTCCGTTTTTCACCGGATTTCGAGACTTTTCCTTCGTTTTTCGAGACCGTTCCGTACGTATTCGTGTAGTGCGCGACTTTTTCAAGCCGTACGTATACGGTTTGTTCTCTTATCGCGTTCGTGTCGATCCCCAACGCGGTAACAATTAAGGCCGCCGAACGACGATTTCTTTCAGTTTTTTTTCCGCAGATCCGTTTCGTGTTTTACGACTGTTCGGTCCGAATTCGTGCGTGAAGTGCGCCTTTCGAAAACAATACACAAATTCGGGTCGTGTGTTTTGGATCGCAGAGTGTAGACGAGGTATGTAATCGCTTATATTTGCTTTGTACTGTATATAAATATATATAATATATTATTATATTTTTTTTACGTGTTTTAGGCCTATTCGTTACTTTTGTCGTCTGCCGCATCGTTCTCGACCGTCTGCGAAGCGAAATATAATACGTATGTCATTACTTCATTTCTACTAATATACTCATAGTAGTTAATATAGTTTTTAAACGTGTTGCAGGTTTTTGGAGAGCGGTGATGTCTGTTTGACGCACAGTTTTCATTTACCCGTTACTTTTTATGGATTCAATAAACTGCATTATATCATCGTATTTATATTGTTCTGTTGTTCTCGGTAGCTCGACCTTTAGACACATGATAAATAATTTTAACAAAAAAAAAAAAAAATTAATGATAAATAAAATATTTTATTTTTAATTATAGTTTGTATGGTTATAACATAATATTTTAAATGTTTTAATAAATACCATATAATACAAATTGTATAAGATTTTGCTGGTAACGTTAGTATATTTTTGTAGTAGAAAGCAAAGTAGTGAGCAGATCAATTCAAGTATTGTATGTTGCACTCATAATATATTTCAATCTATATAATTATTGCAGACAAATACCTTGAATAAAAACATTCTTCTGTGGTAAGATTGTGGTAGGATCTGTATACATTATACAGATTAATTACCTATGCTCCTATTGTATAATATTAACCCGTTACTCAACTAAAAAAATATAAATATTTGTGTATAGTTATTTTGCTACAATATTTTAATATTTATATATTAATTTTCTTTTTGGATCAAACGCATAATATATTTTAAATATAAAATATACAATTTGTTATCAGTGTTAAAATGCTTTTTGTTATAGTAGTTATTATAGCTACACTGAGTAGGTGAAATTTGATTAAATAATAATGTTTTAATTTATGGCCTCAATTGTTTTTATTATATTATATTATTTGTTTGTGTCTACAGATTTAATATTTTTGAGAATAATTTATTATATATCTATATATATTATTTTGTAAAACAATACGTTAAAATGAAAACTTACAACATTAAATGTTTTAGCACACCAATAATGAAAATGTTATTTTACATAGATTTTGCTGTCATGGTTGGTATATTTTTTCTTGCAACATTTGAGCTACATTTTGAACAAATCTGTTAAATTCATATATTGTATACACCACTCAATGAATATTTCAAAATTTATATCTATTATTGCTTAAAATAATAATTTTTTATTTTGGTAAAATTTATATTACACAAATAAATTATGCTTTAATTGTGTAATAGTTGCCTAATGCTCAACTAGCTAATAAAATATAGTATATTAATGTATAGTTACTTACTACAATATTTCAATATATTATATATTTTGAATCGAACACCCAATTTATTGCAAATTTAATGTTAAATATACATTTCCTTTTATAGTTATATTAAAATGTTTTTTATTTATTATTTACAATATTATCGATCATGTAAGGACAAAAGTATTTATTAGGTACCTATTACGTTTATGTTAAATTTGCTCAAGAGTAATAAATAAATTATTAAATGAACAATAATGATAATTAAATTATTAATCATCAATAAGCTCGAGTTAGATATGAATTATGACCTCAATGATTGAGAAATGATGTAGATCATCATGTATGAGCATTAGGATTTAATTTTTTTGATAAATTATGCAGTGGCGGCCTGGGTTCATTTTTTTTGGTCGGCTGGAATTTAAAAGGGCCCCTAACCAATGAGACCAATAGCAAATGGCTATGGGCCTTTTTACAGTTTTATATTTTTAAAGATACCTATAATTTATTTTAATGGCGTATGTATTTTACGCCAAAAACAACATGAAGAAAAAAATATTTATGTAATTTGTACCTTCAAAAATTGTAATTTGAGCCATTATTCGCCTTATTTAAATTCTAATTGTAATTTACACCACTTTTAAAAAACTAAACATTTTTTTTTTTTTTACAAAATAACATATTATTGTAATCATTTATTAGTCAAGTTAATTTTAATAGTTATACATTTCTTGAAAATTATTTAAGTATTAAATATATAAGTACCTACAATTCCTGTAATTAAAAAACATATAAAAATCAGTCATATTATAACTATAAATAAATGTATATAAGTATAAAATAACTAAAAAAATTTATTTTTACAGATTAATATATTATTGCATTTTTAATCATTGATTAATCAAGTTCATTTTAATAGTTAAACATTTCTAGAAAATAATTAAAAGTATTAAATAGGTATAATTCCAATGTATACAATTCAGCCATATTATAGTTAAAAATAATAAATGTAATAAGTATACTTAAATTCTAAGTTCCAACAATTGAAGTTAAGGTGGCACAGATGACAGATTACATATTATTCTATTTAGTTTTCTGGCGTGGCGCAAATTACTGAAATTAATTTTTATATGTGGCGCGACCGCGCAAAAAACATTTTATTTTTTTATATTTTGGCGCAAAACACCATCTCTCGGTTTATCCGTTGTTTATCGGTTTATAAATTATAATATTATATATTATATAGTATTTCATCACACGGTATTTATTATTTTTAAATTAACACAATACGACTACCAACCACGATTTAAGATAATATCTACAAACTATAAATGGTTTATGAATATTTAAAATAATATATTTTAGAAGCTCAATCGGGTAATAGATGTAAGAGCCCATTTAGCCGAGGGCCCAGTCGGCGATCGCCGACTCGCCGACCTGGCCAGGCCGCCACTGAAATTATGAATATTATATAAAATGGTGTATAGATTATTAAACACATTATGCTCATAATATATAATAAAAAAACACAGTGTAAACAGATATTGTAAATTAATACATCAAAAAGACTTTAAATAAAGGTATTCAAGTCTCATAACACTCGAGTTATACGAATCGCATGAATAAAGCAGTGTATTACAAAAAATTCGTGGCGGGTCGGAAACTGTTTAAGTGCTCGAGATTTGCCACCAATATACAATTCGAACTGTAGTCGATAGGATTAGGCGTTAGGATAGGACAGGATTTAGGCAGGGGTAACAAGATCGAATCCCGCCCCGGTGGATGTTCCGGCGGCGCTTTGATTAACACTGCGTACCATTTTTGCATTTTTTTTTCTTTTTTTTTTTCTTTTGTTTTTCTAATTATTATTCCATATTATTATTCTTATATATGTTAAATCAATCAAAACCTGTGCTTAATTAATCCAAGATTTATCAGGGTTTTATGCAAAATTACTATCATAACTTTCTCAAGTTTCAAGATAAAAAAAATGTAACACTTACAACATGATTTAATAAATGAATTGTAGATTTTTTAACTTATTACTCACAATACTTACACCGTCCGCGATCCGACGCAGTCGGATTGCCTACCTAAGCGATTTAGTTGTATATAAATCGATTTTCCTTAAAGATAGGACGTTAACACTTCGTTAGACTTACACTTTTCCCCCTATAATACAACAGCAGACTTTCGACGTCAGGAGGTATAACAATCCGCCATAGGCGGATTGCCCAGCACAAGTATCGATTTTCACTGGTTGATGACTAATTGCTAGACACTCAATTACCATTATTTTATTTATTATTTTATTCTCATACAAAAAAGCACCGGGCAAACGGAACGATATATATCTAATCTAAATATAAATTGCTTAGCCAGATATCAATTTGCACCGGTTAAGGACTGATAGCTAGACGCTCAATTACAATTTCTGATATGTTATTTATTTTTTTAACATACAAAAAAGAACCGGGCAGGCGACGGGAAGCGATATTACACCAAATGATGATTAATAGCTAGACACTCAATTACCATTTTCGGTACACATTTATTCTTTTTGAATTCAAACAAGCACCGGGCAAGGGACAATGCAAAATTTTAGTGACCGATTTCTAGACACCCGATTACCATTTCCAACCGAATTTCCCTTTAAACAATTTTCTCTCGACCCCCTCGAAGGCGCCGGAGGCGGCTTCTACAAACCTGGAATCGAGGCACACCAGCCGCTAGTCTTATAGTATAAAACGTGAAGGAGTTCGTCCGTTGTCCGCCCGGGCGCTGCCTGTATCATAAGGAATTACCAATCAGAAAATTACATTTTTTCCCGACCCGTTATCACGTCTTTACGTTATCGTGTTTTTGATAGTTTTTCATATATATTATATCGTTTTTCGAAAATTTCCTTAATTTTTCGACATTTGAACCCTTTTTTGTAATTTTATTGGCGTTTTACGGCCCCGTCGTCGTGTTTTTCGAGTACTCCGTGTTTTTTTACGCCCGGTAGAGTGCCCGTTTTCTACGTGTTTGTGTCGTTGCGTCCATAGAAAAGTAATAACCGAGACGGCCGCCGACCGACGTTCTCGCCGATTTTTCAGTTTTCGTCGTTCTGATTCACGCTTTTCTTCGACATTATGGTATATTGGTATGGTTTTTCGCGTAGCCCGTGTACTTAAAACGCCGTACGTTTGCCCCGTTTGTATGTGAAATCTGTTAGTGTGATTGGACGGAACGATTGGAATCGCCAAACGACGTATGAGGTATGTACGTCCTGCCTACTCGGTATTATTTTAAATATTTGAATCAGCACTACAGATTACTTTTTTGGATATCAAACGTCCTGACGGTGTGTATTTCTTTAAATATCAAATGTGTGTGTACTGCATTAGTATCTATTATCATATGTGTTGCAGGTGTATGGTTAATCGTCGTGGACCATTGACGTTCGTTTGTTCGCACAGTGTTGATTTACTAATGTACTAAATAATATAGTTAAATTACTGTTTTGGATTCAATAAATTGCATTTTGTCGTTTATTTACATTGTCTTATCCTTTATAACTCAGCCCTAACACCATTAGTCCAATGTTTTACCTCAAGTAGTGCTTTGTTGCACAGAAGTGTTTATCGACGATGCAGGTTCATTCACAAAGCACTGTCAGCATGTACTCCAACAGAGTGAATTGAAACTACTATATGTTTTTGATATAATTAAATAGTTACTTTTACTCAGGTGTTATATATATTACCAGCATAAACAGATTAAAACATACGGAAAATGTTAATAGTTCATAAGTGAGTTGTTGAATTAGAGTAGTTAATTAACTATGTATCGTGTGATTCATATAAGCTGAATAAAAAATAATGTACCTAATCTACATATTATGATACTTAAATTATTGTTGTACAACTCTACATATTATTTAGTATTATGTAATTAAGTAATTTTATGCTACACATAAACACATGCATAAAGTATAATACATACTACATGTTTTCGCATACATCTAAAAATAAATTTTATTAATTAAATATTAAATATTAAACTATCGACATCGTTATAATGTATTGTATGATATCATTTAAACAATATGAAGCATTTGGTAAGTTCAAAAGAATTAATTAGCAACCATAAGTATTTTTAATTTAATAGCTATCATAAGTTTCAGACAAAAATTAATTAAATAGTTTTATAAATATTTTAAATTATACAATTGAGTATATTAGCAATCTATACAATATTTAGCATATTAAAATAAATTTTATAAATTTTACTTTTATTGTATAATTGTTTTCTACCTAATAAAACAAAAACAGATGATTATTGATGTGTAGGTATTATATACATTTTATTTTTTGAATCGAGAACACAATATATAAATTGAAAACGTTAAAATTTTATTAAGAATGTTGTTAATATTTATTTATTTATTTATTATTATATAATGGGCACAATATCTTATGCTAACCATATACAATGTTCAACGACATTTAATAGTATTATTCATTTATTATGTGCATATTTAATTACAATAGAAATGATTTAAAAATTGTTTTTATAGTAATTAATTACTAAAAATAAGTTTGAGGTTGACTATACTTTAAAGGTTCAACTTTTAAAAGTATTATATTGATCATTGATAGATGATTTTATACGGTTTAAAACATTGCATTCCTCAATTAAATTTTTTTATTTATATGATATATTTTATGCTATATCAAACATTTGGTAAGTTCAAAAGAATTGATTAGCATTTATAAGTATTTTAAATCTTTTAATTTAATTCAATAGGTACCATTTAAGTTTCAGACGAAAGGTAATTAAATAGTTCTATAGTCTGATTGTAAGATATATTTTAAATTATACAATTGAGTATAGATATTTACAATCTATAAAATATTTATTTTTTTTTAAATAATTATCTTTAGTTAAATTTAATGAATTTAACTTTTATTGTATAATTGTTATCTACCTAATAAATCAAAAACAGATAATTAAATATTGATGTGCTTATACATAAATTTTATTTTTGAATCGAGAACAAAATTAATAAATTGCAAACATTAATATTTTGTTAAGAATTTTGTTATCGTGTCTTTTGTAAGTATTATTCATTTATTATATGCATGTTTAATTAGAATATAAACAATTTATAAATTTATTATATTAATAGTAATACCTACATAACAAAAAATAAGTTTAAGTTTGACTATACTTTAAAGGCTTTTAAAAATATTATATTGATCATTAATTCATAATTGTATACAATTTAAAACATTGAATACCTACCTCAATTATATTTTTTTATTTACATAATATTTAACACGATACATGTATTTATAATAAAAATATGTATAAAAAAATTACAATGAAAAATAATATCTATACAAATATAAATGGTAAATGGTAATTATACTTATAGTAATATTTTAAATTGCATTTTTTTTTTATTTATAAATAAACACTTCGACAACATAGGTCATTGGCCTAGAAAAGAACAAAAGTAGTTATATAAATTGCATTTGTAACATGCATTTTGTATATAATATGGAATTATAGTGATCAGATTTCTATAAGAATTTATAGGTACATTAAATTAGTGTAGGTCCTACACTATAGTATGATAAATATACTAAATATGTCATCACACACAACCAAGCAAACTATTACTACATATTGCATATTATGTACAATTTACATTTTACCGTTCGACTGATAATATGTTTATGCATACAATACCTATGCTGTAGGTATTATATTATAATAGTAGTAATCGGTAACGATGACATCAAATTAGAATAAAAATGTTTGATAAATAATATTAGTAATAACAATAAATAAGTTTGGGTTTGACTTTAATGTATTACCTGAAGTATTTATAATATAAATAATGTAGATTATTTAAGTATAGTTTTAGAGGATTTAAATTTTTGAATAAATTTGGTTAATCCAAAAACTGTATTCTTTACTATTATATTATTAAATTAATATTACAAATGAATGTAATACACGTGAAAAATTACAATATGTCAAAAGATATTGTACGCAAATGCATGTAAAAGACAATTAATAATCTCTCATGAGTTAATGTCATACGAAATATATTAATTGCATAGAAAAACAGTGCTTGGTAGAAAATTCGTTGCGGATCGCATACGGCTTAAATGCTCATGATTTGACAGTTATCTCCAACTCAAACTGTAGTGGATAGGTTTAGGCGTAAGGTTCCCATGTATAGGTTAGGCAGGTATACCAAGATCGAATCCCGCCCCGGCGGAATTAGCGGCGGCGCATCCCGTAACATGGCCGCCCGGATTTTTTGCATTTTTTTTCTCGATTTTTTCAGAAATATTTTGTTTTATATTTATTATGAATAATATATATAATAAATACACGATTAAATTTACTTCCGTATTTACAGTTTCTTTTTCTGTAAATTAATAGAATAAATTACAAATTGTAACTCCCGTGTTACGAATGTTGTTAATATTGTATATTCAATACATAATAATATACAATTCAATACAATTTCAACTATCCGCCCACATTGTTCGCGATTCGGCGCAATCGGATTGCTTACTTGATTACTTAAGTTGTGTATCATAATTGATTTTCCCCGTTGATTGCTGACTACTAAAATTCAACACGCGATTTACCTCTGACTTTTTTACGAGCATATCAACACCCGACTATCGACTTCAGAGGGAACATGGAAAAAAGGTATAAAATATATTTGTACATAACATATTTCGAAATGAGAATTAATGAAAAGTTCTTATTATTTCACCAATTCCGCCCACAAAGTCCGCGATCCGACGAAGTCGGATTGCCTACCTGGTAGGTTTATTTGCGTGTAAACTGATTTTTACCATAAAGATAATATATATAATATATAATAATATAATATAATATTATATAATATATATATAATATATAGATAACTGATAAAGTATTTAACATTCAAAAACTCACTTTCACTTAAAATATTTTACCAACAAAACAGCATCCGCCTAACGATTAAAAGGCAATAACATTGATTTAAAAAACTTTTACGTTGCATAATTTTTTTATTTTAAATACATACAAATACAATTAATTAATGGATAAGATTTACTTCCATATAAACAGTTTGCTTTACTGTGAATTACTGATTAATTAATAATATCATTGTCATAGTGCATGCGTTGTACACTCAATAGTCAATTGATTTAATATTTGATCCATGTGCCGACATAGTCTGCGATCCGATAGTTGCATTGAATTTATTTTCACAAGTGATTACCGATTATTCAACGCTCAAACGACAACATTCGACTTAAACATTTTTTCCTACTTTTGAAGGCAGGTTAGACAATCCGCCGTAGGTGGATTTACCAACCAGGAATCTATTTATACCGGTTGAGGGCTGATAGCTAGACACTCAAAATTCTACGTCTCAGCTTTCAAAAATTTTTCACTTTCGAAAGAAGACCGCCAAACAAGCGAACGTCTTATCAATTCTCGACAACACCCGCCTTATCATCCCGTTAGAAGACTCGCAGTACCACCAAATCTTCCTTTTTTAAAAACTTTCTGCTTTCAAGCTCTTCCATCCGTCCTAGGGTTTTCACTTACACCGAGTTTCACCCAAAGCGAGTTTCACGGGCCGCTATCTTATATTATAAAACGCGTAGTAGTTGACCCGTTGTCCGCCGCGGCGCCACCCGTATCCTAAGCGCGTCCAATAGGAAAATTAAATTTTTTTAAGCCCCGCCCACCGATCGGTGTTCCGAACCGCCGTTTCGTTATCAAGTCATTGTCATTATATCTTTTTTTATTATTAATATTATATTTATTCGTTTTCGCCGTTTTCGGTATTCCCGTTACGTTACTAATGTATAAATATTATTTTCTCTTTTTACGTACGTAAATGTAAGAATTAAATTATTCGTTTTCGTTTAATAAGATATTATATATTATAATATATTATATTTTTTCTTTGTATAATAATACGTATTTATAAATATATTTTTTTTTATCACTGCGATTGTTATCAATTATTATTATATTTCAGTTATTACTATTATTATTTCGAACGTTTTCCGTTTTTCACCGGATTTAAGACTTTTTCACGTTTTTCGGTGCCGTTCTGTCCGCGTTCGTCTCTTTCAAACCCTACGTACACGGTTTCGATTGCGTTCGTGTCAATCGCCATCGCGGTATAAATTACGGCCGCCGAATGACGTATTTTTTAAATTTTTTTTTCCGCAGATTTTTTCCGTTTCGTGTGTTTTGGATCGCGACGCTGACCGACTTACGAGGTATGTAATCTGTACTTTTTGCTCTGTACTATTATATACAGGTATTATATATTATATAATAGTATTATTATATTATTATTACGTGTTCTAGCCCTATTCGTTACTTTTATCGTCTGCCGTATCGTTTTCTACCGTCTTCGTCGCCGAAATATGGTACGAATGTCTTTATTTCTTTACATTAATGTACTCATAGTAATTAAATATAGTTTTTAAACGTGTTGCAGGTCTTCGGAGAGCGGCGATGTCTGTTTCGACGCACAGTTATCATTTACTGATGTACACTACTTTTTGTTGATTCAATAAACATCATTATATCGTCGTATTTATATTGTTTTGTTGTCTCGATAGCTCGACCTTTTGACACATCTTAGACCATGGATCTTTCTCTCTAGCATAAAAGTGTTCATCGACGACGTTTACATCACACAGTAATGTATTTACATACTTGGGTGTATATTATAATAATATGTATGTGAATATGAGTTAATAATATTTAATATCTTTTAATGACGTTCAATTGTTCAATACTTTGAGAAACATACAAAGTATATTCTGTAGTTGGATTTTTATAATTTACATAAAATCAAATAAAACCCATGCTTAATAAATGATAAATAAAATATTATATCTTTATTTATATAAATGTAATAACATTGTTATAATAAACACTATATAATGCAAATTGTATTAAACATATGATTTTGCTGGGAATGTTGGTGTATTTTTGTAGTAGAAAGCAACATTTGACATCATGTAATGAGATGAATTCAAGTATTGTGTGTTTTACTCATAATATTTTTCAATATAGATAATCATTGCAGACTACCAAATTAATTAAAAAATTTTTCTGTGGTAGGACTTTTATATTACTTAGATTAATTACCTAAACGCTCCTATTGTATAATAGTTACTGGTTATTCGACTAATAAAAAACAATATTTCAACATTTATGTAATAATTTTCTTTTTGGAATCAAACACAATGTTAAATATATGTTTTGGTATCAGCTTTGTTATTATGCTTTTTGTAATAGTACTTATTAACTACCATTGAATATGTTATATTTGCTTATGACCAAATAAATAAAAATCAATAAGTGTTAATTTATGGCCTCAATTTTTTATATTATATTATATTATTTATTTGCCTCTACAGATTATATTATTATTATTTTTATATTTCTGTATAATATATTAACATATTATATTGTAAAAAAGAATGGTAACCTACCTAATGAAACACAATATGTGTATGTATGGAATAATTAGAAAATATTTTAAGAGACTGTGCTGTAATGTATCTATTAAGGTCATATAGATCAGGTATACACATTAATATTTAATTCTTTGAATAAATAGTGTATATTTTATAGTTTTTTTTCTATACTAAGGATAATAATATATAATACAATAAAAGCATGACATAATACTGTAGATAAATACATTAAAAAGACAATTAATAAGAACATCCAAGCTTCATCAGGGCTTTATGCAAAATTACTAATAACTTTCAAGTTTGAGATAAAAAAATATAACACTTTTACAACATGATGTAGTAATAAATGTATTGTGGAATGTGGATTATTTCACTAACTACACTCACAATACTCATATTGTCTGCGATCCGACGCAGTCGGATTGCCTACCTGAGGGGTTTAGTTACACATAAAGTATATTAAATATTTAGCAAATAAAAATTTCAGATTTTATAATTTGCTCTCACATAGTCTGCAATTCGACATAGTCGGATTGCCTACCTAAGTGATTTATTTGTGTATAAATCGATTTTCACAAAAGATAATAACATTATACAACATTAACACTTCGTTCAACTTAAACTTTTTCCACTACAATACAACATCAAATTTCGGCGTTAGGAGGTATAACAATCCGTCGTAGGCGGATTGCCCAGCACAACTATCGATTCGCACTGGTTGATGACTAATTGCTAGACACTCAATTACCATTATATTAAATATTTATTTTATTCTCATGCAAAAAAGCACCGAGCAAACGATACGATATGTATACAATCCATAATTGCTCACCTAGGTATCTATTTGTCCCGGACTGATAGCTAGACGCTCAATTATAATTTTTGATATGTTATTTATTTTAACATACAAAAAAGAACCGGGCAGGTGACAAGACAGGATATTATACCAAATGATGACTGATAGCTAGACACTCGATTACCATTTTCGGTACACATTTATTCTTATTGATTCCAAACAAGCACCGGGCAAGCGTCAATACAAACTTTTACACCGAATGATAACTTATTACTGATATCTCACACTCATAGTAATCAACTCTATAACAATTTTAATGACCGATTTCTAGACACCCGACTACCATTTCCAACCGAATTTCCCTTGAAACGATTTTCACTCGACCCCCTCGAAGGCGCCGAAGGCGGCTTCTACAAGCCTGGAATCGAGGCACACCAGCCGCTAGTCTTATAGTATAAAACGTGAAGCAGTTCGTCCGTTGTCCGCCCGGGCGCTGCCTGTATCATAAGGAATTACCAATCAGAAAATTAAATTTTTTCCCGACCCGTTATCGTCTTTACGTCTTTACGTTATCGCGTTTTTTTACTGTGTATTATATTGTTTTTCAAAAATGTCCATAATTTTTCGACATTTGAACCCTTTTTTGTAATTTAATGGCCCCGTAGTCGTGTTTTTCGAGTACTCCGTGTTTTTTTACGCCCGGTAGAGTGCCCGTTTTCTACGTGTTTGTGTCGTTGCGTCCGCCGTCGCGTTAACTGAGACGGCCGCCGACCGACGTTCTCGCCGATTTTATTTCGACTTTTTCAGTTTTCGTCGTGCTGATTCACGCTTTTCTTCGACATTATGGTATGGTTTTTCGCGTAGCCCGTGTACTTTAAACGCCGTACGTTTGCCCCGTTTGTATGTGAAATCTGTTAGTGTGATTGGACGGAACGATTGGAATCGCCAAACGACGTATGAGGTATGTACGTCCTGCCTACTCGGTATTATTTTAAATATTTGAATCAGCACTGCAGATAATTTTTTTCGATTTCAAACATCGTGACTGTGTGTATTTCTTTAAATATCAATTGTGTGTGTACTAAATTAGTATCTATTATCATATGTGGAAAACGTGTATAGTCAATTGTTGCGGAGCATTGACGTTCGTTTGTGCGCACAGTGTTGATTTACTCATATAATACATAATATAGTTAAATTACTGTTTTTGATTCAATAAATCGCATTTTATCATTTTATTTACATTGTCTTATCCTTTATAACTCGGCCCTAACACCATTAGACCAATGTTTTACCTCAAGTAGTGCTTTGTTGCACAGAAGTGTTTGTCGACAATACAGGTTCATTCGTAATGCACTGTCAGCATGTACTCCAACAGAGTGAATTGAAACTACTATATGTTTTTGATATAATTAAATAGTTACTTTTACTCAGGTGTTATATATATTACCAGCATAAACAGATTAAAACATACGGAAAATGTTAATAGTTCATAAGTGAGTTGTTGAATTAGAGTAGTTAATTAACTATGTATCGTATGATTCATATAAGCTGAATAAAAAATAATGTAATCTACATATTATGATACTTAAATTATTGTTGTACAACTCTACATATTATTTAGTATTATGTAATTAAGTAATTTTATGCTACACATAAACGCATGCATAAATTATAATAGTACTACATGTTTTTGCATACATCTAAAAATAAAGTTTATTAATTGAATATAAACTATCGCCATCATTATAATGTATTGTATGATATCATTTAAGCAATATGAAACATTTGGTAAGTGCATTTGCAATCTATACAATATTTAGCTTATTAAAATAAATTTTATAAATTTTACTTTTATTGTATAATTGTTTTTTACCTAATAAAACAAAAACAGATAATTATTTATGTGTAGGTATTATATACATTTTATTTTTTGAATCAAGAACACAATATATAAATTTAAAACGTTAAAATTTTGTTAAGAATAATTATATTATATCTTATGCTAACTATTTACAATGTTTAACGACATTTAATAGTATTATTCATTTATTATGTGCATATTTAATTAGAATATAAATAGTTTATAAATTATTTTAATATTAAATAATTACAAAAAATAAGTTTGAGTTTGACTATACTTTAAAGGTTCAACTTTTAAAAGTATTACATTGATCATTAATTCATGATTTTATACGGTTTAAAACGTTGAATACCTCAATTAAATTTTTTTATTTATGTGATATAATTTATGAAATATCAAACATTTGGTAAGTTCAAAAGAATTGATTAGCAACCATAAGTATTTTAAATTTTTTAATTTAATTTAATAGCTACCATTTAAGTTACAGAAGAAAGGTAATTAAATAGTTCTTTAGTCTGATTGTAAATATTTTAAATTATACAATTGAGTAAAGGTACAATCTATAAAATATTTAATATTTTAAATAATTTATCTTTAGTTAAATTTAATGAATTTTTCTATTATTGTATAATTCTTATCTTCCTAATAAATCAAAAACAGATAATTAAATATTGATGTGTTTATATAAAAATTTTATTTTTGAATCGTGAACACAATTAATAAATTGCAAACATTAATAGTTTTTAAGAATGTTGTTATCATGTCTTTTGTAAGTATTATTCATTTATTATATTAATAGTAATACATAATAAAAAATAAGTTTATGTTTGACTATACTTTAAAGGCTTTTAAAAATATTATATTGATCATTAATTCATAATTTTATACAATTTAAAACATTGAATACCTAAATTATTTTTTTTTAATTACATAATATCTAATACAATACATGTATTTATAATAAAAATATGTATAAAAAAAAATACAAAGAAAAATAATAAATTTAAATAATATAACTATACAAATATTAATGGTAATTATCGGTCTGCATGCCAATAGTTACAACGCGTTCACAGCTTCATAATACATAGTTGTGGAACAGGCACGATAAATTGCATTTGTAAACCAATCAAAATGGTTCTATCATTCAAATATTTAGGAATAACAATAAATTTTAATTTAAAATGGTCGAACATATCCAAAATATAAAAAATTAAATTAAGGAGCTTAACTGCATTATTCTACAAAATTCGATATCTTAATAAATCAATCATAAGACAAATATACATGGCATTATGTAATTCAATACTACTATACGGTATAACATGTTGGGGAGGCTCTAATAGAACAGGCATAAATACATTACATATAACCCAGAAAATGATAATAAAAGTAGCGTACTCCTTGCCATTAAAATACCCGTCAGGTGAATTATTCAAACATACAAATATATTACCTATCTATAAATTATATATTAGACAAATTTTAATAAAATCTATACAAAACAACACACTAAATACTATAGAAATAATGGACAGAAGAACAGGTAAATACATTAAACCGTCATATATGTTTTTAACAAATTCAAGAAACTCCCCCTATCACATGGGTAAAACTATATTCAACAATTTAAGTAACGATGCAAAGAGTCTAATAACAAGTTTATGTAAAAATCAACCAAATAATACCAATGATATAGTTAATAAAAATCAAATAAAAAAGGCTATAAATAAAATAGTTAATGAACTATATGAGAATGTGTGTATAACTGTATAAGTGAAATTTTAAAAAGTGAATATGTATAATAATTATAATATCTTATCAGAATGTGTATATGTTAAATGTTTTACTAAAATATATTCCACTAAATTTTTTACCACTGTATAATATTGATTAATTAAGTCATATTTTTAATTGTGGTAAAAAATTTAGTGGAATATATTTTAGTAAAACATTTAACATATACACATTCTGATAAGATATTATAATTATTATACATATTCACTTTTTAAAATTTCACTTATACAGTTATACACACATTCTCATCTAGTTCATTAACTTTCATTAACTATTTTATAAAACATGAAGCAGTTCGCCCGTTGTCCGCCCGGGCGCTGCCTGTATCATAAGGAATTACCAATCAGAAAATTACATTTTTTCCCGACCCGTTATCAAGTCTTTACGTTATCGCGTTTTGTTACTGTGTATTATATCGTTTTTATGAAAATTACATTAGCAATAATCGACTATTTGTGATAAGAAAATTTCAGTGGTTCTCAATGATTATTGCTAACTTGATGCTTTCTATTGCTAACTAATTATCGTACGCTATGAAATCAGTGTTACCACCTAATTATTGTATAAGTTTATTGCTACGTATCACCAATACTGGCAATACTCAATAGTCGTGTTATTGCCACATTATTGCTACCAATTTACCTTTGTTGTGAGTGGGTAATGGGTATAGGTATTTTCACTATAATTATTGCTGACATGTTTCCAAGGGGCCACCATGTTTACTGCTATTATTGCTGAGAACTTATTCTAATTACTATTTGTGCTAATAGTAACTATTAAGAGTACTCAATTGAAATTTCAAACTCAGTGTTGAAGCTACTATTATAAATTATGAAACCTGTAAGTACTAACTGTGCAATTCAGTCTGTGTTAAATAATAATGCTACAGTTAAAAGGTAATTAGTAGATTATATAATATTGTATAATGTACTGTTATGGAAGTGCATTTTCCAAATCCGCCCAAGAGGCAATGCAATGGATTCGTTTCATTTTTTTTTTTTTTTGTGTTGAAATGATCCCCAGTAGGCCTATAGAAAACAACACTTTTCACAAGTTATTCATTATGTTAGTAGGTACCTATCAACCTATCTTAATTATTCATTTTATTTTATTTCATGTTAGACAGGTATATATTAAAAAAACATAATATATTTTGCTCTCCACTATATACACATCTTTTTATTGGTATTAATTAATTCACTATACCTATGATAGAGTTAAACTGGTTAGTGTGGGTACACCAGTATGTAATTATTGTTTAATAATTATAATGTATGGTTTTATTGTTGACTATTACTCACTTACCAATAGAAACTTAGTGTTTTAATGTATTCAAATTAAACTATTATTGTTAGGTACCTATCTGATATTACCAGTTACCACTAACCTATTTAAATACTTATTATTGGGCACTTACTTAATATTTGTATTTAAATACTCAAGACCATAATTATTAGTATATTTTGTTTTGTAATGATTGTTCATGTCTTCACTTTTATTTTATAGGTGTTTAATTAGTGTTGTTCCTGGCACAAAAGACATTTAAAATCACTCTGTTCATAGTCTGCTGTTGTGTCTAATTTATCCTCATCAGGAATACAGCGAATCACCATCCATCGGTTGCAGTCCGTACACTCAACCCATTCAACATCTTTTTTATGACACATTGCTCTGTGAGAATAACCAGTCCTGCCACAATAAAAGCAGATGTCTCTCATGAAATCAGAATTTTCCAACAAATATGTCTTGAGATACTGCCTATATCCCATAGGTTCGAAAAACTGATCAAAACAATCTCTGTTCATCAATGTAATGGCATAATATAGTACGTATACTCCACAATTGTACGAATCTTTTTGTAGCGGAACGTTTTGTAGTTTATGGTTACTTAAGTTGAATTTCGGAAACCATTTATGTTCACCATATGAACAGTACAGTTTAAGTCCCTTAACCAATTTATTGAAACGCTCTTGTTCATTGATCTTATGCCCCATAGGATCCATTATGAAACATTCTTTTGTACAAAAATCTACAAATGCTATTATCCAATGTGAACCTCCTACATTCCAAGGCATAACGAGAAAACTATTTTCTTTAATGGTCACCTTCTCTTTATAATATTTGTGTTTTTCAACAATAGCAGAAACCAAATCCGAACTGAATATTTGGGTGTTTGACTTTTTGCTATATTTCACAGAATAACTAGCCAATATAATAGATATCACAAAATTTGAAAGCCACATTTTTGTGCAGTCAAAAGGACTCTCAGACCTATAATCGGATAATGTATCAAAATCCGAAAACAATATTTCCGAGTAACCTATAATGTTCTCTACGTGTTTATATATGCCTACAGTATACTCGATTTTATCTTTGTTATCGTTGTTTCTGATCATTTGTCTATAAAAATTGACGTCTTTTTTTAGTCTGTTAGAGTAAGTATCATGTTTTAATGGTGTCTTATCAATAGGCGAACAGTAACTACCAGGTGTTAAAAATGTTTTTACAGTTTTTACTGCGTTTGGGGTGACCATATTATTTTCTGTCATTTGATTATCTTCATCACTAATCGTAGTTAAATCAACTGCTATCTCTGTTTTCTTGTGTATAGCTTGAATAGGTTTAAATTTTTTCATATTTGCCATTAAGCTGCCTTGCTTAAAATAACCTATTTTCTTATTTTTTCTAGCTCGCCACTGTTCAGCGTCTTCATCGTCACTCAGATCTGTTGCTGTATTGACTGATAAGACGCTTTTGTTTTTCCAAAGAATATCGCCATCGACATTTCGTTTTTTGGGAATAGCACAACGCTTGTTCGGTATGTCACACAGGACTTCCTTGACAACACTTTCTATCCTGCCTCTAGTAAGCCTTATGAAGCGACTACATTTCATACTTTTTGCTTGTAGGCTGTTCCCTTTGAGATAATGAAACCATAATTCTGCACCAGAATTATTTGGTCTATGGCACACTTCTATTTTGGAATATAACATAAGACAAGTCCACATTGGTATGACGGGTACAACTGATCCCAGCAAGTCACTGAAGTATTCTTCGTTGTGAAACTCGTTTGGAACGCCTTCATTATCTAATGTAAATGATGCTCTTATGTCTCTAGACATTTTCTCAAAATGACCATAAAACTTTGAAGCTTTATATTTTCCCTTTGATAATGGGTTTGTTTTCAGATCATCTACCTGCGTTCCATCAGAATTTAAGAACAAATTGGTTTCAAAATCTTTGTACTCTTTTGAATTCAACACCGTCATATCGCTGTTGTTAATGTCAATCAGGTAGTCAATGGATTTCTGAACATCGCCATTTTGGTATGGTGAAAGTATAACAGTGCAAAGTGCTTTAAACCATTTATCCAAATCATTTACCATTTTCAGATCAAATGCTGGTGTTACAAAACCTACAACGATACGTGCAAGATCTTTGTTTTTATTAGTTTTGCCAGCTGCGCCATAGTACTTGAACACGTCGTCTGAAATATTTTTTACCAAGTGACAGCAACACAAATTGAGTATGATTTTTGATTTCATTTCTTTGTGATTGTACAAGTAATCATAACATTGATCTAGGTAGTCAATGACATCCTTGCACCCGTTAAAAGCCTGTGCCAGCGATTTGATTATTGCCGTGGAGAAATCACTCGTCACATTCGCAATTAAATCTGATACGTCAAAACCGTGTTCTGTTGCAAACTGTTTAAATGCATATAACCAACTGAAAATAGCTGTTGTTGATTGATTGGTACTTATGAATTCCGCAACTGGCATCATGTGATCATTTGCTTTTATTACTGCTGCGTAGTACAACAAACGTTTTTCTTGTTTTTTTTTTAACGTAGTAGGTCTTATGACTGTACCCGTCGCGTCAACATGTAATGTGACCGGTTTTAGTTTATTCAAAACCATCAATTGCTCCTTACTGAATATGTAACATTCGAAGTTAGGACTTTCGGGGGATGACACGTATTTCACGAATTCTGAGTTTTCAGAAGCCATTTGTACCATATCTAATCTGTCATCGCTATTGAAATCAAACTTACTCAGAGTCTCGTGTGACACTCTGTTATACACACTGGTTGATCTTATGTTTTGAAGGTTCCCTCGTTTAATCTTGCTAGGAGAAGATTTCATTACATGTTTTTGCCTCAAAGCCAACGGTTTTGTGTGGCTCGCCTCTTTTCGATAACTCATTCGTTCCGGTCCTCTTAGAAAATTTGTTAATTTTCCACCATGGCTATAGTTTATTTGATTGCTAAGAACATACACCTTAACGGCGCTTTCAGTTTTTTTTTCAAAATCAAACTTAAAACTTTTACAAGTATTGTGTCTGCAATAACCATAAATACTAGTGAATTCACCGCGATTATTTTTATTAACATTTTTTATGGACAGAACACAAGAGTTATTGACGGTTACAAACTTATCTCTAATCAACATATTTCTAAGGTCCTTTGACATTCTATCATGTTCATTAGACAACTTTTCAAGTTTATTCCATTCACTAATGGATAACTCAAAAGTACCCTCTATAGTGTTTAGATACGAAAAATTATATCGCTTTTCTTTTTTATTTTCTAGGTCACCGCTTATTGTCAACGGAAATATGTTTTTGGAATTCCTGGGAAGCGCTTTTGCGTCCGCCTCGGGAGTGCTACAAGCCACAATAGTTCCTGACAATTTTATCGGAGTTACAGTATCAATCAACTCTGCCTGATTCGGTAGCATTACAGATTTCATAGGAGAAAAATCACCGTCAACATAACTTTTATGACATTCAAAATCAACTGCTTGCGATGAATGTGTAAATGTTTGTTGTCTAGAAATGTCTACTTCTAACCTAATTGGAGTAGAAGTAATAACATTAGAATGGTTGGCAGCCAAAGAGTTGTTTGTCTCTTCAATCGTTATAATTTCCTCGGATCTAAGGAAACTGTTGTTCAAAGCGTCAAACGTCCAATTAAGTTCAGAGACTCCACAGTCAATCTCTAAATGTTCATTTGTTTGTTTTATCGCTGTACACTTAGAAATCTCTGACTCTATGTCACAGTCGGCTTTAAAATCTAGTTTTCGCCTAACATCCCTCCTCAGTACTTCGTTTGAGGGCGTTTCAAAATTTGTTTTTTTATTAGTACAGTTATTCAGTACTGTTATATTTTCAGTTTCATAGGGATTCTGACCGGAATTGTCAACCCTCGAGTTTTCGACATTGTCATTGATTCCTAATTTGTTGGGCTTACAACTTATATTTGACAATGAGTGTGGAGTGATATCCACTACTCTGTCACAGACATCTAAATTGTTCTCAACAATAGACTTACCGATTTGTACCGGTAATAGTGTGTCGAAACCTTCATCACCATTTACAGATAAAGAGATTTCCTTGATTATCGTGCGAGACCTTTGACTCTTACGGAGTAAACTTATTATATTTTTTTTACTTTTAGTGATTTTTTTTAATCTACAAATTTTATTTACAGCTGAATATGGGTGTAGGACCAATTCATTGTTAGGTATTAAATATTTTATGTTTGCAGGTATATTAGTTTCTGTAGTTCCCCTAACGAGTTTACACAGCGTTGAGTTGTTCGCCGACAATGCTTGAACTACATCATAACTAAGTTTTTTTATATTATTTGTTTTAAATACCTCTTTGCAAATATCTATTATTCTCGGGTCAGACATTTTAACAGTTTCATCTATTATAGATGGGTATTTTAATCTAATGCAATCGGCAACATCCTTAACTCTGTTCTTAAGACTTACTTTTTGAATACGTCCACATATTTTTTTTTTATCAAGGGATACTTCTATCTTATTATCACTCTCAACAAGTGTGGAGAGTTTTGACGTACCGTTTATTCCACTGCATTGCTCCGTGTCAATGTTATTGGACATTGTGATTTTTTTTGTTTAAATAATAAAAAAAATAACTCGTTTTATTAATGTGTTAAAGAAAGATACTATGTATAGAAATAGTATAATTTATTAAAAGTTCATAAATTAGTATAGGTACACACACTGAATTAAAGGTGTTTGTATTAATAGTACAGTATACTGAACTTAAAATCAAATATTTAATCAGGCAAATAGGTTTAGAGTTCTCAATACTTTAGTATACACTCTTGCCGTGGTATAACACCAGATTTAAATTTTATATTATATATAATTATAAATCAATGGTCCACGTAGTTGAGGATAAAGCGGAGTTCTCAATACTTTCGTATACACTCCAATGTGGTATGTATATAACCAAAATTTAATCATATAATGGTTCCACTCAAAGGGAAAAAAAACAGGTTAGGATATCTTTAGTAGTAGGTCGTTGTTGGTCGTACAAATCGCACAAAAACTGCTACCGCTTAAAAAATAAAAAAAAAGTTATGTCATTAAAATAGGTTAATTAAATTGTAAAATATTTTTAAAGCCATTTAAAACAACATTTTACTTTGATTAAGTTCAGAATTTTTCAAAACGTTAGGTATAAAATTGATTATTAATAACCTTTAGCAAATAACTTTAAAAATATTAATTTTTAGTTGTTATATTTGGTATGCATTTTAATAATTTCAGCCATTTTTTTTAAATTTAAAATGCAATTGTATGACCATTGCTTTTAACCAATTTTTCAATAGGTAATATAATATGTAAGTATACTCACGAAGTCACGATGAATAATTCTTAATTTTGTTTCATAATAATGTATATTGTATTTGACATTAAAAACTAGGTATTTAAATATGAATGAAAAAAAAATGCCATGTACATAATTTCTAACATGTTAGCACAATAATTTTTATCTATAGACTCAATATAGCAAATAAGTATTCGACAAGGGTTAATCTTGCAAACTGTAATATGAATTGTGAGTCAATTGACCTATTATCAAACTTTAAGTTAAGAACATTGCATGTGTACTTTTTTATGATGATTCAATTGTTATGCAAGTCTTAAGTGAAACACAAGTTTAAAAATAGTCACATATTGTAGAAAAATTTAAACATGTAAGCAAACAGAATGTTCTTAACTTTAAGTTATAGGTATATTAGGCCAATAAGTGAAGTGTAACATTAAACTACACTGATATCCTAAAAACTACTGAAAACAAATTATAAACAGAATTATCATTAACACAATAAAAATTTTTTTTAATAAATTTAATATAATAATATATAATGTTCGTGAGATTTTAGTTTTCTTCTCTTGCGATGATTTCAATTCTATACTAGCCAGTGTTGAAATGTTCAAATCTTTTATAACAATAATAATATATTATTTTCATAAATGGAGAATATAACCTGGTATTACATAGGCTCTGGACTCGACTAAAACCATTAAATATGACCTAATAGTTGTATTAAAATATCAGCAAAAAAATTTTTTTTTTAAATGTACTATGACACACACAATCTTCTTTTCCATCGCCCAATTGTGATGACGTCTGCTTTCACTAAAAAAAAATTTTTTTTTAAAAACATGACCTTTTATATAAAAAAAATTATTCCTTATGATACCCAAATAATAGACATTATTTGAGAACTATTTACAAATGCAGACGGAAAGAATTGTATTCAACAAGGAAGTTGGAAAATAAACCTCCAATACACGCCGAGTACCTATACTGTCAATAGCAGTCAATCTATAGTTTTTAGTAGTGATGTAAAATTGTATAATACAAATGTATAAAATCGTATTATACACGCTGTATAGAATTATTTTATACAATGGTATAAAACTAAATAATAAAATTGTTAGTTATTACTTTACTTGTTGACTTTGTTATTACTTTTGAATTTAATTTATAATACTTTTCTTATTTGTATTATAATAAGAATATAAAATTAAATTTTCAAATGAGAAATGGATAATGGTTGAGTAATCAAGTTTAAATTTCATATGTTATTTCAAATTTGCATATATTTTAAATTTTTAATACAGGGTTTTATACCGTATTAAATGTGTATAAAACAGTATAATACAAAAAAATATTATACCATACTTAAATACAATAGTATTATACAAGGTTTAATACACGTATAATACGGTATAATACCAAAAATAAAATAAAATACCGTATTTTAACATCACTAGTTTTTAGTATTTAATTATTTGGCTTATATTTCTAAACGAAAAACAATTTACACTTAAGCTAAAGTTTATAAGTTACCATTACATACAAATTTGAAAAAAAAATGTTTCCATTATCCAATTAGAAAAAAGCCATTATTTATTAATTTCTTGAAGTAAGAGAACAATAAAAAAGGCAACTTGGCGCATGACTGTTGCTCTCTTATTATTAGTATAGCAAGTTATACAAAACAGTATTTTCCCTTTTAAATTACTTGAACATTGTTATCCATGAAATTTGCAACACCGCTTACAGCACATTCTGATGGACTAAATGTCACCCATGAATGATGAACTCAATGCAACTCAATCATGCACAATGAACCTTTTAACAAATATAATTATAATATTATCGTCACAAAACATTTATTTCGGTATGTAAAAGTAACAATTTAACACATATTAGCAATGAGCTTTGTCATTTTAGTTAATATTAGTGATTTTACATATTATTGAACTTAATGATATCTGTATTAACAATATTTAATCTTTTAATCGAGTTATGCGCATGTCTTAATTTAAATAATACTTACTATAATTACATACTATTAACGCAAACAATGACTAAGAGGTGAAAATATATAACTCGCCCACTAGACATGGACCAATGGTTGATCCCCTATCATTTGATATTATGCAATTATAGATTGTCTTTCACCATTTCACCACGCCATGTTTCATTCAATAGAACCTTAAAATACATAAACAATTCAATTGTTTACAATAGCAACAAAAAAAAAAAATAATAATAATTGTTCATTTTATTCTGTAAAATCCAAAAGCAAAATAGGTAATAAAGAGAATTGCATTAGAATTATTCCATAATAATATCATGATCAAATCATCCAACAAATATATTGATAAAAGAATCAAAGCATTGTTATATAAACGAATCTCTTACCAGGCACAATCCTCAATCCTGTAACTATACGTAGTTTAAAAAAAAATTCTAGTTCAAATTATGAATCATATTACTATTGCTACTATATGAATACAACCTAGTGAATTAAACAATTAATAATTTTCAAAATGAATTTGGTTGATATGAAAAATTGGCCGCTTTATTCTATACGCTGCATCTGCGATTAAAGTCTGCGCACGCTTACGCTAATAACTACCTGTCTACCTACTTACTTATGGTAACTAGTACTATGAATACTAGTACTGTGTCACGTTTGCTGTCGTCTCCGCTCTCCAGCAGCCATTGGCTTGTTTCTTGTGAGTAATTACTAACCTGCGAGTTGGTGATCTAACGTCAACGTGTAAAACTCTGGCTGTGAAAGTCCTATATTGCATTACTTCCTTAATAGTTAGTACAGTAGTCATGACTTTTATTGACTTATGGCGGTAAAAACTACAATTCTATTGTCTTGGCTCTTGGTCGGTTAGCACGTGGGCCGCGGGGCTTCGGGGTAACATCTAACAACCAGAGTACCAGAGACCAGACTTCAGCTAGAAATTCTCATGAAAGAAACGCATAAATTGGAGCCAACCATGGACCTATTAATAAGTCTATGGGCCGAACGATAATGCAGGTGTACCAACATTGAAATATGAAATTTCCCAATTTCTTTCACAAACGTATGTATTTTCCAATTCAAATATTACTGTATAATTATTGTACAATTCAGATTTATGTATTTTAAAATTCAAATAATATTGTACATGCATTTTATATGGATGGTGCCAGTATTAAAGGATAATTAAAGTGTTAGAGATACATTTTTGGAAAACGTAATAATAAAAATTAAAAAATTAAGTTTTTGGACAAAACTTCATAAAAAATATCAGAATTTGGACAGCTAAATAATTATAAATAAGTAGACAATTTTTATGTATGCAACGGTTTGCGAGGAAAATAGGAAACCGTGAAAATATTGAATTTGCAGTAGGGTTGCCTATAGAAAACACCTTTAAAACTGTATGCCAATAGTAATATATGGTCCAATAAAATAAATTACACAATGCGTTCATTATTAAATTTACTGTTTGATAAAATAATTTAAAAAATAAATTGTATCTTATAGATATAATAATAGAAGAATCAAACAATATTTTATAACTCAAGAATAATTAAAATGTATAGAATTTGCCTATATAAACCCCTTCTATTGATAATGGAAAATTTCAGATAGCCAGACTATTTTAATTTATCATATGATCACTAATACTTTTGAAATAAAATCAAGACAGATTAAAATTGCTAAAAAAATATGTCCACTTATTCAAAAATTGGTTTTTTATGTCCAATTTAGAAAACTATAGATGTGGCACACAATTTTTTTGAACAGATATATTAACATGAGTCTTTGTTTTAACCGGACATACACTATTTGTCAAAACTGATAAATTCAATTTTGGACTGTAGCAAAATATAATAACAATTGCCATTTTAATTAGTACATTCTAATTCTACTAAAAAAAAACTTGTATTTGAAAAATAGTAAAACTTTAAATTGCTTTCCTGAACATTTTGGTATGTGACATTTCATATTTCATAATTTTTTATTAATATTTCAAGTTCAAATTGATTGTAGTTAAAAATTATGAATAGTTAAATTTTTATACCCGAAGATTGAAAATTTCTCATAGACAGTTCATACTGTAATTTAAAAATACTTCTAACACAGTTTTTTTTATAGGCATTTACATTTAATATCAATAAAAATAACACAATACTTTTAAATTTTCAAATCATATTTTAAAAACAATGTAATAAGACATGTTAGTTTATTAATTATACAATTTTTCTCATAATAACTATCATTATTTAAAAAAAAAAAAAGTATAATATTTTACTTATAACAATTAAATAAAGTTCTTAAATAGTTAGATTAGGTTTACACCAACTAACAGCTTTTTTGTTTTGTTCAAATATAAATTGTTTAATTTTCATTGTAATATAATATTTTAAGAATTTGGCAGTTTCTTTTCTTAGACGGTTTTATTATTGAGTATACGATCAGAAGTTGGTAGACTTGCAAGATGGATGATCATTTGGACCAACAGATTGACATATTGTACCGAAAAATTGCTATAATTAAAAGTATAAACATTAATAATACAAATTTATAACAATTGTTCAAGTTATTTCACCACCTCCAAAGAATATTAGTTCACCATGTTTGTTTGACAGATATTTCAAATTACAAGTTTGCAATAAATAATTTGTTGAATTCATAGTGACACGTAACCCATACAACTCAGATTTTCTAATAATTGAGCCAATAAATAGTTTTCTCTAAAACCTAATAAACAAGATACAGTGAGATACAACATTGTTATGTCAGGTAAAAATAAGTAAAATGATTGTTGTTTATAAAAATACAGTTGAACAAAACTTATGTTTATTACTGCTTCAGATACGTTTCTTCGCTGGATACCTGCGTCTCGAAGCATCAAATACCGAATTAAAATTCTCTGTAAAATCCTAAAAAAGTAATCAATTTATTTTACTTGTGTAGTAAGCTTGACAGCCATCTAACTTGTATACTACGTCATTATAAAAATCAAGTTTATAAGAGGCTTATTTTAGTGAGAGCTTCTTATTGTGAAGTTTATTCCTGACAATTTTCATAAAATGAGAGGTGTCTGAAATAAAAAATTATTTCCTTAGAAAACTCATAGGGTGTATCATATAATTCTGTAATTTATTTAAATTTTAAATCTCTACTAACAACAACTCACTTGACATTCTTCTGTTCGTCAGGGCTCTACCAGAAACTACCCATTAATTGAATGAATAAATCAAACAGTGAACAGTCGCAAAAATATTAATGTATTATTTATATTATAAAAAATTATTTTTATATACATATCACCTCAGATAAGAATACTGCAGAACCATGAAGAGTTTAATTTGATTTAGTTGTTCTTTCTAAATGTGAATCACCCTAAAAAATAATGTATAAATTAATTAGGTGCAGTTGTTTTAATGAGGTTTAAGTTTATTCAAATTATTAGGTACCTTATTTAATACCTTTTTGTGTAAAAAAATAAATACTAAAATACTAGGAAAAACTATTCATATGAGAGAGATATGCAAATATACCTTTTTAAACTTATTGAGGTCTTCTGATTTTATGACAGTTAAGTAAATATTGTATGAATTTCATTGTGGTGTTCTTATTAATACACAATCACTCTAGAAATATATATTTAACAATAACGCATAAATTAATTTAACTTTTTAAATAGATGAGCATATAAATCGATAATATATTTACAACAAATTATATTTGTATTATAGTACTTACATTTTCAACTATTTAACAGGGACTGGTAGATCACGCACCCCGGCTTGAAGATGTTAACACGCACCATATTACACACCAACCGATCTGCATGTTTTATGTGTAATAGTGTTATAACTCAAATAGTAGTGGTTGGGTTCGCCGCGCAAATACTAGCTAGCTATGAGATGTAATGATGTGTAAGGTGTGTATATATATGTATATGTGTTTGTGTGTGTAGATCGGTTAGTGACAAATATAGGCTGTTAAATTACTGCGGACATCAACAATGATAAGACCTCCTACAATCACAAGTACAATTAATTACCTAGTAGATTTATTTTTCCTGAGTGGACAAGTAGAAAATTAAATTTAAATTAATTACAATACGCACAGTATATTTTACAATGTACTCAAGGATAAGGTCCAATTTAATTCGGTGACCAGTTCTCCTCAACACGTTCAAATATTTTTTCCAAAATACGCGGTTTGACGGACGACCGTCTACCGGGCATACCGTCGCGCGCGCGGTACTTACTCAATTTCGAAAATTCATATCTCGAAACTGGCCAAAGTGTTCCCTTAGATATTTTAACACTTTGTTAAACATCACCTGCCCTTTCCGTTCGTGTAGGTTTAAAAGCGTGAGCTCTGCCGGAACACGTTCAAATATTTTTTCCAAAATACGCGGTTTGACGGACGACCGTCTACCGGGCATACCGTCGCGCGCGCGGTACTTACTCAATTTCGAAAATTCATATCTCGAAACTGGCCAAAGTGTTCCCTTAGATATTTTAACACTTTGTTAAACATCACCTGCCCTTTCCGTTCGTGTAGGTTTAAAAGCGTGAGCTCTGCCGGAACACGTTCAAATATTTTTTCCAAAATACGCGGTTTGACGGACGACCGTCTACCGGGCATACCGTCGCGCGCGCGGTACTTACTCAATTTCGAAAATTCATATCTCGAAACTGGCCAAAGTGTTCCCTTAGATATTTTAACACTTTGTTAAACATCACCTGCCCTTTCCGTTCGTGTAGGTTTAAAAGCGTGAGCTCTGCCGGAACACGTTCAAATATTTTTTCCAAAATACGCGGTTTGACGGACGACCGTCTACCGGGCATACCGTCGCGCGCGCGGTACTTACTCAATTTCGAAAATTCATATCTCGAAACTGGCCAAAGTGTTCCCTTAGATATTTTAACACTTTGTTAAACATCACCTGCCCTTTCCGTTCGTGTAGGTTTAAAAGCGTGAGCTCTGCCGGAACACGTTCAAATATTTTTTCCAAAATACGCGGTTTGACGGACGACCGTCTACCGGGCATACCGTCGCGCGCGCGGTACTTACTCAATTTCGAAAATTCATATCTCGAAACTGGCCAAAGTGTTCCCTTAGATATTTTAACACTTTGTTAAACATCACCTGCCCTTTCCGTTCGTGTAGGTTTAAAAGCGTGAGCTCTGCCGGAACACGTTCAAATATTTTTTCCAAAATACGCGGTTTGACGGACGACCGTCTACCGGGCATACCGTCGCGCGCGCGGTACTTACTCAATTTCGAAAATTCATATCTCGAAACTGGCCAAAGTGTTCCCTTAGATATTTTAACACTTTGTTAAACATCACCTGCCCTTTCCGTTCGTGTAGGTTTAAAAGCGTGAGCTCTGCCGGAACACGTTCAAATATTTTTTCCAAAATACGCGGTTTGACGGACGACCGTCTACCGGGCATACCGTCGCGCGCGCGGTACTTACTCAATTTCGAAAATTCATATCTCGAAACTGGCCAAAGTGTTCCCTTAGATATTTTAACACTTTGTTAAACATCACCTGCCCTTTCCGTTCGTGTAGGTTTAAAAGCGTGAGCTCTGCCGGAACACGTTCAAATATTTTTTCCAAAATACGCGGTTTGACGGACGACCGTCTACCGGGCATACCGTCGCGCGCGCGGTACTTACTCAATTTCGAAAATTCATATCTCGAAACTGGCCAAAGTGTTCCCTTAGATATTTTAACACTTTGTTAAACATCACCTGCCCTTTCCGTTCGTGTAGGTTTAAAAGCGTGAGCTCTGCCGGAACACGTTCAAATATTTTTTCCAAAATACGCGGTTTGACGGACGACCGTCTACCGGGCATACCGTCGCGCGCGCGGTACTTACTCAATTTCGAAAATTCATATCTCGAAACTGGCCAAAGTGTTCCCTTAGATATTTTAACACTTTGTTAAACATCACCTGCCCTTTCCGTTCGTGTAGGTTTAAAAGCGTGAGCTCTGCCGGAACACGTTCAAATATTTTTTCCAAAATACGCGGTTTGACGGACGACCGTCTACCGGGCATACCGTCGCGCGCGCGGTACTTACTCAATTTCGAAAATTCATATCTCGAAACTGGCCAAAGTGTTCCCTTAGATATTTTAACACTTTGTTAAACATCACCTGCCCTTTCCGTTCGTGTAGGTTTAAAAGCGTGAGCTCTGCCGGAACACGTTCAAATATTTTTTCCAAAATACGCGGTTTGACGGACGACCGTCTACCGGGCATACCGTCGCGCGCGCGGTACTTACTCAATTTCGAAAATTCATATCTCGAAACTGGCCAAAGTGTTCCCTTAGATATTTTAACACTTTGTTAAACATCACCTGCCCTTTCCGTTCGTGTAGGTTTAAAAGCGTGAGCTCTGCCGGAACACGTTCAAATATTTTTTCCAAAATACGCGGTTTGACGGACGACCGTCTACCGGGCATACCGTCGCGCGCGCGGTACTTACTCAATTTCGAAAATTCATATCTCGAAACTGGCCAAAGTGTTCCCTTAGATATTTTAACACTTTGTTAAACATCACCTGCCCTTTCCGTTCGTGTAGGTTTAAAAGCGTGAGCTCTGCCGGAACACGTTCAAATATTTTTTCCAAAATACGCGGTTTGACGGACGACCGTCTACCGGGCATACCGTCGCGCGCGCGGTACTTACTCAATTTCGAAAATTCATATCTCGAAACTGGCCAAAGTGTTCCCTTAGATATTTTAACACTTTGTTAAACATCACCTGCCCTTTCCGTTCGTGTAGGTTTAAAAGCGTGAGCTCTGCCGGAACACGTTCAAATATTTTTTCCAAAATACGCGGTTTGACGGACGACCGTCTACCGGGCATACCGTCGCGCGCGCGGTACTTACTCAATTTCGAAAATTCATATCTCGAAACTGGCCAAAGTGTTCCCTTAGATATTTTAACACTTTGTTAAACATCACCTGCCCTTTCCGTTCGTGTAGGTTTAAAAGCGTGAGCTCTGCCGGAACACGTTCAAATATTTTTTCCAAAATACGCGGTTTGACGGACGACCGTCTACCGGGCATACCGTCGCGCGCGCGGTACTTACTCAATTTCGAAAATTCATATCTCGAAACTGGCCAAAGTGTTCCCTTAGATATTTTAACACTTTGTTAAACATCACCTGCCCTTTCCGTTCGTGTAGGTTTAAAAGCGTGAGCTCTGCCGGAACACGTTCAAATATTTTTTCCAAAATACGCGGTTTGACGGACGACCGTCTACCGGGCATACCGTCGCGCGCGCGGTACTTACTCAATTTCGAAAATTCATATCTCGAAACTGGCCAAAGTGTTCCCTTAGATATTTTAACACTTTGTTAAACATCACCTGCCCTTTCCGTTCGTGTAGGTTTAAAAGCGTGAGCTCTGCCGGAACACGTTCAAATATTTTTTCCAAAATACGCGGTTTGACGGACGACCGTCTACCGGGCATACCGTCGCGCGCGCGGTACTTACTCAATTTCGAAAATTCATATCTCGAAACTGGCCAAAGTGTTCCCTTAGATATTTTAACACTTTGTTAAACATCACCTGCCCTTTCCGTTCGTGTAGGTTTAAAAGCGTGAGCTCTGCCGGAACACGTTCAAATATTTTTTCCAAAATACGCGGTTTGACGGACGACCGTCTACCGGGCATACCGTCGCGCGCGCGGTACTTACTCAATTTCGAAAATTCATATCTCGAAACTGGCCAAAGTGTTCCCTTAGATATTTTAACACTTTGTTAAACATCACCTGCCCTTTCCGTTCGTGTAGGTTTAAAAGCGTGAGCTCTGCCGGAACACGTTCAAATATTTTTTCCAAAATACGCGGTTTGACGGACGACCGTCTACCGGGCATACCGTCGCGCGCGCGGTACTTACTCAATTTCGAAAATTCATATCTCGAAACTGGCCAAAGTGTTCCCTTAGATATTTTAACACTTTGTTAAACATCACCTGCCCTTTCCGTTCGTGTAGGTTTAAAAGCGTTTCGTATTTTTTTCATTTTTTCGTTTTCACCTATGAGCTGTCTACTGAGTGTATGATTGGATGGTACTTAATTTTGAAGTGTATATAGGCACCTGTAGTCTAAGTGTCACATAAATAAGGGTGGATCTAGCAAATACTAACGGTCGGGGCACTTTATAGGAAAAGTTATATAATATATTATATTTAATTATAAAATAATATAATGTATTAAATTATATTATACTAAATTATATTATATTATGTTTTATGATATTAATTTTAGTATATTTTATATTGTATCGTACAATAACTCTATGTTTTATAATGTTTGATGAATTTAAATTAATTAATGAATTAATTAATTATTTAATTAAAACAATAACTTAGCGTTGAATGTTTTGCTAATTTCGTTTTCGACTCGCTTTTGTGGTAGCACTGAATCGGATAGCAATTATTGTATACAATTATTTTATTATGGTATTTTTGAATTCGTAAATGTTAAGGGTTTGGGATACACTGGGCCTCTTATCTATTGCTATTGGATTATTGCTAATGTAATCCTCGTTCGTTTTTCAAAAATTTCCATAATTTTTCGACATTTGAACCCTTTTTTGTAATTTTATTGGCGTTTTACGGCCCCGTAGTCGTGTTTTTCGAGTACTCCGTGTTTTTTTACGCCCGGTAGAGTGCCCGTTTTCTACGTGTTTGTTTCGCTGCGTTCGCAGTCGCGTTAACCGAGACGGCCGCCGACCGACGTTCTCGCCGATTTAATTTCGACTTTTTCAGTTTTCGTCGTTCTGATTCACGCTTTTCTTCGACATTATGGTATGGTTTTTCGCGTAGCCCGTGTACTTTAAACGCCGTACGTTTGCCCCGTTTGTATGTGAAATCTGTTTGTGTGATTGGACGGAACGATTGGAATCGCCAAACGACGTATGACGTAAGGACGTACGTCCTGCCTACTCGGTATCATTTTAAATATTTGAATCAGCACTGCAGATTACTTTTTTGGATATCAAACGTCCTGACGGTGTGTATTTCTTTAAATATCAAATGTGTGTGTACTGCATTAGTATCTATTATCATATGTGTTGCAGGTGTATGGTTAATCGTCGTGGACCATTGACGTTCGTTTGTTCGCACAGTGTTGATTTACTAATGTACTAAATAATATAGTTAAATTACTGTTTTGGATTCAATAAATTGCATTTTGTCGTTTATTTACATTTTCTTATCCTTTATAACTCAGCCCTAACACCATTAGTCCAATGTTTTACCTCAAGTAGTGCTTTGTTGCACAGAAGTGTTTATCGACGATGCAGGTTCATTCGCAAAGCACTGTCAGCATGTACTCCAACAGGGTGAATTGAAACTACTATATGTTTTTGATATAATTAAATAGTTACTTTTACTCAGGTGTTATATATATTACCAGCATAAACAGATTAAAACATACGGAAAATGTTAATAGTTCATAAGTGAGTTGTTGAATTAGAGTAGTTGATTAACTATGTATCGTGTGATTCATATAAGCTGAATAAAAAATAATGTAATCTACATATTATGATACTTAAATTATTGTTGTACAACTCTACATATTATTCAGTATTATGTAATTAAGTAATTTTATGCTACACATAAACACATGCATAAAGTATAATACATACTACATGTTTTCGCATACATCTAAAAATAAATTTTATTAATTAAATATAAAATATTAAACTATCGACATCATTATAATGTATTGTATGATATCATTTAAACAATATGAAGCATTTGGTAAGTTCAAAAGAATTAATTAGCAACCATAAGTATTTTTAATTTAATAGCCATCATAAATTTCAGACAAAAATTAATTAAACAGTTTTATAAATATTTTAAATTATACAATTGAGTATATTAGCAATCTATACAATATTTAGCATATTAAAATAAATTTTATAAATTTTACTTTTATTGTATAATTGTTTTCTACCTAATAAAACAAAAATAGATGATTATTGATGTGTAGGTATTATATACATTTTATTTTTTGAATCGAGAACACAATATATAAATTGAAAACTTTAAAATTTTATTAAGAATGTTGTTAATATTTATTTATTTATTTATTTATTTATTTATTTATTATTATATAACGGGCACAATATATCTTATGCTAACCATATACAATGTTCAACGACATTTAATAGTATTATTCATTTATTATGTGCATATTTAATTACAATATAAATGATTTAAAAATTGTTTTTATAGTAATTAATTACTAAAAATAAGTTTGAGTTTGACTATACTTTAAAGGTTCAACTTTTAAAAGTATTATATTGATCATTAATAGATGATTTTATACGGTTTAAAACATTGCATTCCTCAATTATATTTTTTTATTTTTATGATATATTTTATGCAATATCAAACATTTGGTAAGTTCAAAAGAATTGATTAGCATTTATAAGTATTTTAAATCTTTTAATTTAATTCAATAGGTACCATTTAAGTTTCAAACGAAAGGTAATTAAATAGTTCTATAGTCTGATTGTAAAATATATTTTAAATTATACAATTGAGTATAGATATTTACAATCTATAAAATATTTAATTTTTTAAAAATAATTATCTTTAGTTAAATTTAATGAATTTAACTTTTATTGTATAATTGTTATCTACCTAATAAATCAAAAACAGATAGATTTTTTTTAATTACATAATATCTAATACAATACATGTATTTATAATAAAAATATGTATAAAAAAAAATACAAAGAAAAATAATAAATGTAAATAATATAACTATACAAATATTAATGGTAATTATCGGTCTGCATGCCAATAGTTACAACGCGTTCACAGCTTCATAATACATAATTGTGGAACAGGCACGATAAATTGCATTTGTAAACCAATTAAAATGGTTCTATCATTCAAATATTTAGGAATAACAATAGATTTTAATTTAAAATGGTCTGAACATATCCAAAATATAAAAATTAAATTAAGGAGCTTAACTGCTTTATTCTACAAAATTCGATTTCTTAATAAATCAATCATTAGACAAATATACATGGCATTATGTAATTCAATACTACGGTATAACATGTTGGGGAGGCTCTAATAGAACAGGCATAAATACATTACATATAACCCAGAAAATGATAATAAAAGTAGCGTACTCCTTGCCATTAAAATACCCGTCAGGTGAATTATTCAAACATACAAATATATTACCTATCTATAAATTATACATTAGACAAATTTTAATAAAATCTATACAAAACAACACACTAAATACTATAGAAATAATGTACAGAAGAACAGGTAAATACATTAAACCGTCATATATGTTTTTAACAAATTCAAGAAACTCCCCCTATCACATGGGTAAAACTATATTCAACAATTTAAGTAACGATGCGAAGAGTCTAATAACAAGTTTATGTAAAAATCAACCAAATAATACCAATGATATAGTTAATAAAAATCAAATAAAAAAGGCTATAAATAAAATAGTTAATGAACTAGATGAGAATGTGTGTATAAGTGAAATTTTAAAAAGTGGATATGTATAATAATTATAATATCTTATCAGAATGTGTATTGTTAAATGTTTTACTAAAATTTATTCCACTAAATTTTTTACTACTGTATAATATTGATTAATTAAGTCATATTTTTAATTGTATAAGTATCTTTCTTTTTAAATTTTTTTTTTTCTACTATTATAAGAATTTTAATTTATATGAACTCCGTATACCAGATACGAGCTTAGCTCAGTTGGTATACGTACCAGCCATTGTTAATGTATAGGGTTGCCATCCGTCCCGATATATCGGGACTGTCACCGATATTGAGCTCTCTGTCCCGACGTCCCGACAAAAGACTAAAATGTCCCGATTCATGAATCCCAACCAAAAAAGATTTTTTTTCAATTTGTTAAGGGGCCTCATAAGTGAGCATTTTCTTTGTCAAAAACTGCTGTTTCTAATTCCAACGATACGTGTCGACAATTATCACGATTTTCATTCTGAAAAAATATTCAGATTTATCGTAATATGTACAAGAGATCGATCGAGCCACATTTTTAATTTTTTTAATTTAGATTGCAATAAATGTTGTTAAAAATTTAAGAATTTTGCAAAATTTCAAACTTAAATATTTAATCAACTAAATACAAATGTAAAAATGTGCCTCGATCGATCCCTCGTGCATATTACGGTGAATTCGAATATTTTTTCAGAATGAAAATCGTGAAAATTGTCGGCACGTATCGTTGGAATTAGAGTTGTCTGTTTGAGTGAAAAAAAAAACATATTTTTCGGGATCACAAAATTAATATCTGACATGTGCATGCGAGTGCGTGCAAGATAACCCGTATCGTTTCTCAAAATACTAATATTACCGCCGTATCACGCCGTTGCGTTCCTAGAAAAATCAGATACCGCATCTATACTTATAATTTAATAATAATACGTAATAGTAAATGCATATTATATATTTTAGATTTCATTATAACTAATAATATGTTTCTTAGATACATAGGTACATAGGTAGGTGGCTAAAATTTATTTTCTAAATTATTATTTTCTGCTATTGAACGTTAGCATTACTTATGGTTTATGATTATTCGACAGTCGACAACCATCCTGTCAAGTTCGGATTTTTTTAGACAATATTATTTAAATATTTTTTTTTAAAATGAGTCCAAGGTATGCAGCAAAATCAAAAATTCCTCCATCCAAAAGAAAAAAACACAGGGGATTTATAAATTCAATTAGAAACCTTCACACAGCTAACCAACTAGATAATACTTCGTAAGTGTTTTTTTGATATGTAATTGTTGTAAAATGATATAGACTGGTACTAATACCTCAAAAAAAAAAAAAAAAAATGTAATTTAATACAAACGTTATAAAAACAATAAAGATACATATACTTACATGATTATTTTCATTAGTTCAAATTTTGACCATAATTGGAAATTATTTTGAGATAGAAATCCATAAAAAATTGTTTTTTACTGTACAGCATAGCGGTACCCACTATTCACCTATTTTAGATTCTGAACGGAGTGATGAATGTATTGATTCTACAATGATGTGTGTTTTTTTTTTTTTTTTGTGTCTGACGACAACATTTGGAGCAGTAAAAATGCTTCGATTTTGGACTTCAGCCCCTCTTTGAAAAGGAAATTGAATCTAATTGGTACTTTGGGGGGTCAAAAGTTAAAAATTTTCAATATTTTTTAAATGAGTCGGGAAAAACCTTAAAAAAATGACAGAAAAACGGGATTTTTTACGCAAAACCAGTTTTCGTCAAAATCAAATTTTTATTTTGCTATAATTCAAAAACTAATAGATGTAAATACTTAAAATTTTTGAGCTATTTATAGACAATTGAAATTTTCAATTTTTTTTTATTTTTTATTTATAAATGTTGATAAAAAAAATTTAGCTGGGACAAATTACTTGAAAATTTCACTATTTGGTAGTTAAAAATTTATAAATATTTTACTATCAAAAGCTAAGAATTGAAAATTTAATACTATGCTGTCCATAAGTTAAGCTTAGAATAATTATAAAAAAGTTTGATGATTATTCAATTTAAAAAATTTTACGAGTGTTTAAAGTTTTAATTTTAATTTGAAATCAAAATTACACGTGTAAAATAACGTTTTACTACTAAATAATTTTCGATTTTTGTTATTTTTAAAAAATTACTAAACGTAAGATCTTGAAACTTTTACTTAAATGTTTGAATTTTTTTCAAAATAGAATATATATGACAATATTTAAATATAATATATCCTAGACTGACAAATCATCTCCGTTCAGAATCGTTTTTCGTATACAATGATACCTATCATTGCATTCAAATTTAACCTACCCTAGTACGAGGTCCACCCCACCCCCTGATGTACAGCAGAGCGATACTCACTTACCCGCTTTTTTTTTTAGTTTCTTTTTTTATAAATGTTGATTATTTATTTTTGGATTGTACAGAAAAAACGGTAATTCTGATCAAAATGTTAGTACAAATGTATGCGTTCAAATTCAACCAGTTATTTCTGAAATGCAAAATGATAACAAAACTCAACTGTTTGCCGACGTAGAAAATACAAAGCTGAATGTTAGTGTTTCACCTATTAAAGAAAATGATATCAAAATACAAAGTTTATTTGGACGTAGAATTGTCGACATAGCTTATATTTTTGAACAAATAGTAGATGCTGATAACCACAAGCCTTTCGATTGTTCTTTTAAGGACATGGTGTGCGTGAATGAAAAACGTGATGGATTAATATCAAGCTTTAAATTTATTTGTTTGTTGTGTAAAACTCGAAAAGTTATAAATTCAGAAAAAAAAGTAGATGAAGAAGTTATGAACCTCAATACAGCGATTGTAGCTGGAAATATGAACGTTGGAGCGGGATTTAGTCAGTTAGAGACAATTACATGTGCAATCGAGATACCTCCTATGTCACAATATATATATGATAGACATCATACTATTGTTTGTATGGGATACGAAAGGGCTGCAGCTAATGCAATGGAAGAAGCTGCTAAAGAAGAAGCAGAACTTGCAATTTTGTCAGGTAATATTGATAGTGACGGAACTCCACTCATTACAGTTGTCGCAGATGGAAGCTGGTGCAAACGTTCGTACAGGACAATGTATAACTCATTATCTGGCACGGTGAGTACATAATAATATAAGTATCTAATCTTAGTTATCTAATAATAAATAAATTAAATAGAAATATTTATTAATTAGTATTATTGTCTACATTTATTTAAATAATTATAATCATTGCATTCAAATTTAACCTACCACAGTCCGAGGTCCACCCCACTCCCTAATATACAACAGAGCGATACCCACTTACCCGCTTTTTTTATTTTACGATTTCAGGCTGCCATAATTGGTTACAAAACGAAAAAATTGCTTTTCCTTGGTGTAAGAAATAAATACTGTTCTATGTGTGCCCGTAAAAAACCATCTGACGACAGTCCAACAACGCACAAATGTACTAAAAATTGGTCAGCTACAAATAGTTCATCGGGCATGGAATCATCAATAATTGTTGAAGGTTTTTTACAAAGTGAGAAAATGTATGGTATTAGATACAACAAATTCATCGCAGATGGTGACAGTAGTGTGTACAAAAAAATTTTAGAGGCAAGACCGTATAAAAATTTAACGGTTGAAAAAGTGGAATGTAGGAATCATCTTTTACGAAATCTTTGTAATAAATTAAAAGATATGACCATTAAAGCACAGTCGGGTAAGCTTGAACATCGCAAAATGTTGGGTGGTAATATACTAAGAATTCGTCGGGGTATCGTATCTGCTATCATGTATCGTAGGACAAATGGGCATTCTGTTGCCGAGCTTAGACAAGATATAATGAATAGTATTAATCATGTTTTTGGTCATCATGAAGAGTGTGCTTCATATTTTTGTGTCAAAAATAAAACAGACGATGCAGATTACATAGAAAAAATTAAATCTACGGATCAAGATTTTTATGCTAATGTAATGAAACATATAAGAAACTTGGCTAGACACAGTAGTAGTTTATTACAAGATGTGGACAGCAATATAGTAGAATCATATAATGCTATAATTGCAAAAGTAATCGGTGGCAAACGTATAAACTTTGCGATGAATCGTTCTTATTCTGGAAGATGCATGCTAGCAGCCGTAACTAAAAACACATGTCGCCCGCTTTATTCGCTGCATAAGGTGTTACATTATAAAAGTCCATCAAAACGAGGATTTTTAAGTGCTGTAGAGTTAAAAAGAAAAAAAAAACAAAATCTACAAAATATTTCCAGAGTAAAAAATAAACGATTTAAAAAACAACTTTTTAAAAACACTGGACCCGATTTGTCGTACGGAGAAAATGCCATTAGACCTGATATGGATCATATAGAATTTGATCGTCAAAAAGAAGAGGTTTTAAATGAAATGAAAGAAGTAGCATCAAAAAGAGACGATATTCAAAAAAGAACGATCGAACAATATGAAAATGTACAGTGGAATGAAGTACGAAGAAAACTTTTAACGGCTTCCAACTTTGGACGTATCATCTCTCGAAGACCAGATACTGGCTGTGAAAATATTGTCAAGAGTCTTTTATACAATACACAAATAATAGCACAGTCCTTAGATTATGGTCGTGAGAATGAAATTGTTGCAAAAAAAGAATTGGAAAAAATTTTGAACAAGCCTATTCGTGACTGTGGTATTTTTATAGATAAAGAACATTATTTTTTAGGAGCTACTCCAGATGGTTTACTGGATAACGACGGACTGGTCGAAATAAAGTGTCCATACTCTGCTGCTAATATGACTCCGGATGAAGGAATAATAAATAAAAAAATTGATTTTTGGTCTATAAATAAAGATGGTAGCATTGGTTAAAAAAAAAACACAAGTACTATTATCAAGTACAAGGACAAATGAGAATTGCACAAAAAAATTTTTGTGTATTTGCTGTGTGGACTCCTAAAGCGATAAAAATCGAAACAATCCTTTTTGATAAACAATTTTGGGAAGAACAAATGTTTCCAAAATTACAAAAATTTTTTTATGACTGTCTGTTGCCCGAGATCGTGGACCCAAGGTATCCAGGAAGACCGATAAGAAATCCACAATATATTATTGATGCTCAACAGCAAAAAAAAAAAACTAAGATTGTCGTACGTAAACCACAAAAACTATAATTAATGTATAATAATATGATTAAAACATAATGACAATTTTATTCTTGTGTAATTTTAAAGTTGTAAGTGTTGTAGTACTTACTTATATAGTTATATTATGTTATATTATATTATATATATCATATTATTCATATATTTTATTATTTTATTTATATTTTTTATATATTTATATATAAATATTATTATTTTTATTTAGCAATACAATTCACATTTTACACATTAATTAACAGATACCTTAGCCTGTATGTTAGTTTGTAATATAATAGACACCAACATCATAATATGAGACATTCCTGTATGATAAGTGCATCTTCTTTTACGTTAAAAGGTGTGTTAATGATTGCATATTGTTATTATTATTTTTATTACAATCAAACGCAAACAATAAACGGCACTTATTCCAAGAAGACACCGCGCGACCGACGACCAATTACTGATCGGTTGGGTGGGGAGCGGTGAGTGAAATATTGTACTATGCGGGTTACTACTACTAATAATCATTTACGACTAATACAGTGACAAGACTGATTACCGCATGTATAAGAAATTGCCTATAAAATGTTCCTTAGAATCTAGTAGTATGGAGGACCCTTAATTTCTGACGAAACCGGCGTGCTTCGAAGTGCTCCTATAGCCATATGCGTTCTCTCGTGGTGCGGACTTTAGAATCCAATTAAGTCGTTATCACAATCGTTAATGTTATCGATTCATGGTATTTATTAATAACTTAATAATGTAGGATTCAGTCAGTCAGCCAGTCGCTTTATTTACTCGACGACGTGCGGTACGATTTTTTCTTTAGTGTAAGCAGGACCTGATTAAGCAGTTGGTCACCAGTAGGCTAGGGTTCATTTGGCGCCCTAGTATAATTAAAAAATTATTTTTGGTGCCCCCAATTTAACATTGGACGATTGGCGCCCTAGGCTGTAGCCTACTCAGCCTATTAGTTAATCAGGCCCTGTGTGTAAGTGCGTAATTTTAAAAAAATCTACAAAAATGTCTAAAAAAAAAAAAAAGCTCTATTCTTATTTCAAAATTGAGTATTTTTATACACTCTATCCTAGAATTCCTAAAACGTCCCGACGAGACTCTAGTCAAATATGGCAACCCTATTAATGTACCTATTCTTAATGTAATAATTTACTAATAGTATCATATAATTGTAATTAAATTTGGCTGAAATAAATAAATAAATAAATAAAATAAAAATAAATTATACCTATAGCAATATTTTAAATTGTATTTTTTTTTTATTTATAAATAAACGCCTTGACAACATAAGTCATTGGCCTAGAAAAGAACAAAAGTAATTATATAAATTGCATTTGTAACGTGTATTTTCTACATAATATGAAATTATAGTGATCAGGTTCCTATAAGAATTTATAGGTACATTAAATTAGTGTATACCTACACTATAGTATGATAAATATATTAAATATGTCATCACACACAACCAAGCAAACTATTGCTATAATATATATAATAATATTATATTATTAATATTAATATATTATATTGCATAATTTGTACAATTTACATTTTACCATTCCAATTTGTTATTATGTTTATGCATACAATATGCAGTAGGTAATATATTATAATAGTAGTAATCAGTAACGATGACATCAAATTAGAATAAAAATGTTTGATAAATAATATTAATAATAACAATAAATAAGTTTGGGTTTGACTTTAATGTATTGCCTGAAGTATTTATATAAATACCTAATGTAGATTATTTAAGTATAGTTTTAGAGGATTCAAATTTTTGAATAAATTTGGTTAATCCAAAAACTGTATTCTTTACTATTATATTATTAAATTAATATTACAGATGAATATAATACACGTAAAAAATTACAATATGTTAAAAGATGTTGTACGCAAATGCATGTAAAAGACAATTAATAAAAATATCCAACTCTCATTACATACGAAATATATTAATTACATAAGAAAAACAGTGCTTAACGCAAAATTCGTCGCGGATCGGAAACGGTTTAAATGCTCGAGATTTGATAGGAATTAATAACTCAAACTGTAGTCGATAGGTTTAGGCGGTAGGTCCTCATGAATAGGATAGACAGGTATAGGAAGATCGAATCCCGTCCCGGCAGAATTAGGGGCGGCGTATGCAGTAACATGGCCGCCTGGATTATTTGCATTTTTTTCTCGATTTTTTCAGAAATATTTTGTTTTATATTTATTTTGAATAATGTAGAATAATGTATGTATTAATAAATACACAATTAAATTTACTTTCGCGTTTATAGTTACTTTTTCTGTAAATTAATAGAATAAATTATACTGTTTTCACTAATACTCCAATGTTACGAATTTTGTTAATATTGTATATTCAATACATATACAATTCAATACAATTCCACCTATGCGCTCACATTGTCCGGGATTCGTCCGATCCGACGCAATCGGATTGCTTACTTGATAAGTTTAGTGTTGTATCAAAAATATAATCCGCGTTGATTGCTGATTACTAAAACTTCAAACACTCGAATTACTCTGACTTTTTTACCAACTATCGACTTCCGAGGGAACATGACAAAATGTATACAATATATTTAAACATAACATATTTCTAAATGAAAGTTAATGAAAAGTTCTTATTATTCACCAATTCCGCCCACAAAGCCCGCGATCCGACGAAGTCGGTTGCCTACTTGGTAGGTTTATTTGCGTGTAAACTGTCTTTTACCATAGATAACTGATAAAGTATTTAACATTCAAAAACTTGCTTTGACTTAAAATATTTTACGAAAAAAACAGCATCCGCCTAACGATTAAAAAGTCAATAAAATTGCTTTAAAAAACTTTTACTTTGCACAATTTTTTATTTTAAATATAAGCAAATACAATAAATTAATGGATAAGATTTACTTCCATATAAACAATTTGTTTTACTGTGAAATACTGATTAATTAATAATACCATTGTCATTGTGCCTGCGTTGTACACTCAATAGTCAATTCATATAATATTTGATCTATGCGCCGACATTGTCTGCGATCCGACGCAGTCGGATTGCCTACCTGATAGGTATAGTTGCATTGAATTTATTTTCACAAGTGATTACCGATTATTCAATGCTCAAACGACAACATTCGACTGAAACATTATTTCTTATTTTCGACGCCAGAACGTTAGACAATCCGCCGTAGGCGGATTCCCCAGCCAGGTATCTATTTATACCAGTTGAGGGCTGATAGCTAGACACTCAAAAGTCTACGTCTCAGCTTTCAAAAATTTTTCGCTTTCGAAAGAAGACCGATGGCTATGAGAAGACCGCCAAACAATCGAACGTCTTATCAATTCTGGAGAACACCCGCCTTATCATCCCGGTAGAAGACCTTGCAGTACCACCAAATCTTACTTTTTTCAAAAACTTTCTGCTTTCAGCTCTTCCATCCGTCCTAGGGTTTTCACCCAAAACGAGTTTCACGGGCCGCTAGTCTTATATTATAAAACCGCAGAGGATTCGCCCGAAACCCACTTGAGCGCGCTTGCTGTACTGACCGCAGTTCCTAAAACGAAAAAAAGAATGCGCTCCGGTCGCCGCGGCCCGTCGTTATCGCGCCCGTTCGGTTATCAAACCTACGACGTTGGACAACTATACTACAGATGGGCAATACGGGTCAATTGAACGATTCGGTTCGTTTGGATCGGATCATTCAAAAGATCCGTTCATATGATTCGTTCATTTCGTTCATTTCGTTCGTTGAACGAAGAACGTATTTTAAACTTTAGAACTCTACGTTATAAACATAATGACTATTGACTACTGAGTAAAATAAAGATCCAGTCATAATCAAATTTTGAAATAGTTATTGAATTAGGTAATTGAATAAAAAGGTTCAATTTATGTTTTTTAACAGTTCATTAGAAGTAATAAAACGTTGGTATAGGTATTTGAATTTTTATATTTTGTGATGACGAGAAATTGCAAGGGCCGGTCAAATATAGATTTACCGGGCCAAAATGTTGCCCCATTCCGCCCCTGATAATAAATTATGCTTTCACGTATTGTTTTTTGTGGAATTACATTGTGTAGATGAATAAAGAACTTTGTAAAAAGTTATGTATATCAATAAATATATAATTATTTTTATATTGCCGTGTTCTGCGGAAAATAAGTACTGTTATACACTTACACTGATAACTAATATAATTAGTAAATAATATACAAATCAATACTTGAATATAAAAAACTTATTTTATTTATTAAAAATAAGTAATCTATCAAAAATGAAATCTATATATATATATATATATATATATATATACATTCAGTAAATTAAAATAAGTGAAGACATTTCTCAGATCTACAATGAATGACTGGTTAAATTCCTGGTAATAATAGCCAATAGGAATAGAAAAAAATATCGTAGGCCAATTGGATATTAACTATTTACTATTTAGCACAACAATGGTCAAAGTTAAAAGAACGTAGAATACAAATTTAACTGTTAATTTTTTTTAAAGCGATTGTTATTTTAATATAGTTTTATATTAATATACCTAATGATTTTTTTTTACAAGGTTAATATTTAATAAAAAAATGTACTTTATTTTTTATTTATATTTTAATTTTAAATGGGTTAAAATATTTGTATTTGAATACCTGCCCATAATGATAGTATTATAATCATTGATTATAAATTCAATTGATTTATAATATTTGCAATCAATGATATAATGTAAGAACTGGATGTTTGGTGGTATATTGATCATTACAATGATGCTGAGACGTTGAGCTTACCAACTAAAAATCTAAAATACTTAGATTGACATAGATCAAATTAAATATACCCTCTTTGAATTAAAATAATAATACTGTAATTTAATATTCAGTATTTAGTGTATATTAAATCCTTTCATAACATAAATCTGCAAAAACAAGAAACTAAACTTGTTTCAGCATGTTACAGCTTGGAAAACTATTAAAATGTACATGCAATATGATTTATTTTTTGTCTCATTTCTCATTAACAGATTGATATTGCCTATGTAAGCTTGTCAAGATTTTTTCTTAAAAATTGAATTATTTTCTGTTTTTATTGATAGGTGATCATTTTATTTCAGTGTTTTAAATGTGTTAAATTATTAAATTGTTAAAGTTATTGTTCAAAAAAATTGCTATTCTACAATTTTTTTTTAATTTAATTATTTCAATAATTGGTTTATGATAATTAATAAACTTGGTAAGTCTTAAATCACTTTAATTTATATAAAAACCATCTTTAAAAAATTATTAGAAAATATATTTATTACAATTATACAATTAGAATAAACATGGCTTCATCAACAAATCAATTGTACAAAAAACGTAGCAATGTGTGGAATCATTTCACACTTACAAATGGGAATATGGCAAAATGCAACTATTGTAATGAAAAAAAAAGTTTTTCTGGGGGATCAACAGGCAATCTTTTAAGACACATTAAGACAAAGCATGTCACAGTTCCACTGCAAAGATCAACACCACAGGTACACATTTTTTAATTTAATAACATTAAAAATTAATTTTAAGAGTACCTATACAAAATAATACTCACTGCATAGGTATTAACAATATTTTAATTTTGTCATTCTGTAAATGTGTTGAGTAACGTATAAAATTTAATTATTTATAATATAAACTTACAATTTTAAAACTTGTGGTAAAAATTATAGTATATAAATAATTATAATAAATAGCACATAAAATTCAAGCCTGTCACACTTGAGTAATATATTTCTTAATAAAAATGTGTAAACAAAAAAATTATAAAAACTAATAAACTGTTGGTTATTTTTAGGTAGCAGAGGAATCAAACTCTGAGTACCTTGACAATCCACAACCATCGACATCCATTTCTCAATCTATATCTGAAACAGTTCATTCTTCTACAACATCTTCGTCTTTAATAATTCAAAACAAAAATAATTATCAATCATCTATAGCAAATTTCATTCATCGACCTCTGCCATTATGTAAATCTAAATCAATTGACCATCAATTAATAAAAATGATAGTAAAAGAGTATCACCCCTTTAGTATAGTCGAAGATAAAGAGTTCAGAAAATTATTGAATATGCTGTCCCCTAATTACATAATTCCTTCAAGAAAAACGGTTTCTAATAGTTTATTGCCCCAAATATATGAAATGGTGGTCCAAAGAGTAAAAGATAAATTAAAAAATGTAACTGCAGTATGTCTTACAACTGATGGATGGACATCAAGGAATAATGAAAGTTTTTTGGCAGTAACTGCTCATTTCATAGATCCAGATAATATCACTGAATTATCTTCAGTTTTGTTAGCATGTACTAGTTTCAAAGAAAGTCATACAGCTGATAATTTAGCTACATTTTTGAAAAATACCGTTGATGGGTGGGGATTGAGTCAGCGCATAACTGTTGCAGTATCAGATAATGCTGCAAATATTAAGAGTGCAATTGAAAAATGCGGTTGGAGACGGTTGTCATGTTTTGCGCATGATATCAATTTGATTGTCCAGTGTGGATTGGGTAAAATTGAGTCTGTTGTAACAAAAATTAAAGACGTTGTATCTTACTTTAAAAGAAGTTCACATGCATTAGCTAAATTGCAGGAATATCAAAAACAAACTGGAAATCCAATTTTAAAGTTGAAACAAGATTGCCCAACACGGTGGAACTCAACTTTTGATATGCTAGATAGAGTATTGAAAATAAAGGAGCCAATAATTGCAACATTAGCCATTTTAAACAACACCGAATTAAATTCTCTTACTCCACATGAATGGCAAGTTGTAGATAAATCGAAAGAGTTGTTGAAAATTTTTTATGATGTTACTGTTGAAATAAGTGCAGAAAAAAATATAACAATATCAAAAAAAATAATATTTGTAAAAGCCATGTTTAAAGTTACACAGACATTTATAAATGACACAAATTTACCCAGAGAAGTGCTGAATATGGCCAAGGCTTTAAATGAAAAGTTGATGATTAGGTTTGACAGGATTGAAGATAATTTACTTAATGCTCAAGCTACAATTCTGGATCCTAGATTCAAAAAATATGGATTTATTAATGAGGATAAATATGATAAGAGTATATCTCAACTTCGTAATAAATTACAAAGCGTAAGAACAGAACAGTTAGATCTACCTCAACAATCATCTTCTTCGGCACCTCAGTGTTCCAACTCAGCAATCTGGGGAGATTTTGACAAATGTGTGGTTAATGCTATTGGTGGAAATAATTCTACAGTAGCAGGAATAATTGAGTTAGACAAATATTTGAATGAACAAATTATCAATAGACATGAAAATCCACTACTCTGGTGGTCAGAGCGACAAAAAGTTTACCCGCGACTCTATGAAATTGTAAAAACTCGTCTTTGTATCATAGCCACATCCGTTCCATGTGAAAGGTTATTTTCAAAGGCAGGACAGGTAATTACAGACCGCAGAAATAGGCTTGAATCAAAAAAAATATCGAAGATTTTGTTTTTAAACCATAACATGTAATTTTCAAAAAAATGTTTTATCACAAATCATAATATAATATCTATGAAGCTGGTATTATAATTATTATTATTTAAATATATTTACCTATTATACATATGTTTTATACATTTATTTATTATTTATTTTTTCTTATTATTATTATTGTTTTTGTGATCACAGACAAGATTATAGAAAAACTAAATCGTGGTTTGAAAATATTATCATAGAGTGAAATGTGATTATATTTGTCTATGGTGATTACCACGATTAAAGATAATACTATATTATCTTTAATCGTAGTATTATCTTTAATCGTGGTGATTACGACTGATTAGCTTATGAGTTGTTCGGATCACTCATTATTAAGAATTTTGAGTTGGTAACAGTGCATTCCGAACGAGAACGAAATTGAACGAATGAACGACTTTTTATTATTTCACAATCCGGATCGGCTCGTTCACAAGTTTGACCCGTTCAATTTGATCCGTTCGTTCGCGAACGACACATCTCTAAACTATACGATTATTACTATTATTATTTATTAATTTTCCACTTTTCAGTTTTCAGTGGATTTTATACATTTTTCCATATTTCCGTATTCGCGTAGTGTACGTTATTATTATACGTACCAATTCTGTCGTGTGATCACGACGAGCGTTTGGGTGTAAGACAAAAGTCGTTTAATACATATATAGGTATATATATACCTATTAATAATAATTAATAAATATAAATAAAATATATATAAAACGGATATTGATAACAAATATATTAAAAAAAAAATTAACAAGAATATCTGTGTGTGTGTATAATGAAATACGAATTAAACGAGTAAAACGATCGATTGGGTGTGAGACAATAGTCGTTTAATACATATATATATATTTATAATAATAATAAATATAAATAAAATACACATAAAACAAATATAACAAATATATTAAATATACATTCAAAAGAAAATTAACAAGAATGTGTGTGTGTGTGTGTGTGTGTGTGTGTAATGAAATACGAATTAAACAGGTAAAACGATGTATAACACAAATTCAGTGACGGTTCGGAAACGGTTTAAGTGCTCGAGGTTTGACATCAGTTTTCAACTCAAACTGTAGTCGATAGGATTAGGCGTTAGGATAGGATAGGATTTAGGCAGGTATAACGAGATCGAATCCCGCTCCGGCGGCGCTTTGATTAACACCGCGAATCATTTTTTGCATTTTTCTTCACTTTTTTTTATCACGTTATTCTAATTATTATTTCATATTATAATTATATTATATTATTATTATTTTATATGGTAGGTATCTTATATATATATTATATTAAATAGGAGGTTGAGTTGGCAAAATTAATTACACTAATAGGTACATTGCCATAATGGATTTGATTTTAAATATTGGTCAATTTGGCACTGTTTTACAATATACTTTAATTTCAATTTTCAAATATTATGTAGTAGGTACATTTTATTTTATTATGTTAAATAAATATTTTAAAATATACCAAAACAGAACTTGACCTGAATGTAATGGGAAGCAAATTTTATACAAATTATATATTATATGTATTATGTATAAGTGTTTATAGTGAATATTCCTTGGCTCCTTGCTCACTTATAGTTGTTATTACATATACCTTGCTCTCTTACTTATGGGTAGGTAGTTAAAATTACATAGACAGTCATATGAGTACATTACACACACTTTTGTTTATTTATTAAAATGTATTATTATATTATATTATACCTACTGTGTATGCATATATATTGTTTTAATGGTGAATATTTACACTTAACATTGTCATTACTATTAAAGTGTGCGATAGCACAAATGTACTTTCAACATATACCTACATCAGCAGTAGTATTAAAATAAAATAAAAAATTAAGCTGTTTGAATGCATAATACAGATTGGACAGACACAGTGACTTATGCATTTTACTTACAATGATGAATTTATATTTTTATAAATATTACGTTATGTTATTATTATTATTTACATAAATAGTGTACCTATGCTTTTATGCTTAAATATATTATATTGATTGATTTTCCTATTGTCACTGTCATAAGCTTGCAGAAAAAATTTGACACTAGGTACCTATATTATAAAATATGTATGTGATAGGCTTATTGTTGAATTGTTGAGTCAGTTAATAACATTTAATATTTATTACTGACGTTCAATTGTACATAGCTTTGAGAAACATACTAATTGTATTCAGTAGTTAGATTTATATAATTTATATTAAATCAATCAAAACCTGTGCTTTATTACTGTTAAAGAAAATATTATATCTTTATTTATTTGTGTGTATGGTAATAACATTATTTAATAAACACTATATAATAAAAATTGTATTAAACATATGATTTTGCTGGCAACGTTGGTATATTTTTGTTGTAGAAAGCAACATTTGACATCATGTGAGGAGATAAATTTAAGTATTGTATGTTTTACTCATAATTATTGCAGACTACCAAATTAAATTAAAACATTTTTCTGTGGTAGGATTTTTATATTACTCAGATTAATTACCTATGCTCCTATTGTATAATAGTTACTGGTTACTCAACTAATTAAAAGCAATATTTCAATTATTATGTACTAATTTTCTATTTGAATCAAACACATAATATATTGCAAATGTTAAATATACGTTTTGGTATCAGCTTTGTTATTATGTTTTTCGTAATAGTACTTATTAACTAACACTGAGTATGTTAAATTTGCTTATGATCAAATAAAGATTAATAATAAGGTAATAAATGTTTAAAAAAATTAAATTATATTTTTAAATAATATATTATATTGTAAAAAAGATTGGTACCTGCCTAACGACACACAATATGTGTATGTATGGAATACTTGGGTAATATTTTAAGAGACTATGCTATAATGTATTTATTAAAGTTATATAGATCAAGGATGCAGATTAATATTTAACTCATTTAATAAATTTGATATATTAAAATAGTGTATATTCTATACTAAGGACAATATATATATAATATAATAAAAGCATGACATATTGTAGGTAAATACATTAAAAAGACAATTAATACGAAAATCCAAGCTTCATCAGGGTTTTATGCAAAATTACTAATAACTTTCAAATTTAAATTTTAAAGATAAAAAAATATAACACATTAACAACATGATGTAATAAATGTATTGTGGATTATTTCACTTATTACACTCACAATACTGACATTGTCCGCGATCCGACGCAGTCGGATTGCCTACCTGAGGGGTATTAGTAACACATAAAGTATATTCAATTTTTAGCAAATAAAAAATTTAGATTTCATTAATTGCGCCCACATAGTCTGCAATTCTATGCAGTCGGATTGCCTACCTAAGTAATTTAGTTGTGTATAAATTGATTTTCCCAAAATAAAAGGCGTTAAAATTTCGTTCGACTTAAACTTTTTCTCCTACAATACAACATCAGACTTACGACGTCAGGAGGTATAACAATCCGCCGTAGGCGGATTGCCCAGCACTACAATCGATTCACACTGGTTGATGACTAATTGCTAGACCCTCAATTACCATTATTTTATTTATTTATTTTATTCTCATGCAAAAAAACACCGGGCAGGGGACGGGAAGCGATATTACACCAAATTATGTCTGATAGCTAGACACTCAATTACCTTTTTCGGTACACATTTATTCTTATTGATTTCAAACAAGCACCGGGCAAGCGTCAATACAAACTTTTACACCGAATGATAACTGATTACTGATATCTCACACTCAAAAGTAATCAACTCTATAATAATTTTAGTGACCGATTTCTGGACACCCGACTATCTTTTCCAACCAAATTTCCCTTGAAACGATTTTCACTCGACCCCCTCGAAGGCGCCGGAGGCGGCTTCTACAAGCCTGGAATCGAGGCACACCAGCCGCTAGTCTAATATAATAAAACGTGAAGACTTTTCCTTTTGTCCGCCGAGGCGCTGCCAGTACTTTAGCAGAAAGCCAATCGAAAATTAGAATTTTTTTCCCGACCCGTTATCACCTTTTTGCGTTATCGCCTACGGCTTCAGTTAGTTCGGTTTGTCACTGCCGTCGCCCTTGCCGACCGCCTCACGACTTTTGAAGCCCTTTTTCGTTTTGTGGACACGTTTTATTATCACCGCCGCCGGCCGTTATCGCGCTCCCTCGACGTTATTATTACTATACGTTATGTATCGCTTTTTCGAAAATTTCTATTGCTCTCAATAATATTTTTTAAGCCCGTTTATGCCGACCTGAAGGCGTTTTTCGACCCCGCGGTCGTGTTTTTCGCCTTTGTCGCGTCTTTTTACGGCCGGTAGTGTGCCCGTTGTTTACGTGTTTGTTTTTTTGACGTCGCGATCGCGTTTACTCAGACGACCGATGTATGAGGCCTGTACTCAGTATATTATATATATATTAAAATTTTTTTCGATTAATCGTGCGGTTTTAATTCGATGTGTGTTTTATTTCTCTGTACGTGTTGCAGTCCTCCCGTTCCGGATACAAGTCATTTCGTAGCCGTCGTTGCAGACTGTCGACGTCGGAGATTGCTTTTTTCCACGCATCAAAGGCTGTCAAGGTGTGTATTTATTTAAATATCTCACTAATATTTGTGTATACTACATTAGTCTGTTATCATATGTGTTGCAGGTTTATGTGCAATCGTCGTAAGAGCAGAGACATTCATTTCGCCGCGCAGCGTTGATTTACTACATAATATAATATAGTTAAATTACTGTTTTTGATTCAATAAATTGCATTTTATCATTTTATTTACATTGTATTATCCTTTGTATCACAACCCTAACACCATTAGATTAGTTTTTTACCTCAGGTTGTGCTCGGTGGCACAGAAGTGTTTGTGGACGACGGAGGCCCATTCGCATAGTACATTATTTATTATGGATATAATATGTGATTCAAAACTACAAAGGTTTTTTTACATTCATGCAGCTCCAGATTGTTACATTTGAATCAAATGTATATACATTGTTGACTGTATAAACAATTACTACAGGTTAGCTAATAGTTTTTAGGTGATTTGTTGAGTTAAAGTAGTTTTATAAAGAGTAATATATACTACACAGTACTACATAATATGTATACGGTAATAATATAATAAATAATTAATAGTCTCAGTGTTAAAATATTTAAATGAATTTAGTTAACTATTGTTATCTATATAATAAAAACTTATACTAATGTATCATGAATATATAGGTACTATTATATACATTTTTCTAACAATGTGTATATTATACTTTTTTTTTTTAGTAAAAAATGTACAATACTAAACATCATAGAACAGTATTAATCAGCTACTTTAAATTCAATTTAGAATATAAATACTTAATCAAATATATATAATAATAAAAAATACATATATTAAGAGAGCAATAAGAAGCATTTGTTTAAAGTATTTTGATAATAATATGGAATTATAATTAAAGAGGTGTGGTCATTAATATTTAATTCTTTCAATAAATTTGGTATCTATACCTATATTGTATCATAAATACATGACATCATAAAAAATGACAATACAAACAAATATTCTGGACAAACACAATTCATATGAATATATCAGAGCCTCATTCCACACGAAATATACGAATTGCATAGGAAAAACGGTGCTTAACGCAAAATTCGTCGCGGGTCGATAACGGTTTAAATGCTCGAGATTTTATTGACGTTTACAACTCGAACTGTAGTCGATAGGTTTAGGCGTTAGGTCCCAATGTATAGGTTAGGCAGGGGTACTAAGAACGAATCTCGCTCCGGCCGATTCGAAGGCGGCATGTGCTAATCATGGCCGCCCGGGTTTTTTGCATTTTTTTTTACGTAATTTTTTATTTTAAAATTATTATTTTATATTGATTCATAGCTAAACATTATAACAATGATTTTTTTTTTCATAGAATATTGAACTATAATTCTCATCTCACACATCGCGTTGCATTTCACATTACATTATAATTATTATACAATACCATAAGCGCTGTAAACTTAATAAATAAAAAAATATACCTTTTTTATTTAACCTCACATTACTCATTATTATTATTGTTTATTATAATTTATTATTGTTTATTTAAAAATCTAAAATGCATGGATCATCGTACGCTTTGAAAAAAAAAAAAGTAATAAAGTTGATTTCGATTTTATTTTACGTACGTATTTATTTCAGTCGTCGCAAGTCCAATAATTTGTCGACAGCGGTGTCAAAAAGATTAAAAGATTATCTTATCGTCGACAAATTATCGATGTAACATATTGTAAATCTATTTATTGTTTATTCATTGGTAAATTTGCTGTGACTATATATATACAACACGTATTTAATTTTTTTTTGTACATTATTCAAGTCTGTTACATATAAAACCAATAGATATCACTGTAGGAAACACCTTATAACATATTGAAAATATTAAGATTGTATAGTAACAAAACTGATGTATTAATATAATATATTATAATATGCAATAATAGGCAATGGGCATTGTACAAAATTTATATATAATGATATATAATAATAAAAATATGCAATAAGTACGAGGCAATGTTATTTTAACAGACTTAACAAACATAAATACAATAATAAAATATTTTAAAACACATACGATACCATACGATACAACACAAAAATATATTTAATTACAAAAACGTTTTTAAAAAGAAAGTGATTTTATCAGATTTTTTTTGGAATTATTATTATACATAATGTAAAACATAACAGTGTATAATAACATTTAACAAAATAGGTTTAATAGTTTACATATAATTTATTAATTTAATATAATATAATATGTCCACAATATATAAGTGGGAAATTGTATAAATATTTATTATTATATGTATCATAATGTGTGTGTGTGTGTGTGTGTATGTATAAATTTAGTATATAAGTTAATTTAAAATAGTAGGTATTATATATATAGTAAAAAAAATAAATTATTGTTTTTGCTGTAAAAAAAAAAATTAAATACATTTTTTTATTACAATAATAGTAAAATAATTTTAAGCACAAACAATATTACTTACATTTTTTTTTTTGGCCGCCTCCGCCGTCGTACATGGGCCCTGCTCTGGTTCATCACCTGGGGCCTCTGCAGGCACCGCACCTGTGGTGGCCTCTGCTGCCGCACCTGGGGGGGCCTCTGCTGCCGCACCTGGGGGGACCTCCGCCGCAACCCGCTCCGGCTTATTGCCGGAGGAGCCTACCGCCCCTTTGGATTTTTTTTTTGACTTTTTGCCTGTAACACGAATATACAATTTAATAAACTTCTTACGAAAAGCACATATAGAAAGTAAAATGTAATATAAATATAATATAAAACACTCACATTTGCGGGCAATATGACCGTACCCGTTGCAGTTGAAGCAACCTTAAATAGAAAAATTATAGAATTGTTATTAATATTTGTACATGAGGTAAGTTAACTTTCGATAAACTTACGGCGTACGGTCTTTTTATTGCAGCTGCCCGGGTTTGCAGGGATTACTCCCGGTCGTGAATTACCGTAGTAATTCACCTGCAAACCCGAGCAATTGTTTATTGACCCGATGTTCAGGTTCTCCATTCTAAAATAAGTTATAATTAATTAAGACATATCGTTCTCCCTAACGTAACGTGGTAACCCACATATACAAACATATTTTTATAACTTTCCTACATATTTAATTTCAATAAAATAATGCAAATGTTTCGAATGATTATCGTATTCGAATAATTTTTAAACATATGGTTATTATTCAGTTGGTATTTTGGTAATTAAAACATTTACGTATTTAAAAAGAATAGTATTTTAAGTTCACGGTTGTAAATCTTCTTTTATTTGAAATAAATAAAAAATACTATAAATGAAACAAACATAGAGCTATCTAAAAAGAAACTAGAGTAAACAATTCAAGTACATTTGTATTAGCATTAAAGTTTGAAAATTATTCAATTACATTTTTATTCGAATATATTATTTACGTATTAAAAAAAAAATAAAAAATAATAAGCATTGCAAATCTTCTTTAAAGAGTAAATTAAAAAAAAGTAAATTTACTTGAAGCAAACACAGAACTATCTACAGAAGAAACTAGAGAGTAAAGACTTTGAATATATTAGTATTTTGTATATTAGCATTATGTTTGAAAATTATTCAATTACATTTTTATTCGAATATATTTTAATTATTTAGATAATATTCATTAGCTCGAACCATAATAAAATAATATAAATGAAAAAAAAATTGTTAGTAAAAAAAATACTGCCTTATGAAAAACAGTACATGTGGTCACTATATCCTAACTTAACAATTAGCAAATATAATTAAATATCATGTACTCACGTCTTCGGTGTGTCGATTGAAAATGAACGGCTTTCCCAATTTCACTTTACGATGTCTGTTATTTCGTATATAGCCGCCTTATATTAGATAAAATGTTGGTTATGACTTTACGAGCGATACCGTGTTTGAATGTCGGTTAACGTGTTTACTGTATTATTGCAGGTCTTTGGATGGCGTGATGTACAACACGATGGGTGGGGAGGGAGGACGCGACAACGGTCGAGCCGTTGGCCGATTTCTGCAGGCTACGTTCAACATTCGTGCAATACAGTTGTCGTAGCATTTTTTTTTTGTTTTTGTTTGTTTTACTTGCACATTTATACTCATTAGTACATTTACTTATAATTTCTCCAGTTTTTATTACCTATTCGTTCACTTTTTTTTTTTCATAACTGGGACTTTGGAGACCGGTGAGTACAATTTTATTTTCCTTCTATAACTGTGCGTAGGCCATGCACGTGTATGTAAACAATTTGTTTAGGTTATTGGTTTCAATACACGCACACGAGTACGATATAAAATACTTTCAAAACTTTCGACTATTATTATTAACGTTTTACGCGCAATGTATGTATGAATACATAATAATAACGAATAGCTCAACTTTCATAGGTTATGTGGTTATGTCATTTTGTATCTGTGCATTACCCACGAGCATCGCAAATTAACGCGTACACGGCGCCGGTGACATGCCTTTGCACCTGTTTGCGTACCTTTACGAAGATTATCTGCGCGCAGATATAGAGTATTTCCATCTTACGGTTAACGAAAATATTGCATTCTGTTAACGATTTTAGCATTTTACATAGTTCCGTTGTGATGAGTCACATTTTTCCTACTATTTTGTATGAACTTGAATGCGTTTTTTAAATTATTCAAATAATATTAACGTATTTCCGATAATAACGTGCAATAACTGTTGTAGTATCATATCCATTGATAACAAACATTATTTTGATAGTGTTTGCAAATAATTTGTTTTTTAATATTCAGTTTGCTCATGTCATTATGCTAATTACTAAATTGAACATGTTTTTAATATACTTTTTAGTTTTATTACAATGGTCAGACACTGCGTCATGTGTGGAAACGTTGATGGTGCTATTGGAGTTTCAGCACACAAGTATTCACATTTTCACTGCACTAAGCACATTTTTATGTATCGTTATTATATTGCTACATTTTCCTCTTTAGATTTCCTACGGACGCCGCACGTAGACGTCTGTGGGTGCAATTTGTTGAGACCAACGGTTTTGCCGTTCGTCCAAACTCCATGCTCTGTTCGAGGCATTTCATTCCACACGTTGACTTCTTCCCTGGGGCCAATCGACGCCGTTTAACCAGCACAGCCGTGCCGTCAATAGTAAGTTTATTATGAAATACAGTTTTAGTTTTAATTGTATAGTATTACAATACTACAATATCACACATCTCCAAAAACAATTGGTACTGATTTATTTTTTATGATTACAATATTTATACATATATAATATATATATAAGGAATAAAATAATACAATGTAGGTACAACAGACTAATATAATTTTTAAGGAAACATTTCACATATATTCACTTATATGTTACATATCATTAATATGTGTATATAACATTTTCTCTTTCTTTTTCTGTTCACTAAATTACACTAAACTTATCTCATTGTCGATGTCAGTTCAATCATGAGTGTGAGTATGAGTAAACATAAATTATGTACACATGTGTAACAAAATAACCATTTGAACATTGTTATGTGAATTTATTTAAATATATTTTTTTATATCTACTTCTTCATTTTTATTCACTACAACATAACTTAAATCTTATACTCATTATACTCACATTTCACTGCTATGTGACATTCATTGTATGTTTTACTTTATAAATGGTATCCATGTTAAACATTTCAAAGTATGTTGTGCAGTAACGAGTCATTTCTTAATTCACTATCTCAATAATATATAACTTTTATATATTACACTCATGGTTCCATCAACACTACATTTGACAAATTTATATAATACATAAATTATTTAAGTTTTACTTTTAATGTATTAGTTACAATGTTTTTATGATTTATATAATTTTTTTTCAACTTCTTTTTTAACCTATTAATCTTAATTTTCTTTTTTAGGTTCACTTATACCTATAGCTTAATTAATTTATTGTACTAAATTTAACACAAATATATCTAAATATTTGTATTTATATTATATCTTTAGCTGATGGTGCTCATAATGTTCTTTTATTTATGGGAAAATTAAAAATTTGAGATACATTTAATGAAATGCAATACCAATTTAATAACTAACCTATCTTATAGTCATTTTTATTCACTACGACATAACTTAAATCTTAACTCATTTCATTGCTATGTGACATTCATTGTATATTTTACTTTATGTATGTTACAATCTATATGTCTATATCAAACATTTCAAAGTACATTGTGCAGTAACGAGTTAATTTCTTAATTCACTATCTCAATAATATATAACTTTTATATATTACACTCATGGTTCTATCAACACCACACGTGACCATTGTTAACAAATTTATATATAATGTATAGATAGATGTATTTTAAATATGCATACCTTCTATTCCCTGTAACAATAAAATGCTTTTATTTGCTATGACATTAACTTATTATTCTATATAATAATTAAAAATAAATAAATAAATATCTTTTTTTAACAAATATTTTACCACACCAAATATAAACGTAAAAACGTTATATGCAAGTAAAAACTTGCATACACTTCTTTTTTAGCCTATTATTAATGTTTCAATTCAAAATCATAATAGATAAAACCATATCATTGTGTACAGGGAATGGAAGGTTTTATAAATATATAAGTTTTTTTTTTAGGTTCACTTATAAATAAAGCTTAATTATTTTATTGTATTTAATTTTTATACAAATGGATCTAAATATTAAATTTATTTGTATTTATGTATATTTAACTGATGGTGTTCATTATGTTCTGTTATTTATGGGCAAATTAAAGAATTGAGATATATACTTATACAATATTTATTAGTTACTAAATTGTTTAAGTTTTATTTTTAATGTATTAGTTACAATGTTTTTATGATTTATATTTTTTTTTTCAATACTGGTAATACATTCATTACATTATGCAGTGCAAATATATATAAACAATTAAATTGTTGTTTAAAAACATGTATGCTATTCTACATTTTGACCCTAATTATTAAGTGCTCATATTTTTATCATTTTATATCACTATATAAAATCACTATATATTCATTTAAACTGATCATCTATGATTTTATAGGCAGTCGAACAGCAGCATGAGGCGCCTGACGGTGAACAAGCAGTTCACGAAGAAATTGACAACGCCGATGAACAAGGCGGCGCAGAAATCATTGAGGTCCAAATGGATGTCAATGACATGGAAGTCGTCGAGGTCCAGGTGGAAGATGACAATGTGGAAGTTGTCGAAGTTCATCTGGAAGATGACAATGTGGAAGTTGTCGAGGTCCAGATGGATGACGTCCCGATGGACGTGGAAGTGGAAGTCGTTGATGTTTTGCCGGCCGACGCACGGGCAGAACTTGAATTCGCAGACATCTTCGACTATTTACCTCCGGACGTCGACGAAGAGGTCAGTGAATAAATATTTCATATTGATAAAATAAAAAAAAACATATAAGAACCATTACACTTTTATTATTCATATTGCAGTTCGAGCCAATTCCACTGGGTGTTCCTGTGGCTCAACGTTTGCCAATGAGAGACCGTCCGGCAGGTGTTCAACACCCACTCCCGGACCAACACAACGTTGGTGCTTTGGATGCGGTTTGCAGAGAATGCAACGCCCGTCACTTCCATTGCGAACGCGCATCTAGAGGTCACTTTTCGACGTGCTGTAACAACGGTCAAGTGACCGCCACAGGACAGCGCGCACTGCTGCGAGCACCTATGCGTTTAACTAATTTGTTGATTGATGATTCACAGGAAGGTACCAACTTTCGAAGAGAGACTCGCCGGTACAACAACTCACTGGCGTTCGCAGCGTTCTCCAGCGACCTCAACCCCAGACGGTTGCCGGGTCGGGGACCAAGCGTGTACACTGTCCACGGACAAGTGTACCGCAGGGTCAACAATGACGTTGTTGGCAACGAACACAGGCCACCGAGGTACTGTGAGTTGTACTTTGTCAACTCAGCCGAGGCCAACCAGGCCCGAATGCGACAACAAGATGTCGCAGACCGTCTTTTGGCAGGTTTGCTTGCAGACCTGGACCAAATGCTTCGGGAGATCAACCCATACGCTCAGGCTTTTAGGTAAGATGATCAATAAACTCATACACATACACTTTAGTAGTTATAAAACGCTGTACTTAAGCTTTTTTTTATCTATACACAGTTCTTAATACATAAAGGTATTATTTTAATTCATTTTATACGATATACATTACACTATATATTATATTATATAAAAAAAAAACCGTGGTTCTTCCGGATAAACTAAATAACATAGACTACCGAATATACGCATTATATTTATTTTTATTATTATCCCACTTTCTGGTGTATTTAGAATTTGTATATTATAAGTATATATGTGTTTACAGGAACATGAGCAGGTTGTGGTTGGAGGAACAAGAAAGAGCCAATGCCAACCCTGAAGTGATGGGACCTAGGTCAGTGAGTATGCATTTTGTTACAGATGCAGCCAGGGACCAGCGACGATACCAGCGACCGACCGCAAACGAAGTTGCGGCCGTGTTCGTTGGTGACGATGGACGACCACCGAGAGACCTCAATCTGGTAATTTTTGACAGGAATCCCGTTGACCCCCAACATCGAATGCAAACCATACCCGCGGGCTCATGTCACGCAGATCCCATGTTGTACCCTCTGTTCTTCCCGCACGGGGAGAGCGGTTGGCACTTCAATGTGATGCAAGAGGGTAACCGCAACAACCAAGTTCGCAGTCGGAACACTATCCGGGAGTTTGTGTGTTATCGTATGGCAATTCGATATACAGGAAACAACGATACTGATCACGAAGGCATAAGTTTAATACATGGTGGTGGTTTTTTATTGCAGCAGTACGTGTGTGACCAGTATGTTCGGATGGAATCGAACAATCTCAACTATGCCCGTAGAAATCAGCAAGCGCTCCTCGCTGACGCTTATCAAGGACTGGTGGACCACGTCAACCAACAGCACCATTTGGGCGAGGCCAACCCGATGGCTGTCGGCCGTAGAGTGATTCTACCGTCGACATTCGTCGGGAGTCCGCGTTACATGAAGGGGTGTTATCACGACGCAATGGCTATTGTGCGTAAGTACGGTAAACCTGATCTGTTTATAACTTTTACGTGCAATCCTAGGTGGCCAGAAATCACACAGAACCTCGGAAGATGGTCTGCTCCAAACGACAGACCCGATCTCATAGCCCGGGTGTTTCACGCCAAACTCAAGGCCCTCATGCAGGACATAATAGTAAATCGTGTGTTTGGTAATATAGACGCTTATGTATACACTGTTGAGTTTCAGAAACGTGGATTGCCGCACGCGCACATACTGGTCATCCTCCGGGAAGACAGTAAGTTGCACACGGCCGAAGACGTGGACAACGTTGTGTGCGCCTCCTTGCCGAATCCGGCAACCGACAGGCGCCTGTTTGACTGTGTGACATCACACATGATTCACGGGCCGTGTGGGCAACTAAACCCCAACAGCCCGTGCATGGTGGACAACAGTTGTTCAAAGAAGTATCCAAAAGAATACAGTGAAGAGACTGTCTACGCTTCCAACAACGGGTACCCGACGTACCGCCGACCAAACAATGGATCTGTTGCCTTGGTCAGACAACAAGAGGTGGGCAATGAATTTGTGGTCCCCCACAATCCATACCTACTGGCCAAATATGATGCACACATCAACGTTGAGGTGTGCTCTACGGTTAAGAGTGTCATGTATTTGTATAAATACGTGTACAAAGGCCATGATGCGGCCACTATGGAAGTTTGGGACGGTGATGAGATATCAAAGTAAGCAGATTCAAATTATTTATTTTAATATACTAAGTCTTATACTAATATACTCAGAATGCTTTTGTATAAATCAATAACACTTAAATGTTTGTTGTAAGAACTGCATTCATTTGGTTCATTATAATGCTTTTTGACTATAGAAAATTTAAATCATTTTTTACTAAAAACATACTGTAAATAAATTATATTAGACTCCAGCAGTTTTAATAGTATTTTTCACTATACTTGGCCATGCTCTATCTCAAGCAAATTGTTGAAATAAAACATAAAAATCATTAAACTCCAATTAACAATAAATTGTTTAATGGTTTTATTTAAGCTACAACAATTTGATATATAATTATACTTATTCAAATGGCTCAGGTATAGTTAATAATTGTTAAATTCAAATTGGTGGTATGACGTTGCACAAAGTAACGAAATATTAATAAATACAGTGTACTTTTATGTACATTTAAAACACACGCCTACTTAAAACACTTCTTTTTATTAACTTAGTATTACTACTGTTTTAATTTATTTTAAACTCATATCTGTGTGATGTTAAATTACTATGTATAATACTTGGCCATACATTAGTATACATGTATATATAAACTTCACTGAATTTTAATTGTTTACAACTGTTAATTTTATATATTAAATTATAAAATAAAAATAAACACAATTCACAATATATCAATCACATACTTTAAACACAACATTAATACACTTTTTTATGTCATAATATATCATATGGTTTTTTTTATAACTAACTAACATTTTAACGTTATGCTCACCAAACCTCTTATACTTTATAGTATTAAATGTTTTAATAAGATAACTTAATATCACTTGATATACTGTGTTATATATACCTATATAATATATATATATATGCAATTAACTTAATATCACATGATATATTATAATATTACATGTATACAATTAACTTAATATCACTTGATATATTATAGTATATATTATATGTAATTATGACTGTGCAACTTTGTTACTATTATGGTTTATTATATGTTTGTTTTTTTTTTTTTCAGTTTCATCAATTCACGATACGTAAGTCCGCCAGAAGGGATCTGGCGGTTGTTTTCGTATGAAATGCACAAGAGGAGTCACACGATTGTTAGACTTCCAGTGCACTTGGAAGACAGACAGACCGTCTACTTTGCTCCTGGGCAAGCCCAAGAGCGAGTACAGAACGATGCCCAACGTCGTACGAAATTGACAGAGTTCTTCACGTTGAACGCAAACGACGTGGAGGCAAGACAGTACCTGTATCACGAGATACCGGTGCACTACACGTGGCAACAGGCACAGAGAAGGTGGGTGCGGCGACAAAGACAGATGAACAACGAAACGTTGGCTCGGATGTATGTCGTCAACCCACTGGACCGTGACCGGTTCCACCTGCGACTGTTACTTTTGCACCGGAGAGGCTCACAGTCTTTCCGGGACATGAGAACAGTCGACGGCGTGGTGCACGAGAGCTACGGGGCTGCCGCCATCGCGTTGGGACTCTTGGAGTCCGACCGCGCATGGCTGGCATGCATGGAAGAGTCTGCGTCGTTAGACACTCCCCGACAGCTCCGGTATCTCTTCGTTACGATACTGGTGATGTGCCATCCGGCGGAACCGCTGGCCTTGTTCCAAGCGAACGAGGCCAGCATGATGGAGGACTTCAATCGGCGTTTCCAAGACTTGGACCGTGCCAGAGCGGCAAGTCTTGACGCCATTGGAGACCTACTTCGTGCACACGGAAAAACGCTCGGCGACTACGGGTTGCCCTACCCGGATGTCGGTCTATTGGAACCCGAACAGGACGACCAGTTGTTCGGGGCAATAGACGCGGCGGCGCGGTGGGCGCAACAAGTGGTCGACATGAACGACGAACAGCGTACGGTGTACGATCGGGTGATGGCGGCCGTCGACGACAACCGGGACATCCAAAAGGTGTTCTACGTCGACGGCCCCGGTGGCACTGGAAAGACGACGCTCTACGGATGCCTCATTTGGTCGCTTCGCAACCGAGGACGGTCGGTGTTGTGCGTGGCGTATACTGGGATCGCGGCGTCGCTCATGGACGGTGGTATGACAGTGCACTCGACGTTCGGGCTGCCGTTCGGTACCCTTACGGACGAGGACACGTCTACCATCACCATGCAGTCTGAACGCGCTCAGAGGATACGTGACGCGGCACTGATCGTCTGGGACGAAGCGCCCATGTCACCGGGACCGCAACTCACGGTGGTCGATCGCTTGCTCAAGGACATCATGAGGTCGGAATCGCCGTTCGGCGGTAAACCGGTCCTGTTTGCGGGCGACTTCAGGCAGATACTGCCCGTTGTCCGCAGGGGAAACAGGAGTGCCGTCGTCATGTCGTCGATCAAACACAACTCCCTGTGGCAAAACTCGGAGAAGTTTGAACTGACGCGAAACATGCGCGCCGGCAACGACGCGGACTTCGCGGATTGGTTGCTCCGGCTCGGCAGCGGCCAACTGCCGACGGTCGACGGTGTTCCGGACACCGTCGAAATCCCGCGGGAAATGGTATGTGACGTTGCTGATTTAATTGATTTTGTTTACCCGCACACATGTCGTTGGCTAATGTCGACGATTTTGCTCGGAAAATCATTCTGTGTCCTAGGAACGAGGAATGCAGGCAAATCAATCGCACGGTGCTCCAACGCATCGAGGGCGCTGAAAGAACGTACACGGGCATAGACTCTGTGGTGATGGACGATCCCGACGAGGTAGCAAATTACCCGACCGAGTTCCTAAACTCACTAGAACTGAACGGCCTGCCGCCGTTCAGATTGACACTCAGGGTAGGTGCTATAGTCATGTTGCTAAGGAATCTCGATCCTAAGCGAAGACTGTGTAACGGTACAAGGTTAGTGGTCACCGAACTCCGGCGACACAACTTTAAGGCTAGGATGTTGTCTGGTAATGTTGATGCACAGGAGGACATCGTCATACCAGCGATACCCATGACTTCGGGTAGTGAGGACGACCTGCCTTTCGAAATGAGGCGGGTTCAATTCCCAGTTAGGTTATCGTTTGCTATGACAATCAACAAGTCACAGGGGCAGACGTTTGACCGAGTTGGATTGCTTCTGCCGGTGCCTGTGTTCACACACGGGCAACTGTATGTTGCATTTTCAAGAGTGAGGAACGCTCAATCTGTCAGAGTCGGCATATACGATGATGGCAATGGGCGGTTTGTCACAAAGAACGTTGTGTACAGGGAAGTACTACCAACGGGGTAACAGGTATGTAGGCAACGGTAAAATTGTTCACAAAAAAATTATATCAGATTTACTATTTCTAATTACCATTCACTGTTAGCATTGTTTAATTTCAATAACAAATTTTCATCTGATAAATTTTTTTTTGAGACTTTCTAACCGGAGACTACAAAACAGTTTATATATATACAACAATGTTGTATACCGATCATGGGTCTTATGATCCACCGGGCGTTGGCCATATCATGGATCTAATGATCCACCGGGCGTTGGCCATATCATGGATCTAATGATCCACCGGGCGTTGGCCATATCATGGATCTTATGATCCACCGGGCGTTGGCCACTTGAAGTACCTAATCCTTAGGGATCCGCACATTCTTAGGTACTTCATGGACAGTTGGGTTATTTCTACAGTCATGTAGCTGCTCCCGACTGTTCACTGAGGAGAGATAGTTCGACAACCTCCACGTGGTTCTCTCTGGATGCGAATCTGCTTCAATGCGGATTCGTAACTAATAGTCGAACACATTATTTAACATTTTTAGAGTGTATACCTATTTTTCTTTTTTTTTTAAACATATACTGTAAGATATCTGTAATATTGTAATTGTCAATTTGTTTGTAACACATAAAATTCAATTAATATGTGCAACACCAATTCAACTATTGTAATTAATTTTGTAAATTTTTTGTTTGTGTACATTTAACATGTCTGTCATCTAAACACCATGGAATTGTTTGTACTTTGTTTTTTTTTTTTTATATATACACTGTGCATTGATTTATCTGTACAATACAAGGTGTTATTGGTTTCAATTTATTCAGAATGTACAAGTATATATTATCACAATATTTCTTATTTTTATTTGACTACCTATTGTATGCAAAGCTTTTACTTACTATAATGTATAACAATATTTGTATTTATTTTTTTTATCACAATAATTGTTCATTAACATTGTTGTGTTGGACTTAAGCGTTATAAACATAATATGTTATAAGTATATTATACATGTAAAATTCATACTCTCCTCTGTACACAAATTATGTAAGAAACATAAAGTAATTAGATAATTATACCTATTATTTAAATTAATTATATTCCTAATGTTTTATATAATATCTACCTAATTATTAATTATGTTTCTATTGTTTAAAAAAATATCTACCTAATAAAATACATGTAATTGAATGTATTATTTAATTTTTTTAATACAATAAATTGCAAATTTAGTCATGTATTTTGTTTGTGTATTATATTTGATAATAATATATAATATTAATGAGTGTGTTGGCAGATGTTAGTATTTAATATTTAATTTTTACATACACATTAGGTGTATACTATTATGGTCACAATCAGATTGTCTACATAAGTGGCTTTATTACACGTAAACTGATTTATACCAGTGATGACTGATAACTAGACATTAAAAAGTCAATATTATAGATTTTAAAAAATTTTACTTAGCACAATTTTTTATTTTAAATACAATAAATGCATTGTTAAGATTTTCTTCCATATGTAATGTTTGTATTAATGTGAATTACTCATTAATTAGTAATTAATTGGTATACCGTTGTCAGAATGCAGGTATTGTACACTCAATAGTCAATACATATACAATATACATACAATATTTCACTCATGCGCCAACATTGTCTGCGATCCGACGCAGTCGGATCGCCTACCTGGTAGGTATAATAGTTGCATATAAGTTTATTATAACAAGAGATTGCTGATTATTCAATGCTCAAACGACAACATTCGACTTTAACATTTTTTCCTACTTTCGACGCCAGGAGGTTAGACAATCCGCCGTAGGCGGATTCCCCAGCAAGGTATCGATTTACAAAGGTCGAGGGCTGATAGCTAGACACTTAAGAGTCTACGTCCAAATCTCAACTTTCAAAAACTTTTCACATTCGAAAGGAGACCGCCAAACAATCGACACCACGAACGTCTTATCAATTCTCGAAAACACCCGCCTTATCATCATCATCCCGATAGAATATTTGCAGTACTACCAATCAGTGGTACCAACACCACGGACTTATTACCGCCAAATCTTCATTTTTTGAAAACTTACCACTTTCAAGCTCTTCCATCCGTCCTAGGGTATTCACTTACACCGAGTTTCACCCAAAGCGAGTTTCACGGGCCGCTAGTCTTATATTATAAAACGGTAAGGAGTACGCCCGTCGTCCGCCAGGGGCGACGCGTAAAATGGTGGTTTGCCAATCAGAAAATTAAATTTTTTTTCATACGTCCCGCCCGGCGATCGGTGTTCCGCACCACCGTTTCGTTATCACCGCGATCGTTATCAATTATTATTAGTTATTATTTATTATTTCGAAAATTTTCAGTTTTTCACCATATTTCAATACCTACTTTTCCTTCGTTTTTCGAGTCCGTTCTGTACGTATTCGTGTAGTGCACGACTTTTTCAAGCCGTACGTATGCGGTTTGTTCTCCGACGATCGCGTTCGTGTCGATCGCCAACGCGGTAACAATTACGGCCGTAGAACGACGTTTTTTTCAGTTTTTTTTTTCCGCAGACCGTTTCGTGTTTTAAGACCGTTCTGTCCGTATTCGTAGTGCACCTTTCGAAAGCATTACACAAATTCGGGTCGTGTGTTTTGGATCGCAGACGCTGACCGACTTACGAGGTATGTAATCCGTACTTTTTGATTTGTACTGTACTTATGTACATATTTATATATATATAATATATTATTATATTATTTTTACGTGTTATAGGCCTATTCGTTACTTTTGTCGTCTATCTCATCGTTCTCTACCGTCTACGTCGACGAAATATGGTACGTAAGTCATTACTTCGTTACAACTAATATACTCATAGTAGTTTAATATAGTTTTTAAACGTGTTACAGGTTTTCGGAGAGCGGTGATGTCTGTTTCGACGCACAGTTTTCATTTACCGATGTACACTACTTTTTGTTGATTCAATAAACTGCATTATATCATCATATTTATATTGTTCTGTTGTTCTCGGTAGCTCGACCTTTAGACACATCTTAGACCATTGGTCGTGCTCTCTAGCATAAAAGTGTTCACCGATGACGTTTGTGTCGCACAGTAGGTATTGTATTTACGTTCTCGAGTGTGTATTATAATATTACGTATAATAGGCTCATTATAGGTGAATTGTTGAGTTAATAACATTTAATATTTATTACTGACGTTCAATTGTACATTACTTTGAGAAACATACAAAGTGTATTCTGTAGTTGGATTTTTATAATTTATATTAAATCAAACAAAACCTGTGCAATATTATAACTTTATTGATAGTGTGTATGGTAACAACATTATGTTTTTAATGTTTTAATAAGCACCATATTATGTAATTTGTATTAAACATGAGATTTTGCTGGCAAAGTTAGTATATTTTTGTAGTAAAAACTGACTAGAAAGCAACGTTTGACATCATGTGAGCAGATAAATTCAAGTATTGTATGTTGCACTCATAATATATTTTAATCTATAAAATTATTGCAGACAAACACCTTAAATAAAAACATTCTTCTGTGGTAAGATTTATACATTATACAGATTAATTACTTATGCTCCTATTGTATAATATTAACCCGTTACTTAACTAAAAAAAAAAAACAATAGGTATTTGTGTATAGTTATTTTGCTACAATATTTTAATATTTATGTATTAATTTTCTTTTTGGATCAAAGCATAATATATTTTAAATGTAAAATATACAATTTGGTACCTATCAGTGTTAAAATGCTTTTTGTAATAGTAGTTATTATAGCTACACTGAGTAGGTGAAATTTGATTAAATAATAATGTTTTAATTTATGGCCTCAAATGTTTTATTACCTATATTACATTATTTGTTTGTGTCTACATACTTTAAATTTTTGAGAATAATTAATTATTATATATCTATATATATTATTTTGTAAAACAATACGTTAAAATGAAAACTTATAACATTAAATGTTTTAGCACACCAATAATGAAAATGTTATTTAACATAGATTTTGCTGTCAAGGTTGGTATATTTTTTCTTACAACATTTGAGCTAAATTTTGAACAAATCCGTTGAATTCATATATTGTATACACCTCTCAAAGAATATTTCAAAATTTATATCTATTATTTTTTAAAATAATAATTTTTTATTTCGGTAAGGTTTATATTACACAAATTAATTATGCTTTAATTGTGTAATAGTTACCTATTGCTCAACTAATAAAATATAGTATATTAATGTATAGTTTTTTACTACAATATTTCAATATATATATTTTGATTTTAGTTTTTGAACCAAACACTCAATTTATTGCAAATTTAATGTTAAATATACATTTCCTTTGATAGTTATATTAAAATGTTTTTTATTTATTATTTACAATATTATCGATCATGCAAGGACAAAAGTATTTATTAGGTATTACGTTTATGTTAAATTTGCTCAAAAGTAATAAATAAATTATTAAATGAACAATAATGATAATTAAATTATTAATCATCAGTAAGCTCGAGTTAGATATGACTTATGACCTCAATGATTGAGAAATGATGTAGATCATCATGTATGAGCATTAGTATTTAATTTTTTTGATAAATTATGAATATTATATAAAATGGTGTATAGATTATTAAACACATTATGCTCATAATACATGATAAAAAAACACAGTGTAAACAGATATTGTAAATTAATACATCAAAAAGACTATAAATAAAGGTATTCAAGTCTCATAACACTCGAATTATACGAATCGCATGAATAAAGCAGTGTATAACAAAAAATTCGTGGCGGGTCGGAAACTGTTTAAGTGCTCGAGATTTGCCACCAATATACAATTCGAACTGTAGGCGATAGGATTAGGCATTAGGATAGGATAGGATTTAGGCAGGGGTAACAAGATCGAATCCCGCACCGGTGGATATTCCGGCGGCGCTTTGATTAACACTGCGTACCATTTTTGCATTTTTTTTTATTTTTTTTTCCTTTGTTTTTCTAATAATTATTCCATATTATTATTCTTATATATGTTAAATCAATCAAAACCTGTGCTTAATTAATCCAAGATTTATCAGGGTTTTATGCAAAATTACTATCATAACTTTTTCAAGTTTCAAGATAAAAAAAAATGTAACACTTTTACAACATGATTTAATAAATGAATTGTAGATTTTTTAACTTATTAGGTACTCACAATACTTACACCGTCCGCGATCCGACACAGTCGGATTGCCTACCTAAGCGATTTAGTTGTATATAAATCGATTTTCCTTAAAGATAGGACGTTAACACTTCGTTAGACTTACACTTTTTCCCCTATAATACAACAGTAGACTTTCGACATCAGGAGGTATAACAATCCGCCGTAGGCGGATTGCCCAGCACAAGTATCGATTTTCACTGGTTGATGACTAATTGCTAGACACTCAATTACCATTATTTTATTTATTATTTTATTCTCATACAAAAAATTTTATTCTCATACAAAAAAGCACCGGGCAAACGGAACGATATATGTATATCTAAATATAAATTGCTTAGCCAGATATCAATTTGCACCGGTTAAGGACTGATAGCTAGACGCTCAATTACAATTTCTGATATGTTATTTATTTTTTTAACATACAAAAAAGAACCGGGCAGGCGACGGGAAGCGATATTACACCAAATGGTGATTAATAGCTAGACACTCAATTACCATTTTCGGTACACATTTATTCTTTTTGAATTCAAACAAGCACCGGGCAAGCAACAATGCAAAATTTTAGTGACCGATTTCTAGACACCCGATTACCATTTCCAACCGAATTTCCCTTTAAACAATTTTCACTCGACCCCCTCGAAGGCGCCGGAGGCGGCTTCTACAAGCCTGGAATCAGTGTTGCCAAGTATAATTTTTGAAACAAACTAGTCACCAGCTAGAAATAAACTAGAAAACAACCAAAAACATTGATAAAAAAGTTAGTTTTCCCGCCAAATAATTTTTTTTAAATATTTAATAATTTGTGTTAAAACAAATTTTTACCAAATCACCTAAACAACAAATTCGATTTCTACGAAATTGTAATTGTACATTATAATAGGTATTATATTTATAAATTGTATATTGAATTACATAGATGTAAAATGTAATAATTATTTATGTAATAATATTTATGTAACAAATTCAAATTCAAATAACCATAAAGTAATAATAATTTTTATATTTTATAATAAAAACTTTCTGCGCGAACAATTTAAATTTATAAAATTAAAACAATTTATATATGATAATAACAAAAACAGTTTAGTGAACAATTTATATAGGAATATTTGAACAATTTATAAATCAATAAAATTAAAACAAAATATCATTAAACAATTGCGGTGAAAATACTTCAATTTCTTCTAATATCTGAATATTATCAGGTAATCTTTGTAGTAGCTGTTTTACAATAACAATAAGAAAATTTTTATATCTTTGTCTAAGTATATTTTCTTGGTCAACAGATATTGTTTATTTATGTCGTTTATTTTATAACATATTAAATTAAAAGAGAACAATGTTAATTACACACTCACACACATGGTTATTATATTTTATATATTTGTGTGATACAGTTTTTGATATTTTAAAAAATAAGGTTATATTATGATTATCACTGGTAATCAATTACAGTGATACCACAGATATTTTGTTTGATTTTTTTAGTTCTTCAACCTTATTTTCAAAACCAAATCCTAAATAAGGTTTTGGAATCAAATAAGAAGTAAAATCTCTTAAAGTTTCTTTAAAATTAAATGAAGGCAAAACAATTATTTTTCCTAATAATGTTGTTAATGAGAGTAGCTCTTTCCCCAATTTAGTTGAATCTGCATATTCAGATTCAAATAATTTGTTAACTCGCTGAATTTCTCCTAGCAGTGGTCTAAGAAATAATAAGTATGCCAAATTATGTTCATCGTTGTACAAAGAATAAAGCATTTCTGCTGAATAACATTTATCTTTTGTTCGGCTGACTTGGAAATGAACTTTAAGTTCATACCATTGATCAACTATCCTGACTACAGCACTTTCTATAAACAGCCACCGCGTATTACAGGCTTGAACTATTTTTAATGGGTCATGATTTTCATTCAAACATTTGTATATATCTTTATAAGCTTGTTGACGTAATGTAGATTTGGGGAACCAATTATAAGTTTCTGAAATTAAATAATCTAAATGCCGAGGAATAGTTTCAGAACAAGCGTGTGACGTTGCTAACTGTAACGAGTGGCATACACATCTTATCAAAATCAAATGTGGATTATCTTTTTTTAAAATAGCATGTACTCCACTATTAACGCCAACCATGACACTAGCATTATCCGAGCCAATTCCAATTAAATTATTCAATTTCAAATCAAATTTTTTTAATGAATTCTTGACAGCATCAACTATTGCTATAGCCATACATTCAGTAAGTTCTTCAAGACTCAAAAACGTAGTTACACTTTTATTTAATGGTTTACTGAAATAAATAATACCAATACCCAAATATTTCGATACTGATATATCGGTTGACTCGTCAATGAGTAAGCTATATTTTGAAAAGCCTATATCATTTTTCAGTTCTATGATAAAGTATGGTGCTAGAACGTTTTTTATAATTGCTGAACATTTAGTTCTATGCAATTTAAAATAGTTTTCAGGAAAATGATGGTTGCATAATTCGCCCAGATGGTCAATAGCAAGAATAGCACTGTGCGTGCTAAAAAATAATGCCATTGCAGCTTGTGCATGTTGCGATTTTAAATTAACTGGTTTAAACTTAATGCCCCCTAGAGGATGGATACGTACCGCTTTAATTGATGTTAAATGCTTTGCAGTATTGCTATGGTTTAACAAATCAGATTTTCTAGCACGAATTTCACTGCAACATATCTTATAATATGCCTTTTCTGGATCACCCTTTACTACTTGGAGCCAGTCACAAAATATTTTTTCTTTCAACCATTCTTGTCGAAATTTTTGTTTATATTGAGGTTTACCCATTTTACGTTAACTATATTACAGTAAATAGTAAATACTAAAAGTGTGTTGTGTACTTGTGTCCTGTGTATAGAGAATAGATTACGGAATACGGAAGTACGGAGGTTAGTATGTGAAGGTATGGTTTCCACGAAACCAAAATAGTGATAACTGATAAGGAATAATAGGGAAATAATTAATCACCAGCCTCGTGATAAAAACTTTATACTCCGATAGCATCTTATCATTTCAACTTCAGCAGCAGCTAGCAGCAGCCTTTTCATAAAATGATAGTTTTTAATTTAATTTAAAAAAAAATTTGCAAAATATTTTAATGTCTCTATGACCAATACCAATAGCTCAAACCAACCGAAAAAACCAGAAAAACCATTATAACCAGATTTAATTTGTAAAAAAACTATAAAACCCACTATCAACTATATACAATGTTTAGTTTTTACCCGACTAGTGACAACTCAAAAAAACTAGATCTAGTCTTAAAAAAACCAACTTAGCAACACTGCCTGGAATCGAGGCACACCAGCCGCTAGTCTTATATTATAAAACCGGACGGAGTTGGCCCGAAACCCACTTGAGCGCGCTTGCTGTACTCACCGCGGTTCCTAAAACGGAAAAAAGAATGCGCTCCGGTCGCCGCGGCCCGCCGTTATCGCGCCCGTCCGGTTATCAAACCTCTACGACGTTGGACAACTATACGATTATTACTATTATTATTTATTAATTTTTCACTTTTCAGTGGATTTTATACATTTTTCCATATTTCCGTATTCGCGTAGTGTACGTTATTATTATACGTACTAATTCTGTCGTGTGATCACGACGAGCGTTTGGGTGTAAGACAAAAGTCGTTTAATACATATAATATAATTATAAATATAATAGACATAAAACGGATATTGATTAGTGATTACAAAAATTTTCTAAAGAAAATCAACAAGAATGCCTGTGTGTGTGTGCAATGAAATACGAATTAAACGACTAAGGGCCATTTTATCAATCTCCAGTTAACAGAATTTAATCTTCAGTTAACATTAATCCTTAGTTAAACTAAAAATGTGATTTTATCATCACTCGATTAATATTTTAACCGGACTTTAATCGCAAATTAATTAATCCGAGCTATTTGATCAGTTAAAGAGTTTAACTAGGGATTAGGTAGAATATTATAAGATAATATTATTATTGACTCGTAGGTATCACGTATCTTTATGATTGGTATTATTTCAACGTAAGCACCATTTCATTTAAAAAAATACAAAACACTCAATTTGTCTTATTACAATACTTACCTAGGTACCTATTTGATATTGTCACATTACAAAAATTGTAAGTACTTAAAATTAACTTTAGAAAATAAATAATATGGCTTATTTAAGTAGCAGCAGTAATAGTAGTGACAATAGTACTGATGAAGAAAATGAGTTTTTGGGTTATATGAATCAAAACTTTAACATAACTCGAAGACCATATTTATTGTCAATAAGAGTAGACCATCTAAATAAATGGGACGATCAAGATTTTTTTGCCAGGTTCCGTTTAAGTAAAAATACATTTAAAATTGTATTGGAAATGGTTCAACTGGAAGTTACAACTGTTACTCAAAGGTGAAAAAAAATAACACATACATTTCCCTGACAACTCTATTTTTGAATTTCAATACCAAACTTGGGACATAGAAAACAAGGTACCTACTTACACTTTATCGCTCATCTCTATAAATATCTTTAAATTTTGTTGGCAGAACATTAAACTGGAATAATGGATCTTAAATTCCTATAACTTACAATTTTTTAACTCGTGTTTTTCACATGCGCATCACAAATTCATTTTTTTTAAATGGCAACCCCTATTTTAATTATCATTTTCGAATTAATCAATTTTTATCTGTCAACACGTAAATATGAAATTACAAAAATTACATAATTTATTTAAAAAAAATAAAATTCTAAATTTCAATTTTTTTTTGTAACCATATAGTATATTTTTATTTACAATTTAATTTACAGAAATTATGGTATAAATTATTCTAGTCTCCCGTCGTGTCATTGGGTGAGTTGAATAGAAGATACCTCAAATCTAAGTAGCATTCATAAACATTTGAATATTTAGTTTTTTATAAATATGTGTATTTGTCGTTCCATCAGAATTATTATTAATAATATTTCTGTAATTTCATCATGTGTATAATTACACAACTATAAAACATGATGACAGACACACACAAACACACAAAAAAAATACACACACACACATCATTGTAAAATTAATTAAAATACATAAGTAATGAGTGATAAAGTGTACCTTGTGTTTGGGGACACACAGAATATATATTATATATATATAAAATTATTTTAATAAGTTATAATCTTAACTATGAATTCAATTAAAAATTATTAACTTTTACATATTGCCCTGTAATCTTATATACAGCTTTGAAGTATTAGTTTTATGTTTCTCAATTTTTACATTTGTATTATTTATTCAGAAATCGGGCCGTCACTGCTGAACAACAATTATTGTTAACACTAAGGTTTTATGCGTCAGATGCATATTTAATAAATGTTGGGGAACTATTTGGCTTACATTACTCAACAGCATCAAATATAATAAAAAAAATGAATATTGCTTTAGCGAGGCTCAGACCAAAGTTCATTAAAATGCCTAGTAATGCTAATGATATTTCTGATCTTCAGAACAGATTTTATTTTAAAGCAAAATTTCCACGATGCATTGGTGCTATTGATTGCACACACATCAAAATATCATCACCAGGTGGTGACGACGCAGAAAACTACAGAAATAGAAAAAACTTTTTTTCTATAAATGTTCAGACTATTTCAGATGATAAATTAATGATACGAGATATAGTTGCTCGCTGGCCTGGATCATCCCATGATTCAACCATCTTTTTTAATTCTTCAATCCTTAGACGTCTAGAAGCAAGAGAATTTGGAAATGGTTTGATTGTTGGTGATGGAGGTTATGCAGTTAAAAATTACTTAATTACACCACTATTAAATCCAGTCACGAGAGCTGAACATTTGTTTAAAGAGTCACAAATTCGAACAAGAAACGTTGTCGAACGATCTTATGGTGTCTGGAAAAGAAGGTTTCCAGTTTTATCATTAGGTATTCGTTTGGATATTAGTAAAGTAGAAGCAATTATTATAGCTACAGCTGTTTTGCATAATATTGTTATTTTACAAAAAGAAGATATACCTCCAACCACACAAGAAATTCAAGAGCAAATAAATTTAATGAATTCTGTCAATAATAATGTAATTAATGAAAATATAAACAACCAAACAAATGATAAGACAAGATTAACTATAATTCAGAATCACTTTGGTGGAATGTGTTAAGTCAAGTATATATTACAAAATTAAGACATAATATGTTATCAATGTTAATATTTACTTCATTACTTGTATTTAATATATTAACATTATACCTACTTATTTTAATAAAACAATATTATGAACAGTCTTATTTTATTTTTATTTTAAATACAATATGTAACATAATGAAAATAACTAAAATCATTATTAATTAATAACATATAATAAAAAACATAAATAATATAAAATTTATTTTTATTAGTATATACCCTTATGGCCTAATATAAGAATTACTTAACTATAAAAAAAACAATGTATTAAAATTAGTGAAATAGAAGTTTTGTTATTATTAATATAAAATGCTTAGATATTTACCAGTTGGATTATAAATTTTTTTCTTTTAAAACAGCCAATTCAGTTGTCAATATTTCCAACTTTAATGTGTTTTCTTTTCTTTTGAAAACAAGTTCTTCTTCCAGCAACTTCTTTTTTAATTCCAAAACATCATTTTTTAATTTGGCAACTTCTGACCAGTCTTTATTTACATTAATAATGCTAGAGAATAGAACCATATATTATTTTAAAATGATAATTGAAATAACTAAATAATAAATAATAACCTTGCTTGTTTTTTTCTATAAACACTATTAAGATTTATTTTTGCATTTTGGTTTTCTTGAGGTTTTTCAACTAAATTTAACATTATAATTGTATGAATAAAAGTGTATATATCTTCTATATAATATCATTATTTTAGGGTCTTACTTTCTAAATTACTGTCTGAACATATTTCATTGTCAGATATATTAGTGGTGGGATCAGTACATGAACTATTTTGATGAATAATAGTATTTGATAACACTGAAGAAATAGGTGTTCTTAATTTAGCTGGTGTATAATCTGACCAGTTTATTTCAATTGCATTAACACTAATATTATCCAAATCCTTAAAATTTTATAATAATTAATTTTTTGTACCAATATAGGCAATACAATTTTAAAAGAAATTACAAAAAAGTATTTATTTACCTCACTATTATTTTCTTGGCAATCTTGTAAGACTTCTACCATTAACTATAAGAAATCCAATAACAATACATTTTCTAATTCACAAATTTTAATTCATACACCTATTACTATTTACATTAATTACTTACGTCATTATATTCATTGTTTTGCAAAGGTAGTTCATCTGTTACCTGAATAAATTAATAATTTATAAGATATATACAATTTATATGTGTACATATTGTTATTATTCTTTAGTTAATATTTACCTTCATATTTTCATCAACAACACAGTCACTATCAAACTGTGAACTTGCACCACTGAAAGCTAAAGGGTTCAATGATCTAATAGTCTCTTCAATAGAGGATAGTTTTTGCATAGTTTTCTGTGGGGCAGCTGGTCCACCTCCAGTTGGACATGGTTTTGACTTCATTTCCCGCAACTTAATTTTAACTGTCTTCTTTAAATTTTCATATTTCAACTTCAAGCATTTTTCGCTGCGGTATCCGTTAAGACTTCTGCTATTGAATGTTTTAGCCAATACTTCCCATGCTTTGTTTTTAACATTTGCAGTTACAGCATCTGTTTTTTTATTTTCTAATATTTTGTTGTGTCTAACCACTAGGTCGACAAGAAGTTCCAATTCACTTTTAATAAAATTTGTGGAGCGCTCTCGCTTAACTTTTAAACTCATTATATTTTATTATATAAAATATGTATAAAAAGATTAAAATATAACATTATAACAATAAAAATTATTTTAAACAATAAATTAATTAAGTGGTAATCTAAATATAGAAAAAAAGATAATGCACAACAAATTAAAATGATAACAGAAAACATTCTACCAATATGAAGTTAAAAACGTTAATGTGCTACTAACTTCAATTGATAGTAAATTAATCTTCAGTTTATAAAACTCAGTTTATTTAACCTCAGATTAAATTTAATTGATAAAATGAAAATTATTTTAATTATCAGTTAATCTAAACTCGAGATTAGTTAAACGATTATTTAACTGATGATTGATAAAATGGCCCTAAATCGATGTATAACGTAAAATCAGTGATGGTTCGGAAACGGTTTAAGTGCTCGAGATTTTCCAATAGATTTCAACTCAAACTGTAGTCGATAGGAATAGGCGTTAGGATAGGATAGGATTTAGGCAGGTGTAACGAGATCGAATCCCGCTCCGGCAGAAATACCGGCGGCGCTATGATTAACTCGGCGATTCATTTTTTGCATTTTTTTTTCCAATATTATTCTAATTATTATAATAGTATATAATATATAAGGTTGACTTGCCAAAATTAATTAAACGAATAAGTATCTACATTGCCATTATTGATTTGATTTTAAATATTGTTCAATTTGGCACCGTTTTACAATATATTTTAATTTCAATTTGCAAATATTATTTATAAATATTATATAAAATGTATATATTTTAGAATATACCAAAACAGAATTTTACCAGAACTGGCAGAACTTGAAGCAAATTTATATTTATTATATATTAGGTATGTGTATATAAAATATAAAAATATTGTAATTATTTGTTTTAATATTTAAAATAATTTTTGAATTATTATTCCACTCACATGGACACACGATTGTATATATGGATAAGTATAAGAGTTTATAGTGAATAGTTATTCCTTGCTCACTTACTTATAGGTAGGTAATTGAAATTACATATAAGCTGTTTGAATGCATAATTCAGATTGGACAGACACAGTGACTCATGCATTTTACTTACACTGTTCGATAAAAGTGCAATAATGAATTTATATTTTTATATTTTATGTTATATTATTATTATTTACACAAATGGTGTACCTATGCCTAAATAAATTGTATTGATTGATTTTCCTATTGTAGCTGTTATTAACTTGCAAAAAAAAAATTGACAATACCTATATTATAAACTGTGATAGGCTTATTGTTGAATTGTTGAGTCAGTTAATAACATTTAATATTTATTACTAACATTCAATTGTACATAACTTTGAGAAACATACTAATTGTATTCAGTAGTTAGATTTATATAATTTATATTAAATCAATCAAAACCTATGCTTAATTAATTAATAATATATTATATATATATTAAACATACGATTTTGCTGGCAACGTTGGTATATTTTTGTAGTATAAAGCAACATTTGATATCATGATGTGAGGAGATATTTAAGATATTCAAGTACTTATTGTATGTTCTACTCATAATATATTGCAATATAAATAATTATTGCAGACTACCAAATTAAATAAAAATCCTACTACAGAAAAATATTTTTATTACTCAGATTAATCACCTATGCTCCTATTGTATAATATTTACCCAACTAATAAAAAAACAATATAATATATTACATATATATGTAGTTATTTCCTACAATATTTCAATGTTAATGTACTAATTTTCAAAACACATAATATGTTGCAAATGTTAAATATATGTTTTGGTATCAGCTATGTTATTAAGTTTTTATGTAATAGTACTTATTAACTATTACTGAGTATGTTAAATAATAATAAATAATAATTAATAAGTTTTCATTTATGGTCTCAAGTATTTCATTGCAATTATATTATATATTATATTTAATATTATATATTATCATTTATCACCTACATGATCACGACGAGCGATTGGGTATAAGTCATTTAATAAATATACATATCTGTCATTTATAGTTGTTATTACAGTATTAGAGTACATTACAATACACTGTTATGAGAATACACACACAATTATTTTAATAATAAAATTATTATATTATACTGTGTATGCATATATAATTTTTTATTGTTTGTAGCTAAACCTTTACACATAACATTGATATTACCAAGTGTTCGATGGCACAAATGTATTTACAACCACATACTCCAGCAGTAATATTATATATTATAATCAAATTAAATTGAAGCACCTTGAATTCATAAGACAGATTTTATAGACATAGTAACTTATGCATTTTACTTACTGTTCAATGTAAGTGCAATGTTGAATTTTTTACTTTATAAATTATGTTATTAAATAAGATTTTCCTATTTCAATCACTTTTGTCACCGTCATTGGCTTGCAGAAAAATATGTCAATTTTATAATACCTACATTATATATATTACCTACTTTATTTATTTATTTTTTTAAATATGTTAAATAAAATATATTATTATCAAGCCACTTGAAGATTTAGGTACATTATGAAGATTACATATTTCAACCTATAGAGTTAAGTTTTTTGTTTTTTCTTACTTATTTTCAAGCAAAACACAGTTATTGCAATATACCTGTAACTAATAGCTAAGAGTTATAACATTGTCATGCTGTTTGTTCTTGATACATACATAATAATAATATATTATAATGCTGTGATAAATATAATACTATTTACCAAAAGCTAATTAATAATAATAATAATACATTGCTAATAAATAATAATAAATTAATATAAATTAATTTCTTAAAACATACATGTTTATTATATTAAGTATTACCTAACCTTGTAACGGAACAAATATACTACACTACTAAAACGGCCATTATCATGGCCAACACATATCACTATAGGGAGGGAAACACGAGACCGTTGAGAAAGATATTAATTTTTGCCGATGGAAAACAACATCTTGACAACCAAGCAACCATCGGAACGAGGACAGTTTGACTTGCCTAACCATGGGTCGGCAGCCAATCAGGAACCGGAACACATTGGGGAATGGGTATATATACTGGTGCGTTTCCCAATAATATTCACTTCGTTCAAAACCTTCAGACCTTCAACATCTCTATCAAGAACAAACCCGAAGGACCTGAAGCAGCACCGGCCAACGACGATCTTAGAACTGATCACTGCGGAGACGAGCTACCAAGCGCTCTCGCAGTCCCGACGACCACGAGCCACGACGATCCGGAAACGAGCTACCAAACGCTCCTGCAAAACCCAACGACCAACGACGATCTACGAATAGCCTGCGGCGGACACGAGATACAAGCTCTATCACGGCATCGACCGCAAGACTGTCGAGCACGCCGATTTCACCAGCAACCGAGTGAGGGTTGCCTATATTATACGACCAACGGCGCATAGTATTGTTCGACACCGCTCAGGGCTAATCGGTTAATCAGGCAACGTCGTATCCACCGACACCTGACGAACGTCCTCGACGTGCGAACAAACTAGCGTCAAAACGTGTATATAAGCAACGCCGTGACACCGCCACAAGGCCGTGGCGATATCACTCCGTCGGCATTGACGAGCAGTACCTCCGCCGAACCTATCCCGGCCGATGGCTAATACCGTCGGATAACCGCGGGAATCAACAAAATCGTCCTTTTCAGGACGTCCACACCTAATTCGACCCCTCAAGCGCGCCTGATACGGCCACGCTACCCGAACGAAGTTCATAGACCGAACGCCACTTTTACAAGCGGGCCCGGTATATTAACCTCATTCCTTCCACTTAATTAGTAAATTGTAATTAATATATATCATAAACCATTCCTATTATTGTACGGGAAACCGACGGCCGGGTGGCCCTCGAACCCCCTCCCCTTGTAAAAAATTGTAAATAATTAATCATTCCATAGAAATAAACAACAATCTTATATACCAAAACCTGAAGAAGTTTTTCATTATTATACAACGGTGCCACGTGAAGTACGTGCACTGTTTCAACCTATAACTTACATTAATACTTTATGTCGGAAGTAATAATTATATTGAACTTATGCTTACTAATAAAACATTATTTAAGCATTACCTACGCCACATGTTATTTACTATATACAGGATATTTATACATATATTTAGGATAGGACCCTTAAAGAAAAACACATTTAAATTAATTATATTTTTCAACTTTTATTGAACATTCTGAAAAAATAGACATACCTAATAATAAATTAAAAATTACAATGTATTTAAATTATATAAAGATGTATAACAAATAATTTTCTTTTATATTACTTACGTCCACATACATAACCATCGACGACGAGGAGCTCGAGCCCCGCTGCTGGCGCGGGGCTGAGTCCCGCCGCTGACGCTCGGCTGTCGGTGCCGGGGTGTTATGCCGCCGCCGCCGATCACGGGGTGGTGCCGATGCCGCTGGTTCCCACCGGCGCCGCTCGCGTGGTGGTGCCAATGGCGAGTTATGCCGCCGCCGCTCGCGTCCCACCGACCACCGCTCGGCCGGGTTTTTGGGCTTCTTGCCTAGATAATAATAAAATAAATAATAATAATTTAGATGTACGTGCATATTGCAAAGATACGTACAGTTACGAGCCTTGTGGCCCGTCTTTCGACAGTTGTAACATTCTGAAAAAGAAAATAATAACATTTACAATATATAACATTTAATATTTATTATTATACATATTAATCATGCATACTTTTCCCAGGCTTCGCCGACGGCTTGCGTCGGGTTTGGGTGACGGGAGTATTCACCGTTACCCTGCAGTTGTTGAGCTGAAACATACCGTCCATGTTATAAAAATGGTCTATAAAAAAAATAAATACATTTTAATTTTAATGACATATCATAATTATAGTAGTTAACCTAAAACAAAACACATGAAAAATATTTTGAAAGAACGTGTACTCACTTCAGTGGACTGATGCAAAATAAATGGAGTCCATAGAACTCCATACCCCATACGACAATTTTGTTCTAGGCCGCGCATTGCATATTACGTAATTATGATTGGTACCAATAACAAATAGCTTTAATAATAATTAATATTATTAAATTATATGTGCGGTTATACTGGTGCCATGGGGCGGCGGAGTGGAGAGCGAAAAGCGTCGCGGACCTGGGTCCGGTTCCGGTCCTCCTACTTCAGTCAGCTTTTGACTTTTCTACGACCAGCGTCTGTGCAATACGTTTGTCATTACGTACACCGAAATTTGCACACTTTTTTATCAACTTTATTTTTTTTTTACTTCGTTGGACGTTTTTGACACCGGTGAGTACATTTTTTATTATTTAAAAGCTTAATTGATGCATCTACCCCGCGTATAGGTATTCATTTACGCACAACACGGATTTTTACCCGAGCGTGTGTGTTCTCCCTATGTCCGCACATGGTATTCCGAGAATTTCGCGTTTTTTTATTATTTGCTATTCAATGTGTTCTATTATATCCAAGTTCTTTCCCGGAACCGTCATTCGGTGTGATCAACATACATTCACATCACGTACGTCGTGCGTATCTCGCACTTTTGTCACGCGTATATTTATTTGTATTCAGCTATTACCGAATTTTTATTATCCGTTTGGTTTGTACCGTTTCGTAAACATCATTTTCCATGTACATTATAATATTATGTACCATTAATATACACAGTTTTTCTAAAAATAACACAAAACTCTTGGAATTCCCGTATTGCTGTATTATCACCACTGATAGCATTCTGATAACGATATAATGATGCCGAGTGTTTTTACTATACACTATTCATTTTACTTATTAATAATATAATAATGATGTTAATTATTAAAAAATACATGTATTATGTTTTCGATATGAAGCTATTATGCATAGACGTAACTAGAAGCATTAAATTGAGTGGGCTAAAGCCCATAGCTTAAATTTTTAACATGGGGAATGGGTTATGGAACTACACCCTCACCCATAGGCCATAACAAACAAGAAAATATACTAAATTATAAATATCAAAATTTTCAATATAGAAGTAAAATTTAAAATATTCAATAGCAAAGTACATTTATTATAAAATAGTATTTTTTTTTATTATTATTATTATTATTATTATAACTGCATTTTTCTATCTTTTTGTGCAAATTGGTTAAGAATATCATCATTTTTAATTGTGTTTGATAATTCTCGCTCAATGTTAAGAATACTTAAATTTGTAAATCTGTTTTGTGCCATATTTGATCTTAAATAAGTATTAATTCTTCTCATTGAGGAGAACGATCGTTCACAAGAAGCAGAACCAATAGGAATAGACAATGCAACATGCAATAATTTGTAGATGTTTGGATATATGTCACATTTTACAACAGAATGAAGTATCTCTCCTTGAGTTAGAGCTTCACAATCCTTTTTTTTGTTTTCCAAACAATTTTTGGCTACAGCAAGTTCACATTTTAGATCAGATTCTTCAATTTGTAACAGAGACTGAAACAAATATTTTTATGATAAAGAAACAAACACAAAGAAAACATTTAATTTTGCATGAATCACTTACTTTATAATGATTGACAAAACAGGAATCTTTTTCATAATGAAGATCTAAAAATGTGTCAACTGACTTAGTAAATTTTAGGCTTTCGGTAGAAAATCTTGTTTTTAAGTTTATAATTATAGCATCAAGTACTGGGAAATAAGCATTTAACATCCAATAATCTTTGACAGTTCTTACACCTTTAATTACATTTTGATCTTCTGCACCTGTTGTAGTTGTTACTACAAAATTACTTAAGGAGCTTGGTTCTTTTCTCTTTCTTTTTGAATCTAAAAGAAAATATTATTACATTTTTAATTTTAGTAAATAAAATAGTCAATAATAATTATTTTACAAGACATATTACTTTCAATATCTTTGTTGTTTGGTAATATTAGATTGATAGTATGTTTTTTTGAAAATTCTTCAATAGATTCCCACAATTCTAAGAAGGATTCAGCATTTCGACTTTTTTCAAAAGTTTGAATAACTCCCTCAATAGTGTTAGCAGCTTGGCCTAAAGTTGCTGTTTTCATTTGTAGTTTATTACTCAAAATATTTATAATATTCAATACAAAATGCATTATATGTAAATGAACCACAAATTCTCCTTTTAGAAGAATAGCTAAAATACCTAAAAAAAAAAAAAATCCTTATAAATATATACTCCAAGTCAAACATTTTATCAGTACCAAAAATAATAAATTAGTTTACCCATAGCTGTAGTCACATTGCGGTCATTGTTTTCATTTATTTCTTGTCTTAAAATATTGACAATTGATGTGAAATTAACTATAACAGCTTTGCAATTTGTATGTCTACATACCCATCTGGTATCACTAATACTTGATAGTGTACTCTTGTTAATTTGTAAATTTTTTTGCATGTCTTGAAGTTTCTTATTCTTTGATGGTGTTGAAAAATGAACGTAAATAGCCTCCAACCCATTAAATACATGTTTAGAATACTGAAAATGTGTTTTATAAATTCATAAAATATAAATATAAATATAAATTTAATAATATAAAAAAAGTGTTAATACCTTCACATATTTACACATATCAACTACGACAAGGTTTAATCGATGTGCCATACAATGTATGTAAATAGCATTTGTATGGTGTTTTCTAAGTAAAGTTTGTACTCCCCCTTTACAACCAGACATGACATTTGCTCCGTCATAAGATTGAGCTATAATAGGAAGACTATCCAGTTTAAACATTTTTAAAAAGGATAAAATAGCATCTACAAGTGAAGTAGCATTCTGATTTTCAGATACATTAATAAATCCCAAAAAACGTTCATATACATTAAAATCAATGGCATATCTAATGCAAAGAGACATATGTTCTTGCTTGTGACACCTTAAAAATATAAATCAGCAAATACAATTAAAATGATAAATTATGGTTTAAGTAAGCTGATAATAAGTTTTATTACCTAGCTTCATCACACATAATTGAAAAATTACCAGCTTTCTTTACTTTTGCTCTAATCATGCTATGAACATTTTCAGCACAAATCTCAACTAGTTCATTTTGTACTAAGGGACTTGTATAGTTTATTTCCCTATTATATATTTGATGAAAGTCGGGAATGTATTTACTCATCATTTTACAAAGTTCAAGATAATTTCCTAAAATACAATTCTATTCTAAACTATTTACACAAAAATATCAGTTCTAATAAAAATTTACCTTGGTTTAATGAATCTTTATCCTCAAAATTTCCACGGAATGCAATTCCTTGTTTTCCCAAATACAATACTATGTCAATGAGTGTTTTCAAATAACTTCTATTTTTTTCAACAAATTCTTTATGTTGATTTGATATTTGACACACAATACTACCAGTTTTTTTGCTAGCAATATATCCATTCATTTTGGAAATATTAATCAAATGTGATTTTGTGGCAGCATGTGACCTAAGCTTAGAGAATTTAGAATTTTTACCACCTAACTGTCAATAAATAAAATAATAGGCACTTATTAAAAGTAATATTCATCAAGAACAATATTTATTTAATATTTTAATAATGTATAATTTATTACTCTTTTCCAATCAGTATATCCATTTTTAGTAAATACTTGATCTTTAGAATCACATCCAAATACTCTACAGCAATAACAAAAAACAGCATTTTTTTCAATACTATATAAAAAAAAATTGTATTAAACATATGATTTTGCTGGCAACGTTGGTATATTTTTGTTGTAGAAAGCAACATTTGACATCATGTGAGGAGATAAATTTAAGTATTGTATGTTTTACTCATAATTATTGCAGACTACCAAATTAAATTAAAACATTTTTCTGTGGTAGGATTTTTATATTACTCAGATTAATTACCTATGCTCCTATTATATAATAGTTACTGGTTACTCAACTAATTAAAAGCAATATTTCAATTATTATGTACTAATTTTCTATTTGAATCAAACACATAATATATTGCAAATGTTAAATATACGTTTTGGTATCAGCTTTGTTATTATGTTTTTCGTAATAGTACTTATTAACTAACACTGAGTATGTTAAATTTGCTTATGATCAAATAAAGATTAATAATAAGGTAATAAATGTTTAAAAAAATTAAATTATATTTTTAAATAATATATTATATTGTAAAAAAGATTGGTACCTGCCTAACGACACACAATATGTGTATGTATGGAATACTTGGGTAATATTTTAAGAGACTATGCTATAATGCCAAACCGTTTCGCCGTGCTCACCCCGGATGAGAACCTCCCGGAGGTTTTTAGTCCACCCAGCGTCTCAGCCGCCTCTGAATTTCAACGCGAAACAACTGCTCCAAAATCAAAACGCCTCGGCGTCAAAGTAGCTGAAGTTGCCAACAAACCATCACCACCAATAGTGATAAATAATGTCACAAATTACTCTGCGTTAAAAGCGGATTTTATTGCTTTACTGGGCGCCGACGGTTTTACCGTTACCACCAAGGGCACCTCCATACATGTCAAAACGCGTAATTGCACAGACTACTATAAATTGATCGATTATTGCAATGACCAAGATCTTGAGGCCCATACGTGGGCACCCCGACATACCCGTCCAATAAAAGTATTTATTCGCCATTTACATCACACTATTGCCGTTGAGGATATAGAAAAAGCCCTCACGGTTGAGGGTTTCTCCGTCATAAATGTGTCAAACATACACCATCACGTAAGCAAACAAGCTCTTTCTCTTTTTTCTGTTGTCCTTACGGCAAACGAATTTAACCGGAGTATATACCAACTATCTTTTCTTTTAAACTCTAAAATAGTGGTCGAAAAACCAAATCAAGCTCGATTTCCGCCACAATGTAAACAGTGTCAACGTTATGGTCACACACAAGGGTACTGTAATAACCCGCCTAGATGCGTCAAATGCAGCAACAATCATATCTCCATATGTTATGTACCAAACCTTCAAATACGCCTGCAAAATGCGCGGTATGTGCGCCGGCCAATTACAAAGGGTGTTCATCAATAAAAAAAATATCATACACCTCCCACAAGAAAGGACATACGAAGATCACACCACCACCTCCACCGACCGCGCCCTCTAAAGTTTTGCATGTCACAGATGTACCTCCGCTTGCCCACACTCAATTAAATTCCAAACAAGGTGCCAAGACGTATGTAGTGGGCCAACAGCTTGTCGCAAAGATGTAGGTATGATGGAATAAAGTAGTCGAAATATTACTAAGTGTTTTATTAAAACTGATTGAAAATATTCTAAGTTCAATTAATTAATTTAATTGGAAAATAAACTAAGTCCAAATGAACGATTTCTGGTGTAAAGTGACGTGAAGGTGCTTGCTCTAGCTCTGGAAAATCACGTCTGCGGGAGTCCTCTTCTGGGCCCCCTTATATAGTCAGTGTCCCCTGATCTCCTACCCCGGTCCCTTCTGGCCTATTCGTAATCAGGTCATTCACTTCTCACGCTATTACTCATTTCAGAGGATGCGCGTGCGATGATGACGTCCGGTGACCATCCGCCCACATGCAGGTGGCTAACCACAAGCGCTGTTTCCGAGTTCTCGGAACTCGCAATATGATTAAAATTATATTACATATTATCGTGTATTTTATGGTTTATTCGTTTCCCTGTTCTGCGGGTTTTAGTGTGGTTGCTACACACCTCACATTATTCGGTAGTATGTTCATTTCTACATCTTTTATTGGTGTATATGGGCGATCGTTATGTTAATAGTCAAACCTACAATGTATTGCCCCCTTTATGTATTAATTTATGGGTATAAGACATCAGAGCACGTAGCACCTCCCCACGAAAAAAAAGGTTTATGTCCTCAAGACAGAAATCTTTCAAAAGTCTTAGCACAAAAATAGTTATATAAGTTTACAAAATACAATACAAGTTTTGTAACTTGTTTACAATAATTTCAATTACAATGCATTTTACAATTATTTGTATGTTTTACAATATCATATTACAATTATTTGAACATTTTCATGAAATTTCAGTTATACAATACAAATTTACTGATTACAATAGTGTGCTTAATATATAATTTTTTTAGTGGTTAGTAAATAATTGTTAGTTTGTTAGTATATAATTGTTAGTGCTTACAAATTTTTCTTTTTTTTTTTTTTACAATAAAATAAGTGGTTAGTGAATAATATAATAATCTAATATAGTTATATAATATAATTGATTAGTATGTAAATTTCTATTTGTTAGTGGTTAATAATATAATGATATAGTTTATATAATATAAAAGTTAAAGCCTAGTGGATAATAATGCATTTATTGCCATAGAATAAAAATAGTAAAGTATATAATAATAAAATATATTTTTAATGTATAGTTTCTATTTATAATAATTTTATAATATTTCTAGTGTATCTGATTCGTTTCCGCTAAGTATAAGTGTATATATATATTGAATAATAGTTTTTATATTTTATACTTTAATTTATATTTTTATAATTATTTCCTAATGTAATATTTATTATTCTTTATAGTATTAATATTTACATATTCTTTTTATATTGTCTTTCTCTTTCGTTTACTCAATCAAATATTATCCCCAAATGCAATGGCCAACTATTTATTTTAAGTTTGTCCCTTGCAAATGACGTTATCTTTAACTGATTATTAACTGTTTGGTCAATCATCCCCCATCACTTGGATTGTGACGAACTCGCTCCATCATAATCAATTGTCAAAAGTTGTTAGTGGGCGGGCCGTACAATCCAACCGGATTTATCATAAAATATTGATTGAACCAACGTGTTATATTATCAAGTAGGTTCAGGTAGTCGCAGACACATTCTCACTGTTATGTCACAAGAATTTATCTGCTAACTACACAAACCGAAATGACCAGTATTCTTTGAATAATTACCTATCATAATACAAAATATCTGCAGGATTAGTTAATATTTCTAAAAAATAGTTTAACTCATAACAATAAGGCTCACTCAAATCTCTGTCGACGCACATATCTGATAAAAATCTCTTAGTTGCAGATATCATTTTCAAAATTTTGTCATTCTCGTAGGGTACTAAAATCGAATTATTTGCGGTGACTATATGATAGTCATAGCAATTAGTAAAATTATGCCAATCTCCTTGTTCTGGATTTATGTGGTATTGTGTTTCAATATTTAGTGCAATTTCCGTGCTTAACTGTTCCAATCTATTCATTATGTTTTATTACTTTTTTAAAAGTATTTTATTAAATTTTCATATCTTTGTTTACGTATCACAAAGTCAAAAATACATTTGGTGTATTTTACATCCCACAGTAGGATCGTGCGCATACGTAATTTTATGTTTCTTTTTACAAATCATGTCGTGCGTTTCTACCAAATTAAGTAGGCGTCCCGACTTGTTAAATGTCCCTATGTCTACTTCGTATATTATTTCTCTGGTACTTAATTTTTCGAATTGTATCGTGAAATTTTTATTAAATAATTTGTCATAGCATGTTATGTTTAAAATTGGAAATTGCGTTAAATCTAATCTATGCAGAATACTTTTATCAGAGTGCCCGTTCCATACTACTATTACGTTCTCCTTATTTCCTTTTAAGATGTAACTCTCAATATATCCAAGTATCAAATTATTTCTCGTCGTATTCAAACTTTTGTTTAATTGGTCTAGACAAGCATCTCTCAACTCTGTTTTACATCTAAATACTCTTTTATAGCTACTTGTAGCTCTCTGTCTTTCATCGGTCTTGGTTCTTCGTTGACAGGTAACAATAAAGGTCTACCTTCCAACTTACGAATTTTGAATCGATCTAGGCTATTTGAGATAGCTCCTGAAATAACCACCATGCTTGTCCTGTCCACCATTGAAAATTCAAAGTCCATAATAACGAATTTATGTGTTTCCGCTCTGTTATGAAAATAGTTCAACATTAATTATAATTGTCAAAGTTTTTACTACAAGCAACGACAACACAAGCTCACATACATTATATTTAATAATTACAAAAGCTTTTTTTTTTCTTATACTTATTTTATTAATTACTAATAATTTATATATTTTTTTTATTTACATTTATCGTTTTAGTTCTGTATTTTTATTCTGTAATTATTGGTGGTAATCCGCCCATACCTAATCTATCAGGTGTATCACCTAGTAATTTTTCTTTAGCTTTATTTCCTTTAAGTGGGGATTCCACGTAAAAAGTACTTCGACTTCTCGGTAAGTTATCATTAATTACTGCCATTTGTTGGTGGTTTAACGCTCTACCAGTGGTCAAGTTGCATCTATACGATATATATATAAAAAATAATAAGAATAATGAAAATACTATTAATCCTATAATTGCATACATAAGGTATGAATTTTTACTATCGTTATCTACTCCCGATTGTCTCAATATTTCCTCATCTATCATATTATCTATCTCGTCCAGGGAGTGTGCCATTTCATGTACATCATCTAGTTTATGCAAATCAAATTTTGTTTTTCGTACTTTTATATTTTTCACGCTTTTAAGCTTTACTGGTAAACCACTCACACCTATTTTTGGAATGAAATTTATATAATATTTCGATTTTATTTCCCTTGTCGGGTTCAATACTATATTCTCCGCGGTGATACTCGTTTGCGCATAGTACACAATTTTTTACCTGTAAACTGACAACTCGTTTGCGTACATCGAAAAACGTGAAAGCTCGGTTAATACTAATTTTGACATGAAAAATGACGACTCGTTTGCGTACAGCTATTAAATTAGACTTATATTGTTACTTGTAGAGCAAATTTCGATAAGATACACGTAATTTATTAACTAGTGTGCGGTTCTAAACGATAATGTGATTTTAAATAAATGGGTGCGTTATTGACGACCGCTGGATGTTACTATATGCTTATTATTTATAGTCGAACGTGTGATGCTATCGAGATACGAGTAATTTTCAGTGGCGTGCGGTGATATTTTATGTTGGGTAAGCGCTAAAATAAAATTTCAAGTTAAAACAAAAAAAGGTATTTTATTAATAAAAACTTATAATAAGTATATTGATAACAAAAATAATCCGATATGCATCGTAAGAATATTGGAATTCCGTTTTTAAAAATATCGATAAGCGTTCGGCATAGCGCTTTCAACCATCACGTAAAAACGCGTATATCCCCTTCTACCACAACTAGTCATTCCTATAAATAACGATATAGGAAAGGCAATCTAAAATACTAGCGCTTCTGTAGAGAAATTGCCTATACGAAAAAAAAAATTTAATTTCTTTCAAAATCTGATAATTTTTTTTTAAATTGAACACAAAAATAAGAATTAATAAATATTTGTAATTTTAATGTAAACAAATATTATCATTTAACATAAGAAATATTAATCTTTTTCTTTTTTTCTTTTTTGCTGGGCATGCGCCGCTTACCTAGCTTGTCCTGACCGCACGCCACTGGTAATTTTATTTCGTGTAGTAGTGTAGTACCATGGACATTCAAATATCAAATGTTTTTGAAACGCGCAGAGGAAAACGTTGTTTTAATATTGAAAACTATAAGTATAGTGAGTTTCGTGTTTTAAAATCAGGTGATCTTAAACATTATTTTTGTTAAGGGTTTTAGTAAATTTTTGGTCTAGTATATGTACGCAAACGAGTCATATGTTTTGGATCATTTATCGCAGGTATTAAAAATTTGTGTGCGCAATCGAGTTGTATATTTGTACGCAAACGAGTCGCAAAAAAGGTTAAATGTACGCAAACGGGTATCGTCCATTCTCCGCATACGCTCTACATTCTTGGTTTAGTTTTATTAAACCTTGATTTTTAATCTTTACTATATACGGTTCCTTATTCCCTTGGCATACTATAGTCAACGTGTCACTAGTGGTGGTAAATATCCATGCATTTGCATACTTTAATTTATGAAATATATTTTTCGATATTACTATCACTCCTGCTTCACATGTAGGTGGTAATAGGTCTGGATTTTTAAATAATGCTACTTCACATGGTTGTCTAATCGATTCGTGCTGTATAGGTTGAAATTTTGGGCAAATAGTAAATGCCTCTGTCTCTGTACAATGTAATAATTGTGTTTCAGTGAAAGTGGTATATTACCTGCGATTTTTGGTTATACCGACATATTGATATTCCGGTTTTAAAATTAAACTATATTCCTTATTATCGCTTTTATTTTCCACACGGTGTGGTATAGGTATTATTTTATAAAGGGTCAGCTCCAGTTCTGTTACTAAAGGTATTTTTATTAGAAAAACTATTTTATTATTTTTGTAAAAGACTGCCATTTTAGTTATTTTGCTTAGTTCGTAAATTTCACTTGGATCTGTGCCCATAGGTAAATTAATTTTTATTTGTGTTAATTGTTTTGCTAATTCCTGAGGTGTTACTAAACTAGAATGTAGTACACCCGTTCTAGCTGCTGTTATTATTGAACTAAGGGTCGTTGTTTCATAAGAATATTGTGTTAATAACGCGGTAAAAATGCTATGTATTCTATTTGTTAACACCAAGGTGTCCAAAGTTGAAGTATGATTTACTAATTCATTTATTTTAGTTTTTAATTCATTTTGCTTTTCCTCTAATTCCTTATAAAGCTTATTGATTTCTACTGATGCGCCCCCTATCCCTTGTACTGCCGATTTGACTACTGTAGTTTGATTTTTTAATAAATGTATCATTCGTTCGTTACTTTTTTCAATTATTCCTATTTGATCAGTGGTCTCTTTCGCACAATCGTTATCGCACACTCCAAACAATGTTTTCATTGCTGAACCTATTATATTGACTAGACCTCGTTTACGCCTACCCATAGTTATAGTTTTATAAATGGTCATGGTTGTTGTTTCTAAACTATTTGTATATCTACCGATTGACTCATACATTTGCTCCATTTGAGCAGATATTTCGTTAAACATTGTTTTTAATATATTTTCAAACCTAGAACAAATTTCATGTTTTGACATTTTATCCTGACAATGGTTTATCATAGTATTAATTTCTACTTCTAATTGCTTATATCTATCATCGTAATTTGTTAAGGGTACATAAGTTATTAGCTCCCATTGAGCTCCTATTATTCTGATATCTCCTTGATTTTCATAAAATATTCTTGTCTCGGTTTTAAATTCTTCGATAGAGTATGGTAGTTGTCCTTGAACAGCTGTTATTAAAAATAACCTATATCATAATACGTGTATTAGATAATATTGGTGTTACCAAACAAATGTTTAAATAATGAATATACTATAACTTTATGTTAATATAATCATCCTTTATTATATTACTCTATTAATAACTTATAATCTAATTATCATATAAATAAACTTAATATTAATGTACAATTTAATAGTTTACAAGTGGTCATTTCGTGGTTAAAATTCCCAACGATTAAAATCACCAATAGTTATCATATAATCCATATCATCTTGTATGGCTCGTTTCAACATCCAACACAATGGTTCCTTATACTCGTGGAAATTGCCCACTAATGTTGTCAAAATTCCTCTTAGATACTCTATTGTGCTGGTGCGCTCTTCTCGCCTTAACGGTACCCGCATGGTATCAAGTGCCGATCTAATGTGTTCGTAATAACAGTAGGGTATTTCTGCCCATTCCCCCGAAAAGCAACTATGACGCTGGTGTTTTATTTTACGTCCCAAATTTATAAGAAAGTCTAATCGTCGGCTTTCATTAAATCCACCCCCTCCGAAATGTGGTAGTGAAATACATAATAACTCATGACGAATTGGCCACGCCTCAAATTCTATAAGAATGTCCGGCTGATTGTTTTCGACGATCTCTACCGGTGGACCGGTGTACGGAATGTATAGAATGGGTGTCCACGACAGTTGTCCCACTCTCAGTTCAAATAAAAGGGTATTTAGAATACAAGCGTAATTTGCTTCTATCCCCCCTGGCCGATTTACTCCGTCATCATGCTCGTACCCTTCGTACCAACAAATATGTTGATCAATTACTGTGGAAAGAGGATCCGCCCTGACGAACCGTGGATCGTTATTGCACGCCATTAATTTTTCACCGATAAATTCACCATTTTTATTTAACCTAATGTTCACCTGGCGTCCTTCCCCCAGTGTAACCGTTTGTATTTCGAATTCCGGGATATCATTTATATCTACACCTGTTATTAGTGGCACCTTGAACCTCTGCGAGTCCGGTTCGCTGACATAAATAATGTCCATTCTTCCTTCCCTATAATGTTTATAAGTCTTTGAAAAGTCGCGGGACTTGTTTTCATTCCCATAGTCATACGCTTAAAATGATAATGACCTTGACCGGTCGAAAACGCTGTTAACTCCCGAGATTCTTTTGCTAAAGGTATTTGATAAAATCCGCTTGCTAAATCCAAAATAGTAAAAAGTTGACATTGTCCTAACTGGTCTAATATTTCCGTAATATTTGGTAACGGGTGAAATTCATTTAATGTTACTTGATTAAGCGCTCTAAAATCTATTACTATTCGAAATTTATCTTTACCAGATGAATCTGATTTTTTCTTTACTAAAAGTAATGGTGCATTAAAAGGTGACATTGAACGTTCTATTATATCGTCTTTTTCCATTTTACTTAATTGTTCCTCAATCTCTTTTTGTTGAGCTTGTGGTAACCTATATGGTCTTTTATAAATCGGTGGCTGATTAGCCGGTAATCGTATTATATGTTCTGCCGCGTTTGTAAATGTTAAATAATCATTCTCCAAATGAAAAACGTCCGAAAAATGTTCGCATATTTCTAATATCGTATTTCGTTCTTCCTTATTTAAATGGTCACTTCGTATTAAATTTTTAATTTTATTTACGCGGTTGTTATTATCGTTAATCATTTTTATTTCGTGTAATTTACATTCTACATTATCTTCGTATAAAATTTTATTTAATTCGTCCTCGAAAATGTTTTGTGGTGATTCCGAAATGTTTAATATACTTATAACTGTGTTTCCATTTTTAACTGTATTTATTATATTAGCGCAATAGACATCCTGTATTAATTCTTGTTTGTGTATTAAAATATTTTTATTTTCCATATTAGGATCGGCTATTGGTATAGATACTACTGTTTCCGTTCGCGGTTTTAATGTAAAACATATTTTATTTAATTCGCGTTTAATATCGTTTTTAATCGTTAATATATTATTCGCGATATCTATAACTGCGTTATTTTGCAACAGGAAGTGGTGACCTAGAATCCCGTCTTTCGGTATTGGGAATTCTTTATTCACTACATGAAAATCGGTTTTTATTTCATTTTCATTTAATATTAATATTATTGTAATTTTACCAATAGTAGATACTATTTTATCATTTATGCCTTTTAAAAATATTTTTTCCTTTTCGTTTACTAAAGTTTCGCCAGTTAATTTATCTATTTTTATTAAATTTATTTCGCTACCGGTATCTAAAAGAAGACTTATATTTTCTGTATTAAAATTAGGTGATTGAAATGAAATATGATTATCGTGTATTACTGAGACGATGTTGAAGCAACGTTGTACATTTGCTCCTCCGGTGCGGCTACTATTTGGCTGATCGAACGGACGCCGGCGCCGTTCGATGCCTGCCCGTTTCCCGGCTGATTAGTATTATTACGCTCATTTCTTTGCCTACTATAACAGCTAACACTATCGTGTCCTATTTTATTACAGTAAGTGCAAACTATGGGCGTTGCATTATTATTAATATTATTTTGTTGCACATTATTATTACTTTGTACGGGTTGACGAACATTATTATTTTGTCTTTGGTTTTGTCTGCCCATGCGACAATCTCGCGCGATATGATTATTTCCACCACAATTAAAACATCCTGTATTATTTTGTCTATTATTATTCTGATTATTATTATTATATTGGTTATTATTATTACGCGGATAATTATTATAGTTATTATTTGGAATATTACCGCCTCTGTTAAAATTTTGACCGTTAAAATTATTATTCCTAGGTAAATTGTTGCCGTTATTATTGCGATAATTATTATTAAAATTATTTCCATTTTGTCCATAGTTTCTGTTATTTCCGCGATTATAATTTTGTCTAAAGTTATTGTTATAATTATTAAATTTCTGCGCGTTAATATTACCCTGATAATTATTCGACCAACGTTTATTATTATTATAGTTATTCGCGTTTTGTTCCTTTTTTACATTATTCTGCGTTATTTCCGTATTATGACTAAGTTCGATTTCTAGTTGTCTGGCTAGTTGCATAGCTACTTCTAAAGTTTTCGGATCTCTCGCACGTATTATTGTTTGTAAATTCATTTTTAAACCATTGATATATATAGCCAATGCCTGTTCCGTTATCGCTTGCCTAAGAATTTTCGCTTCCTCCACGGGTTTATTTGCTACCGTTGCGCTGCATAAATTATAATACAATTTTTCTACGCGACCGTTATAAGATTGTACGTCTTCGTCATTTCGCATGCGTAAAGAGTTTAGACTTATTTGAAGTGTTTGCGGAGATAATGGTTGTTCAAATGCGCTTTTTAAAATAAATTTTATATTATCCCAAGTCGAAGTTTCCCTATATCGACATACGTCTAATGCCTTCCCTGTTAATTTAGTTGCTATAAATTTGGTTAATAATGGTAATTGTTCTTTTTCTATCGCCTCACATGCGTAATCGCATGCCCTAATAAACGCGTATACATCTTTTTCGTCAGCGCAATTTGGTATTAATGAAGATATGTCTTTTAATAAAAGTTTAGTTTCTGCCATTTTTACTCTAGGTTTTCTAGTTACTGGTTGCAATTGCGCGTGTATTATATTCGGTTTTGTGCGCGTACCTATAACCCTTTTTTCGATTTCGTTAATCGAAGTAAATTTAATACTCGTATCTAATAAACTTTTTTCTACTATTTCACTTAAATATTTATTTTTATCAAATTCTTGCGGACTTCCGTAACCTTCCGCTGTAATTAATTCACTATCTGTTTTATTTTTGTCAGATTTATCTATATTTAATTCCACTTGAATTCCTTTTTCTTTAGTTTCACTATTAATTTTTTCCTCCGATAATCTATCGTTTAATTCGTCAGTTATACTACCTTCCGTATCACTATTCATAAATTTATTTTTATATTACTCATTAATCACCGAAAAAATAACTATTCGTAAAACAAATTGTTTATTCTACTCATATACTTAAATAAAATTAACTTATTTAATCCTTAATAATAAATTACGGCTAAATTAATATATAATATTTTTTTTTGATTTTGATTTTTTTTTTTTTACTAAATTATATTAATTGCTAACTTAATAATATTCTATTTCTTTTATATTATTTTTTTTTTTTAACTTAAATATTATCGTTTTTGTTCCAAAATTATTCTCATATATTTTCAAATACTAGGCCTTTGCCTCTAAAATTCACAATTATTTTCTCAATTATTTTTAATCAACACTATAGGTCTTATTTCTTGCTTAAAAATTCACAATTATTTTCCTCAATTATTTATTCAACACAATAGGGCTTATTTCTGCCTAACTAAAATTCTCAATTATTTTCTCATTTATTTATTCAACACAAAATAGGACTCTCTGCCTAATAAAAATTCACAATTATTTCTCAATATAAAATAGGTACTCTGCCTAATAAAATTCACAATTATCTCTCAATATAAAATAGGTACTTTGCCTAATAAAACTCAAATATTCTCAATATAACTCAATAAAAACTTAAGACTTCACTGTCTTTTATAAATTCACAAAATATAAGGTCTTACCACTTGCCTTCTAATAACTCAATATAACTCAATAATAGGATTTAAATTCCTCCAATAAAATTCTCAATTGTGACACATATATTTCTCTAATAAATCAACTTCTTTTAATTCTCAATAAAATATTTCTCAGTATTTTCAACGTATTATCCACTTTTATTTATTCTCAACAATTATTTATTATGTATTATTTCCAACGTATATTCTTTTTTATTTTCATTTATTCTCAACAAATTATTTATTCCGTATTATTTTCAACGGTTACCCTTATAAACTTTTTTTTCAAAAACGATAATTATTACGTGTTAATTTCAACGTAAAATCCTAAAAAATCTTCTTAATTCTCAATAAATTATTTTCCTATGTTCACTCTCTTTTTTTTTTCTTATATTTATTTAAATCCTCAATTAATATTTAATTCTATTCTAAAAATTCACTTTTATTTTCTAAATCTGAAAAAATTATTTTATTTTTTTCTTCGATTTTCAACTATCATTTATTTATTTCTATATTACCTTTATAATTAATTATCGAAATTAAATTATTGATATACTTCTATAATAAATAAAAAAAAATTTAATTATTTTGACTGTTAAAAAAATTTTCTATGTCACTATTATTTATTAATTATTTTTATAACTGGTTGCAATTATTTTATTTCAATAAATATTTTATTTATTAATTATTACTTATTTAAATTTCCTTTATTTTATTCTTTAATATTTAATTTAATTTAATTTAATTTATTCATTTAAACACAAAAATCGGAACTTGAAAAATTTCCTAAGTACCTATTATAAAAATTATTATTTTATAACTTATTATATTTATTAAATTGTTTAATTTATTTTATTTTATTTAATTGTAAAAATTCCAACTTAAAAAAAAATTATTTTAATTAATTTTTTATTTTAATATTTATTTAATTATTTTTAATTAGAAAAATTATTATTGATTGTTAAAAATGTATTATTTTATTTTACGGGGAGAATATATATACACCTTCACAATAAAAATTTTTACGATGGAATATTAATTCCAAAGGAGACGGATCAGAGCTAGCGCTTAATAATTATTTTACATTACAAAAAAAAATTATAACTCACACTACGACGGCTTGAGTTGCTGCTTCCATTTCTGGTTGTTGAATTTTTGACGACATTGAATCGGTTGGCTCGCTACGCGTATGGTTCTTTCTCAGAGTCGCTGAAGTTGACAGTGATCAGTTGTACTCTTCAACAGTGAATCGTGATTGATTTGCCTCTCGAATTCTTCTTTGATAAATTTTTCCAATATTTCGAAAAAATTCCGAAGTTGAAAAATTATTTTTTATTTAAAAAAAATAAATAAATTCGTCCAAAGAATTCTTCTTGAAAGAATCCTACCGACTGCGCCAAATTTGTAGTGGGCCAACAGCTTGTCGAAAAGATATAGGTAATGATGAAATAAAGTAATCGAAATATTACTAAGTGTTTTATTAAAACTGATTGAAAATATTCTAAGTCCAATTAATTAATTTAATTGGAAAATAAACTAAGTCCAAATGAACGATTTCTGGTGTAAAGTGACGTGAAGGTGCTTGCTCTAGCTCTGGAAAATCACGTCTGCGGGAGTCCTCTCCTGGGCCCCCTTATATAGTCAGTGTCCCCTGATCTCCTACTCATGTCCCTTCTGGCCTATTCGTATTCAGGTCATTCGCTTCTCACACTATTACGCATTTCAGAGGATGCGCGTGCGATGATGACGTCCGAAGACCATCCGCCATTTCAGGATGCGCGTGCATTATGACGTCCGGTGACCATCCGCCTACGCATGTGGTCAACCGCAAATGCCATATCCGAGTTCTCAGAACTCGCGATATGATCAACATTATATTTGAAATATATAATTGTGCGCCCACGGTTGGGTTAGGTTTAACGCATCGATACGTTTATTCGTTTCCCTATGTTTTGATTTAGTGTTAAAAGTTGTTTTATTACTATTGTTTTTCAGGCCTAGCTAAACACCGTTGTGGTACGATGGCTACCCTCCTCATATGTTTGGTATTTTATTCATTCCTACGTCCTGTAATTAAAATATATAAGTGATTCTTATCTTATTAATTAGGCCTACTCTGTATGGACCCCTTTATGTATTATATTATTGGTATAGGACATCAGAGCACGTAGCACCTGTAAGATTTCAATGTTTCTTGGGAAAGAAATGCCGTTACCCAAAGACACAAACATAAAAGATGTTGAAGATTATTTGAACTAAATCGAGGTAAAGAAATTGAAAGAACATATTTCAGTCACAGGTACTTGCTTAATAGCAGATTTGAAGATTAAAGCACTCAAACAATTGGCAAGAGGCTGGTTATCTTCTTCGTCCGAAACCGAGGTAATACGAATATATTTTTATATAATATTGTATACTAAAGCAAACATTTTTTTTTTTTTTATAGTCTGAAGTCAGCCGACCAAGGACAAGAACATTCGTAGCGCGTGAAAGAGCAAGGTGTAGATTAAGTTATCAGAAATAATTAAGTATGTAATATTTTATTTGTAATAGAATCAGAAAAAAAAAAATGTATATTATTATATTTTAATATGTCAAATAATTAAACAGCAATATATTTTTTTTATTTATTTTTTTTCTACAAACTATTTACAATTTCCTTACAAAAATCGTCTAGATAGTTGAGTCAATGATTGAAAATATAAAATAATATGGTTTTACAATGAAAATTTATAATGAATTATAGGACATATTAGGGTCTGCCGCCGCACATTAAGATATTATAAAGAATGTATTAATGGCAGACTCATTAGGACATATAGCAAAATAATATGGTTTTACATTGACAATTTATAATGAATACTAGGACATATTAGGATCTGTCGCCGCACATTAAGGTATTATAAAGAATGTATTAATGGCAGACGCATTAGCACATCCAATAGCCATCTAATTAAATGTATAGAATTTATTGATACTAGGACATATTACTGTCTGCCACCGCACATTAAAGCAAACGACACACATCCGCCAACACGGCCAGGCGTATAAATGTATTCATACTTCTTAATTTGTTTGTAAAATCCCGGATTGTCATTGAGATATACATTATGGAATGTACACATTAATGCTAAAGTTTAGCATTTATACCACCGAAAATGTAAAGAATGTATTGTTTTTAATGTATTGATACTTAATAGCATGAATATTATATATAATGAACCAATTTAAGAGCCTGATCGAAAGAGCCGACAGCTCTTCAGTATTTCTCCAGCCTTATAGCTCTTCGCACCACGACCGTTCTCGCGCTCCGTGTTTAAAAAGTTTTTATTCAGTGTTCTTCATTTCTCGTATACTTTTAATCATGGCCGGTTCAATCTCTAACATGAAAAAACACTACAATCAGAAAAGTTTTACATATGTACCACCAAAACCACCTGCAGAGCTCATCGACTGTGATAATTTCATACTCGACTTCGCTGATCGTAAGTTTTTAAATGTTGGATTTGATTCGGAAGACAAGTTCAATATTGTTATTCATATAATAACACCGTCACGCTATGTAAGCATATACGAGGGTTTTTTAAGACGAACATTCTCGCTGATGGGGAATATACTGTCATTCATATTAGATGTCCCACAAAAAAGTAGACAACAGATTTTTTGGAGGATGAATTTACTGTCGTATCGAACATGGTGTATCGAGGAGAAAATGTGCTAGTCGTAGAGTCGAAGAAAAAGGAAGGATGTCGTGTATTGCTCGATCGAAAAAACTTGATGAAATTACAATACATGGAGGAGAGTATTTTCGAAACGTTCGCACGAAAGTCAGCCATCATACGTCCAGTTGTATTAAGGCAATTAAAAAAAAAAAAGTTAAAACTATTTAGTCACAATTTTTAATGTGCTTTAGCTCTAGGGTCTACTTAATAATTGCTATATATTTTAATTTCTTCATTTCTGACACAATAAACAGAAGAAATCATTAATTACGTAATTAAAAATTCTCTTTTCAGAACACGACACCCATTCTACATATTCATCATCCTGTTGACAACGGTGCTTATCTGAATGCCAGTTACAATATAAGCATATGTTTGTCATGTCTTCAGAATTTTCTAAGAGATAGGTCTTTAAATATTCTCTGTGAATGTTAGGATTGAAGTCTAAACTGAAATTAAAACTGTCCATAATTGTAAATGCATAGTAAATAACTTCTTTCAGATTTACTTCTTAAAAATTATTGTTGATTTATGTTGATGATATATTGACCTAAAAGCTTAGAATTTAATAGAAGGTCCCTCCTATGCTGCTGTACCTAACCTATGTGGTATTATCGATTTGTTAAAATCACAAACATTTGAAAAATCCATTTGTGAGTTCTACATTCATAGAACTTTCAATTTGAATATATAGATAGGTACATTAAAAAGTATTTTAAAAATATAACTATTTTTTTAACTGACAAATTATGCACATCTTGCAAACATCTACATCAAAACCTTAACAGTATTCTTAGGACCTTATACTTATTTTTAAAAATATTTTGTACCTCGCAATTTTTATGGTTTATACTGTTTAAAGGACTGTTTCATTTAATAAATATATTGAAAATTATAGATAGGTTGTTTTAAAAAACCTATTTGTTGAATTTGATCTCATATTATAAAATTATACCTAAATGTAATAGTAAGATAAGTACCTAATTAATTGAAAGTGTAAGTTTTTGTTGTATTTGCTAAGTCTAATAAAAAAAAATTTATATACACACCTTTTTAACCCAAAAGCGATATAAAATATACTACTCAATTTGTTTATTCAACAAAGGCTACATCATTTTAAGGTTTTTCAGTTTTCACACGTTACTGGATTAAAGGAATAATGTATGTTAATTAATAAAAAAATGTCTAGTTATTCATTTAATATTAATTTATTTTTTAAGTGAATACCAAGGGTTACCAGAGGCTCGGCTATTCATATTATGTCCTTGCCACCTCAGTATCGGAAGGTAGCACGCGGTATGTAACTGGAAATAAACATTTATAATTTAATTGATATTAGCTATATATGATATTTAAATGCTTTAAACTTAGTTTTATATAATTTGTCTACGCACTAAAAGTTATATAATAATATGCTATTGTTAAAGAAAATGCCTTATGATCTATACTACATTTTGTGTTCATAATATTCTGTTTTTACTGATTTCAATAATTTTCTTGTAACTACCTATAAATTATATTTCTGAAATGTGTAGTTTCAAAGTCACCCAAGAGGTATACACAGAACTCGTTTCTTATTTTTTCATTTATTTTTAACCCTGTATATATGCTCAATATCATTCCAATCTACACACTGCAGGGTTAAAAGCGGTGAAAAGTTCCCCAATAGGCCTACAAAAACACCGCGATTCATTATTTACTATACAATATTCGCTACTTAAGTACTTATTCGATTATTTTCCGAACTCCATCTGTTAACAATGTTTATTTTTTTTTATTATTAGTAGGTAATGCTTATTTTTAAAAATGTATAGAAATTCAACAATGAGACAAGAGAATCGGAAGTGTTCTAAAATCTAAATAGCTTTTAATGAATATTATGTTTCTAATGGAGGTTTAATTAGAAGGAATTTAATTATTATTGACATGTTATGTTACACTTTTAACATGGGGAATGGGGATATATGATTTTTGTACATAAATGAGCCCATAGTTGATATCACTACTACTCAAAGAATAAAGCTATGTAAGTAAATATCTCAACCATAATATAAATCACCTCTAAATACCAAAAACATATTGTTTATTATAACTTAAAATTTCATCTAGGTGTGATGGGAAATTCATGTTATGCAATTTAAAGAACATTCATTCACTCAATTTATAGAAATCTATTATTCACTGAATTGTTCATATTCACATCTGGGACATGTGTATGAGTTGATTGGCAATTCTTTAGTTGCATTTATTCCGACACAGGACCAATCTAACCAGTGGTTACCATTTTTGCAATAAGCCCATTGCTTCATAATGTTGTGCGAATTATCAGTACTATTCTTCTTTTCACATACACTACACTCCACAAATTGCCAATATGTACTAGCAATTTGGCCAAGATAGGTCATTGCATCTTCACGAAATGGGATTTCTTTTGAAACTGATTCTTGGATATTAATGGTGCATTTAAAAATAAATCTCTTAAATTTTAACTCATCTAAGTAATATTCATTTTGTGATGTGGAATTTTTATGCATATATTCCATTATTTTATCATTAATGTGTATTCGATATTCCTCCAAGTTACCGTTTATTGGAACCGTATATGAAGAATTGTCCCCTAAAATAATTGCTTCTCCAAACATGCACGCATAAGCTCCACAATCGTAACCATTTGTTTGCCGATAAACATCTGGTACATAATAGCTATAACGATTTTCATCAAATTCTTGGCCATTGAAGTTGGCATATAACTTGAATATTTTCATTACAAAACTTAAGTCTTTCCGTTTTACTAAACCCAAACTATCTAGATATAATACGGTATACAGTTTAGTCAGAACAACAATGACTATTCTTACAAACTGGAAATAAAACAACATCATTATCTGGCACTTTACGACACAGACATTCTCTTAACCCAGTTTTCAACATTTCTAATTCATTTTCATCACTGTGACTAACAATTATGTCTTCACAAGTATACATTGTCACTTCAGTTCCTTTTCTTTCATGGCAAGTATAGACAAGTAGGCACGTATAGTAGAACCATACATGTATAGGTCAATATCATTATAACCATCTATTATTTTCTTAGATAATGGTGCCAGATTATTCTCGTACACTTGCACTCCACAAACATTATATGCTGTATCCAATTTGGTCCATTTAGTGCTCAAGTTCAGTTTTGTTTTTGAACCAGTTACCTCAGAATATTTAAACTGTTTTTCTATCGGACTGAATTCAATAGATCGTTCAAACAGATCTCGCTTAATAGATGACAACTTGTTCGATCCAATTTTCTTGGGCGTAAACTGTTCATAAAATATGTTCTTTTTTTTCAATTTCTTCACCATCATTTTTCATTTACATACACTGCACAAATCTTTTTTTAACCGAGTTGCTTGTTGGTGTGACAGTTGGTATCATGCAAATTTTAGTAAAATCTTTTATGGACTAGGAAAACAATTCTGAATCATCTGCTGCTTCCAAGATAGTAACATTCTTTGGTAATTTTTTCCTTCCAGCAGTATAACCACGCCTCTTACGTTCCAAAGTATGTAGTTTTACATTGTTTTACATAACATCCATTTGGTTAATCGAATATTTCACTGCTTCGATATGGTGACAATTTGTTTTCAACTTGTATGTACATGAATCTTTTTTATTGCCATTCAATTTCACCAGGTATTCCTCTTTTTCACCTTTGACTATTATAAAACATTGAAGTTGGGGAACATGTACAATTCTATTTTGCAAAATTAATCGTTTTGCCAATGAAAATGTGCTGTATTCTTCTTCATCGCCTTCAAACTGCTTGCTTTTCATGTCCTTATTCATGAAACAACATGGTATGTCTTTTAGATCTATCGAAGACTTAGGATATTCTGCATTCATTGGGTTTACATAAAGGGCATCGACATAATAGGCTTTTAATTTATAATCACCAAGTTTACTGTATCTTCGTATAATTTCCTTGTTATAATATTGATATAGTTCGTACATTGAAAGTATACAAACTTGTGCTTTAACCTCCTTTGTAAATAATCGTTTCAACACCGAATTAAAGCTTTCAGGAGGATTGTTAGTAATGCCCGTCCTCTCTTTATAAATATTTACTTCTTGGCTATTCAGAATCCACTTGCTACTTGTCATTATATCATCCTTAAGATACGAATCGAAATACTTGGCAAATTCTTTTGTCCAAGTGTCAGCCATTTTCTCATATTTCAAGAGGAATTGCTCTTCGCTTTCACTGTCTAGGAGATCCCAAACATTATTTTTGTAAATATCTTCATCAATGTCTTCGCCATATTTTTTTTTCTTAACCCAATATTCAACATCTCGCAGTATATGGTTCCAACAATAATATAAACTGACGTTTGGCAATGAAGATTGTAGTGCTTTTGTAATACCAGCTTCACGATCTGTTACAAACTTTAATCCATACATTTCCATGGCTTTACACTTTGTCTTGTAAGTTTCAAAAAATAATTTGTGTACATCAGTTTTTTTTTGAATGGTGAAGCATGCCTGCCAATGGAAAAACAGGTCCTTTTTCAAATGCAGGGTGCTTGTACACAAGAAGTGACACATAGAAATCCCCAATGTTGAACGTTGTGTCGTAGTAAAGAACGAGTTCAGGCATATGAATTACTTCGTCAAACAAGGTCATCATGGGCATGGTGAAAAAAACTACAACAAACTCTGGAATTAACTGCATGACATGTATATACTCGGGTATCTCATTATGTGTTAGATACAGCCCAATTACATCATCGTTGGATAGCATTCGTTTTTTACGCTCATTCCCTATAGAGTTCGCACACTGTTTGACATCTCTTGGAGCCAACACAGGAATCAAAGCTGGGGGAACATCGATTTGAGTACGTTTTCTGTATACTGTTTTAGGCTGCTCTTTCAAATCACATTTTTGTGAATGTACTTCTGATTTTGTGGTCATAACATGTGGTATAACAATGTTGCTTTTCCGGTTTCCATGCGAGGTCTCTACAATTCCATCAATTATGTCAAAGTAATGTATGACCGTTGTGGAAGCTCTTTTTCCCTCATCGAGTAAGGTGTATGCCTTCTTTGTAAAGTCAGAACCAACCACATCAGATCTGTAATAATACACCTAAAAAGAAAAAGAAAATTAAAATAAATCAAGTATTTATAAATTATAACTAAAAAATTAATGAAATTTAAAACATAAATGAATTGTTTATACTCATTAATATCCATACAATAGGTTTTAAGAGCATTTATGTATGTATTTATTTATTTATTCATGGCAGTAGGTACTCATTTATATCATTTTAATTCTAACATGACCATTATACAAGAGCCGAAGAGCGGAACAAAGTAATATATTGTATTTAATTACTATGTGCAGAATTAAATTTGGGAAAATAAGCCCAATTTATGCTGGAATTAAATATAGATGTTAGTTTGTAGTTATGTTAGTTTGTAGTTATGTTAGTTAGTTTGTTTATAATCTTGAAATTGTATAAAAAAAAAATGATAAATTAAAAAAATTAACTACTAACGTTATAGTTTTATTATAATTATATATAAATCTAAAAATTATACTAGTAATTGTATTATAAGTTGTTAAGGGGATTGGAAACGTTGATTTTCTGTCTTTGTCTTACACACGTGAAATATAGGAAAAATAGCTATATGCGCCTGACAAAAATTAAGGTACTTCTAGTTGTTCGATTTAAAATATGTAAAGATGATTGAATTGGTATACAAGTTTACTTTGCATCGGTCGAAGTATATTTTTAATGTTTTCAATATATATTTAATAATAAAAATTAACAAATTTATTAAATTTAAAATATTTATTCTCATCAAAATATTTATTTTAAACAATAAAACAATCGAAAAAGTGTTTCGACCGATGCAAAGTAAACTTGTATATCAATTCAATCATCTTTACATATTTTAAATCGAACAACTAGAAGTACCTTAATTTGTGTCAGGCGCGTATAACTATTTTTCCTATATTCCACGTGTGTAAGACAAAGACAGAAAACCAACGCTTCCAATCCGCTTAATTATGAATGACTTTATTATTATTAAACATTTTATTATTCTATTTAGCAAGGATAAGTAGTTATTTAATAACTCTAGTCTCTACAATAAGCCTAGTTTACGGAGACAGTCATTTATGTAGTTATATTATAAAAAGTAAAACATATTTGTATAAATAACATGTATGCATATTGTATACAATTCAATTTTAAATGACAATAAATATAATATATTGTATACGAGTTGTATACAACGATGGTGATTTTTATATTATTAAAATATGCTAACATTTTAGTTAGAAAATGTATCCAGATAATATCATAAATTAAAAATCATAACTTCTTGATAAATAATTATAATAATAATTAGTGGGTAGTAAATCATTATTTTATGTCCCTTATTATACCTATAATATTAACACAAAAAAGCATTGTTTCCATATACCCTTAAAAATGTAGGTACGATTAAAACCAAGTCTTTCATAAATAACCTTAGCAACTAGCAAGTATAATTTATCATATAATACAGGCTTTTTTCATTTTAAGGGTTACCGAGTTGGTGACGCTTGATTTTAATTTTAAAGAATTTAGATAAAACCTACATTGATTTCCTGTTATGGCCGTAATCTCTTGTCTTCTTGTTTGAACTGATATCCATCAATCCCTCAGTGATATAGTTAGATATAGTTGATGATAAAAATAATACACTTTGTTAGATCAGTTAAATATTTGTCTTTTCTGTTTCACCATCATTTGAAAAGCTCTGTAGGTATGATGTAAGCTGGTTACTGAATAGTGGACGAATCGAATAAATAATATTTATATACCTAAAAATAACACATATTTTACTGTTTAATGATTCAAAATTTAAGTTTATTTTTTTCTTTACGAACCTATTTTTTAGACACCATTTCTTCACTGATATATTGTACTATTCTGGATAACTATTACCTATATATCTACATTCTACATGTATATTGTATGATTTATATTGTTTAACATACAATATAAACCTATACTCGAATACGCCACTAATTTATTTATATTAAGTATTTAATCCAGGTAAAATCAATGCATTGAAAATAAAAATAAATATTAAGTAATATATAAGTTTATTATAAATAAAGTATCCAGTGAAAGCAGTGGGCAGTAGCGACCAGGCTTATTTTAATACTTTTTTTTAGTAGGGGGGACATTACAACCATTATTTGCACCATTAAAGTACTTAATATATAACATATTATTATTTCAATATATACATATTAAATAAAATATAATTCATGATCAAAAATCTTATAGTTATAAGGGAATAAATCATAAAATGTATATTTTAACCGATCGCGTTAAAACCGGGGCGTCATTTGGGGGGAGGGGGTGCAGGGTGTACATTTGCACCAACATTTTTGAAAAACGCCTTCTTTGGTCTGCCAGCAATAAATGTAAGCGCCGATATACCCAAGTGTTATAATATTCATATATTTTATAATTTTTCAGTATTTAAAAAAAAAAAAATTATTATAGGTACCTACTAAATTAATGTGTTTTATTTTCAAAAATGATCAGTGTAGTAGTGTACTAGTGTGGTTAAATCATTTATATCATAGATATAATATAAAATAATAATAATATAAATAATATAATATATCTGTGGATATAATATGGTGGTATAGATTTCTTATCACACTCCGGTATCTCCCTACTCGTTATAATAACCCTTTACAAGGCAGAACAAAAACAAATCATCTGATTGTTCTGAAAATTGGTTTACATGCACTATGGAGTATTTTGATTTTGGGAAAAATATTGGAAAATTTTTCATTTGTTTTGCATGGTTGGAAAAGTGATGGGAAAATAGTTTCCCTTTGCCCCTTTACGACCATGGGATTTACCCAAATGAGCAATGGTAATTATTAAAACATTAAAAAACAAAACCCTTCAAGTACCTTACAACATTTCTATAATGCACATTCCTGAGAAATTTATTTAAAATTCATAAATCATAATAATGATAAAAAAAAAAAAACAATTAAACTCCTACTTAGTTGTTATTACTTATTACTAGGGAACGGAAAGAGAGGGTCATATTTGTGACCCGTGGGCCTGAACGGCATGCTTTGTTATTTATTTCCCGCTCTTTTTCGTTATGGTTATTATCACATTATCACACTGAAACGTTTTTTGATAATGTCACTAAGATTTATTTACAAAATATTTTATGTGCATAATTTTATTACAATATAATTTGTTTTATCTTAACTTTTGTATAAAATTTATAAAATGACTAAAAAGCTAAGTGAAATTGATATACTTAGTTTATTGGGAGATGGCTACGATTCTGATATTGGAAGTATTGACGACGAAACGGAAGAATTAGATTTTCCCAATGACGAATTTCAAAATTTGTTGAACGATTTCGAAGAAATACATGATGAGCTAAATGAAGTAACAACTAATATTCATAATAATCCACCAATAGTTGATCCTAATATAATATATAATGTAACTGAAAAAAAAAATATAACCTGACACAACGAACCATACATACCACCAAAATTACATTTAGATGACATACAAGAAAATATTTGCAGTAAATTACGTTTTCCTATCGAGTATTTCTTAGATTTTTTCGATGAAACTTTTTTTGAAGAAATCGCTTTTAATACAACACTTTATTCTGTTCAAAATAGTGTACCAAATTTTAAGGCCACCAATTCTCAGGAAATAAAACAGCAAATAGCAATACATTTAATAATGGGAAGTTTAAAATATCCTAGAGCTCGTATGTATTGGGAGGACGAATTTCGTGTCAGTTTAATATGTAATACAATGACCAGAAATCGTTTTTTTCAGTTACGATCAAATTTGCATATAATTAATAATGAATCGATACCATTAGGAAATAAAGATAAATTTATTAAAGTACGTCCATTGTATGATTTGATAAAGAAAAAGTGCAATAGTTTACCCAAAGAACGAAATCTTTCAATTGACGAACAAATGGTTCCATTTAAAGGACATTTGTCAGTTAAGCAATACATGAAAGGAAAACCTTGTCCGTGGGGTATCAAAATTTTTATTTTAGCCGGCGAAAGTGGTATAGTTTACGATTTTATAATTTACCAAGGTGCAACGACTGAGTTCGATGAAAGTACTCAAAAAAAGTTAGGACTAGGTGGTGCCGTAGTTTTATATCTTACGAAGACTGTTAAAGAAAATTCGCATTACTTGTTTTTTGATAACTACTTTTCGTCTTTTCAATTGTTTGAACAATTATATATTAATAAAATATATGCTATTGGTACCATTCGTGCAAATCGATTCAATAAACCTCCATTATTATCTGGTAAAGTTATGGGGAAAATGGGACGAGGTACTACTTATGAAATCCGGTCCTCCAAAACAGATAATGGTTGTTCCATTGCACTTGTAAAATGGTTTGATAATAAACCTGTTAATATGGCATCAAATTATTTAGCTTCTGGTGTTATCGACGAAGTGAAAAGATATGACAAAAAAGAAAAAGTTTACGTGACAGTTGAAAGGCCCGAAATTGTTAGACTTTATAACAAGTCAATGGGGGAGTAGATAAAATTGACCAACTAATAAGTTTTTATAGGATATTTATTAAGTCAAAAAAATGGACCTTGCGTCTTATTATGCATGCATTTGATCTAGTTGTGAGTAACTGTTGGCTGATATATAAAAATGACGCAAAACAATTAAATACTCCTCAAAATAAAGTGTTAGATCTTTTACATTTCCGATTACAATTAGCAAGAGAGTTAATCGAATTTAATTTTAAGAAAAAAGCTGGTAGACCAAAAAAATTTGATGCAGATTTTTTACCTAAAACAAGCCCTTCGACGACAAAACAACCGAGAACAGATAGTGTTATTCCACCAGAACATATAAGATATGATAGAAAAAACCACTTTCCGGAAGTTGATCACCTAAAAAACCCAACTAAATGCAAATATCCTCCATGCGAGAATCGGCATAGAACCCATGTGAGATGTATAAAGTGTGATATACATTTATGTTTGAATTCTGATAGAAATTGTTTTTTATCCTTTCACAAAAGTGATTAGTTTTTAAATTTCTTGTTTATTTATAAACAAATAAAGAGTTTTTATTTCGTTTTTTCTTAATATGTAATTTTTTTAGATTTTGAACGAAGTGATGAATGTATTGCTTTTACTATGATGTGTGTTTTTTTTTTTTTTTTTTGTGTCTGACGACAACATTTGGAGCAGTAATAATGCTCCGATTTTTGACTTCAGCCCCTCTTTGAATAGGGAATTGAATCTAGTTGGTACTTTGGGGGATCAAAAGTTAAAAATTTTCAATGTTTTTTTAAATTCGTTTCAAAACCGAAAAACCCTAAAAAAATAAAAGAAAAACGGGAATTTTTACGCAAAACCAGTTTTCGACCAAGTCGATTTTTTGATTTTGCTATAACTCAAAAACTAGTCGATGTAATTACTTGAAATTTTCACCAGTTATTTAGATTGCCATTTTCTTTACATGATTTGATTTTCAAAATATTTTGACTTTTTTTGAGCTATTTATAGGTATTTGAAATAATTAATTTTTTTAAATTTTTTTTTTATAAATGTTGATAAAAAAAATTTTGCTGGGACAAATTACTTGAAAATTTAATACAAGGTTTCTTATAAGTTGTTCTTAAAGTGATAAAAAAAAATCCGAAATCGTTAGTCACAATTTTTTTTTATAATTGCTTAAAGTTCGAATTTATACGAAATATTTTAAAATTTAAATTAAATTTCATACTCTCATTATGCGTATGTTGACTAATACTTTTTTTATTAACCCTTTCAGACCCACGAGTCACAAAAGTGACCCTGCGTTCGTAATTCATGTAACATATTCATTATTTATGTTGCGGTATTGCTATATAGTTATTATTATACAAAATGTTTCGTAGATTTAGAATAATATAGTATCACAATGATTGTAATAATATAATTATGTTATTTACTCGTTTTTATTAAATAAAAATCAAGCAATCGGTAATCAGAAAAACAGATGTTTATAAAATCGCTATAAAATTAATAATCGATCATAATAAATGGGGATTTTTATTTTTCACTATCCATTGGTAACACTGTGTAATACAACAAAGAGTACATGAATTGTGCTACACATTTGTTACCAATGACAATGTAAAGAGAGGGTCATATTTGTGACCCGTGGGCCTGAACGGCATGCTTTGTTATTTATTTCCCGCTCTTTTTCGTTATGGTTATTATCACATTATCACACTGAAACGTTTTTTGATAATGTCACTAAGATTTATTTACAAAATATTTTATGTGCATAATTTTATTACAATATAATTTGTTTTATCTTAACTTTTGTATAAAATTTATAAAATGACTAAAAAGCTAAGTGAAATTGATATACTTAGTTTATTGGGAGATGGCTACGATTCTGATATTGGAAGTATTGACGACGAAACGGAAGAATTAGATTTTCCCAATGACGAATTTCAAAATTTGTTGAACGATTTCGAAGAAATACATGATGAGCTAAATGAAGTAACAACTAATATTCATAATAATCCACCAATAGTTGATCCTAATATAATATATAATGTAACTGAGAAAAAAAATATAACCTGACACAACGAACCATACATACCACCAAAATTACATTTAGATGACATACAAGAAAATATTTGCAGTAAATTACGTTTTCCTATCGAGTATTTCTTAGATTTTTTCGATGAAACTTTTTTTGAAGAAATCGCAATTAGCAAGAGAGTTAATCGAATTTAATTTTAAGAAAAAAGCTGGTAGACCAAAAAAATTTGATGCAGATTTTTTACCTAAAACAAGCCCTTCGACGACAAAACAACCGAGAACAGATAGTGTTATTCCACCAGAACATATAAGATATGATAGAAAAAACCACTTTCCGGAAGTTGATCACCTAAAAAACCCAACTAAATGCAAATATCCTCCATGCGAGAATCGGCATAGAACCCATGTGAGATGTATAAAGTGTGATATACATTTATGTTTGAATTCTGATAGAAATTGTTTTTTATCCTTTCACAAAAGTGATTAGTTTTTAAATTTCTTGTTTATTTATAAACAAATAAAGAGTTTTTATTTCGTTTTTTCTTAATATGTAATTTTTTTAGATTTTGAACGAAGTGATGAATGTATTGCTTTTACTATGATGTGTGTTTTTTTTTTTTTTTTTGTGTCTGACGACAACATTTGGAGCAGTAATAATGCTCCGATTTTTGACTTCAGCCCCTCTTTGAATAGGGAATTGAATCTAGTTGGTACTTTAGGGGGGTCAAAATTAAAATTTTCTAATAGTTTTCAAAAAAATCGAGAAAAACAAAAAAAAAAATGACAGAAAAATGGAAATTTTACGGAAAAACCACTTTTCGACAAAATCGATTTTTTGATTTTGCTGTAACTCAAAAACGAATTATTGTTAATAATTTTTAACTAAATTTTTTGAGTGGCCAGAAAATCTTGAAAATTTAATACAAGGTTTCTTATAAGTTGTTCTTAAAGTGATAAAAAAAAATCCGAAATCGTTAGTCACAATTTTTTTTTATAAGTGTTTAAAGTTCGAATTTATACGAAATATGTCAAAATTTAAATTAAATTTCATACGCTCATAATGCGAATGTTGGCCATAGTAATCATAGTAACATAATATAAAAACTATACTATTTGTTTCAAAATAGAATATTTGACAATATTTAAATATAATATATCCTAAACTGACAAATCATCTTCGTTCAGAATCGTTTTTCGTATACAATGATACCTATCATTGCATTCAAATTTAACCTTCCATAGTCTGAGGTCCACCCCACCCCCTAATATACAGCAGAGCGATACCCACTTACCCGCTTTTTTTTTTTTGTTATCACTTTATAACTATTATTGTTTTTATTATTAAGTTAACTAATTTTTTTAAGACTACTATTTCTGTTATTTATTTACACAATAAAAAGTGATAATAAAGTAAAGTGCAATAATACGTGTTATCTTGTTAAAGTATTTCGTTGAAGCCCGAGGGTCACATTTATGACCTATACTTTATTTCGCTAAAAAATTATTTGATTTTTTTAAAAATCAAAAATTTGATTATTTAGTATATAATAATTAATTAGAACGAAAAAAAAAATTAAAAAAAAAAAAAAAAAAATTTGGGTCTGAAAGGGTTAATAAACAGATACTATAAAGTAACCATAGTAACATATAAAAACTATACTATTTGTTTCAAAATAGAAATATGACAATATTTAAATATAATATATCCTAAACTGACAAATCATCTTCGTTCAGAATCGTTTTTCGTATACAATGATACCTATCATTGCATTCTAATTTAACCTACCATAGTCCGAGGTCCACCCAACCCCCTAATATACAGCAGAGCGATACCCACTTACCCGCTTTTTATTTATTACGCTATTGCTTAAAATAATTTTATACAGCGTGTATGTTACGAAATTAATAATTATATAAATTTGTACTACACAAATTCATATCACTAACTAAACGTATTCGCAATAATTTGTTACAAAGGTAGAAGTAGAACACAATCAGTTTAGCTTAGAACGTGGTTGAAACACGACGTTACTATACGAATACGCTATTAAGCTAATTTTGGGATAATTCACCTTTTTTTGTTGAAGAGCAATCTTTTTCAATAATGGATACGTTAGACGATGTCGAAGCAGATTGCGTCGCATATGTACTAAACAAAAGGCACAAAAAGCAAAATAAAAATTTTAAAAGGCGTTATTGGCTATCCAAAAAATCTTAAAGTCATAAATGACAAATCCGCTGGAAAAAACCGTGGTGGTTGACGGACGATCCACCTCGTATGAACATGGCTATTGGAAAACCATAGTTTAATTTTAGCTACCGGATGCGGTTGACCGCCAGAAAATTGAACAAGCGTGATTCCAGGCAGTCGTCCGCTAGCCATTTTAATTCGTTTGAATATACCCATTTAAATATAAATGTTTAATTTTTAAAGAAAATCTGCGGCGGATAAAAACCGCGACCGCGCGCGGTTAAACCGCTCCGTGTGTATCCAGCTTAAAACCCACGGTCTTAGGTCTAAACTCTAAAGTCTAAAATTATACAATAGATCAGGCGACTACGTAGTTGTATACTACGAATAGGATGGTGGGTCGTACCTATATTATGTTGGCTGATAAAATGCATTGTATTAATAACCGTCGTAATAACTTATAAATTGAAATACCATATTAGCATTGATTATAGAATAGACAGATAGCCCATACAATGTTAATGTTTGGTGACTATAGGTAGGATGCAGCTACTATGGAGCGCTAGTGTAGTCGGGATGCAATGTGGTGGTACCCCCATCATAGATTTGTAGCATGGATGTACAGGGGGAGGGAGGTACCTTATTGCGCGGTGCCTATCTAAAAATAGAATAATAATAAGAAACTGAAATACTAAAATCCATTATTGGAAATAATAATTATTATCGCTACTATCTTGTTAATCGTTCGCTGTGTAGTAGCCCGCAACTCGCATTTTCTGGTTCTGTTTTCTGTAGTGTGTAGACTGTATAAAATTAATTACTAATCCCGATAATTGTGAATTATTCAAAACTTACATATTTTAAAAAATATTAATCATGTCTGGAAACAAGTGCCAATATTTAAATTGTGACAAATCTAAAAAAAAATTTCCAAATTTAAAAATGTATCGTTTCCCAAAAGATGAAAGAAAAGAAATATGGATAATAAATTCAGGTAAGGAAATAATTTTTAAATTTTCATAAAGCATTAATTCGAATATTATTTTGTCGCTTCCGAATAAATAATTATTATTTTGATTTATTAAAAAGAAAATAGGTATCTATTATATGATAAGTGATTTATAAATTTTAAAATATATTATTTACCTACCTAGAAATATTATTTGATATTTTATTAACTTATTTTTGTAAATTTACACAGTAAACACAAGTTTGTTTTCTTTCGAACCAGATAAACTCCATAATAGGTACATTTGTCAAGAACATTTCCCACCTGAGAGCTTTATTCAAAATTTTACTCAAAATTGTTTGATAGATACTGCTATTCCCTATAATTATAAATCTGAGGCACAGCCATCTACATTATTAGGCTTTGACCAAAATGACATATCTGAACAGGAGTATAATATTTTAAAGTCAACCCCAACTAAAACATATACACGCTCAAAATCAGACATGGTAGAGTTAGTTTTTCCAAGCCCCCTTCAATGTTTTCTACTCCTCAAAAAACAAAAATAACAAATATAATAGACATGCAAAGTCCAAATTTAAAAAGGAAATCTGATTTGATTAAAATAGATACACATAGAAAAATAAACCTAAAACTAAAATTAAAACTAAAAAACAAATTAATTCATAATAAAATATCTCACATTTCAAAATTAAAAAAAAGAGTTAATACTTTTAACAGCCATAATAATGTTAAGAACTCAATAAATATGCATAACTTTCCATCAATTGATTCCAAGGCAATCGTAACAATGCAATTAAAAGATAGGCGTCGTCCATGGACATTAAATGAAAAAAATTTGGCTTTAAATTTATATTATAAATCGCCAACAGCATATAAATTTTTACGTACACAAAAAGTCAATTTACCCGGGCCATCAACTATTCGTCGTTGGATTGGTCAATCAAAATTCTTACCAGGTTTTAGTAAATTATTTTTCAGTCATATACAAAAAAGATTTGAGTCATCTGATTATAAAGAAAAAGTTTGCACTGTTTGTTTTGATGAGATGTATATAAAAGAATTTATAGAATATTCCAAAGAATTTGATTTTATTGAAGGTTTTGAAGACTTAGGTCATTATGGGAGGACCAATAAAAGTGCCAACTGTGTCTTAGTATTTATGGCTCGAGGTATTTATTCACCATGGAAATTTCCAATTGCATATTTTCTTGCTCATTCTGGAGTTAACAAAACCATTTTAAAAAATTTAATAGTTGATGTTTTAGAAAAGTTATTTGAGGTTGGATTGTGTCCAAAAATTATAGCTTGCGATCAAGGTACAAACAACCAAAGTGCTTTAAAATCATTAAATGTTTCAGAAGACAGTCCATTTTTTTTACTCAACGACAATAAAATATTTTCTTTGTTTGATGTTCCACATTTAATTAAAAGTGTTAGAAATAATTTAATTAATGCATGTTTTATAAAAGATGATAAAATAATCTCATTTGATGATATAAAAAAAAACATACCGAGTTGGATAAAGAAAATCATAAAAGTAGGTCTCTCGTCAAAATAACAGATGCACATATTTACCCAAGTTCTTTTCAAAAAATGCGTGTTAAATTTGCAGTACAATTATTAAGCAATTCCATGTCAGCAGCAATCCGAACACAGTATACAAACAGGACAACTTCAAAGTAATACTTCATCAAATACTGCAGATTTTATTGAGTTTATTAATAATTTATTCGATTGTCTTAATAGCAGGTCTTTATATAGCAATAATCCATATCTCTGTGCATTAACTGATGTAGGTACTGTAAAAACTTTTTTAATGGAAGCTTCACAATATTTCATAAATTTGAAAAAATTAAAAAAAGGAAAATTAACACAACCTCCCTGTTTTAAAGGTTTTACACAGACCATTAATGGTATATTGCAATTTTTTGAAGCAGAGAAATCTAATAATATTGTATTTTTAATCACTAATCGTTTAAATCAGGATAAGTTAGAAAATCTTTTTAGTATTTTTCGACAAAATGGTGGTTATAACAAAACCCCAACAGCGAGAACGATTAGAACTTCAATAAAAAGTAATTGTATTTTTTCTTTATGTACATCTAAAGGGACAAATTGTGAGGTAACTCAAGAAGATGATAATCCAGTTATAATTGATCCAGTTAGACCACTAAATAAAATAAATTTTAACAGTTCAACATTATCTTCAGATTCAGATAAAGAATCTAATTCTAATTTATCTCTCTGTTTTTCATCATCTGATGAGGACTCAGTTAATATTGATAAAAATACTGATGTTACTTTAGAAGACTGCTCTGTTACATATTTTGCAGGATATTTGGGCTATAAATGTATGAAAAAATTTAATTGTAACCATTGTCAACTTGAATTATTCACAGATAAAAACTTAAACGATAAAAAAACAATTACTTTTACTTAATAAAAATTATACTTTTATTTATAATGAAAGTGGACTTAAGGCACCATCAAATAATTTCAATAATGTCATAAATAAAGTTTTAAATATTTTTGAAAACAACTATGAAAACTATTTAAATAAAAAGAAAATTAGATTTCAATTAACCGAGCGGGTAAAAAATAATAAAACAGTTATAAAATGGTTAGAAGAATCAATTAAAAATTGTATAGAGCATAAAATGTATATAATTGATCAACTTTTAATTTGTAAAATATTTAATAAAACAAAAATGTTTTCAACCACATCAAAATTAGCTAAACTTTCAAAGTTAAAAATATTAAACCACATTTAAATAATAATAATATTTTCATTAATTATTCTTGGTTCTGACAATGTACCTATGAGAATTGCTGCCAGTGTCTACATCAGTGGTTTTCAAACTTTTATTATACATGGCACACCGTACACTTCAAAAAATTTTCACGGCACACTGACCTTTTTTTTATATGAACAAAATTGTTTTGAATTAATTATTATTATATATAAATTTAATAAGATATGTTAGATTGATGGGCTGACAAATATTTTTAATTCTTGGACGAATAGTTGAAACATGCCCTCATTTTCTTATATCACAATTCAATGCAATCGGTAATTTATAGAAAAACTGCGGCACACTTAGTGGATACTCACGGCACACCAGTATGCCGCGGCACCCAGTTTGAAAACCACTGGTCTACATGCTACAGGAGTCACTAGGAGACTCAAGATATATATTATATTGTAACCCTTATTGTAAAAATTGAGCATTATAATTTATAATATAATATACATTTCACCAAGGCTGGGCATTAACGAGTTAAAAATTAAAATTAAGTTAAAACGTTAAGTTAATATTAACTAAGTTAAATAACTCGTTACTTTTTTTTTGAAACTAAATTTTAACTTAATACGTTAATTTTTTTACATATTTAACGTGTTAACTTCAAGTTAATTATACACAGATTTCTTAAAATTAAGTTAAATTTTAAATTTGATACAACCCATTCATTTATAATTTTGTTGACTTCAGAAATATTAGATATAATAGAAAATAAATGGGAAATTGTTTAATTAACAAATAATAATATAATTGTATACACGATACGGGTCGCGACATTCGTGTACTCAATTAGTTTTCTTGTAAACCAAGGCATAAATATAAATATAGGCATAAATCAACCTAATGACATTAACTCATACGCCACACATCCCGAGAAATACGTTATTACAATATTACTTATTACCTGTAATTATTAAAATAACTCATGGGGAAGAAATAATTTCTCAAAATATTTGTTAACGCTCCGAATTGTATTTTAAATTATTATTTTATTTATTCAAACATAATATTACCATTTATCAATAAATTATATTATGTGCTTATGTATGTCATATACAAATACAATATACTTTTGTCTCTTATTTTACTGATTGTGTTTAATGTTTATACTATTATACTGTATAATTTATATGGATATCCCAAATATTTATGTGTAGCAGCTTATGCCTTATAGTAGAACTTGTATCATTTGTGTATTTATACTATTTTAACTTCCCCCCTTTTTTTAATGGGTGGGAGTGAATTGGATAAATCATCAACTGCTCACCCTAAATCCTCAGTAAATATTGCTAAGCATACTACATGGTTGTCCACGTGAGCCCAGAAATCTAAACTTGACCCAAATTCCAAATTTGTCATTCATTTCACCTATTTTTCTTATAGATTCAAAAATAATTAAATTTTTAATTAAGTTAATTTTAACTTATTTAATTTTTTTTATTCATTAATTATTAACTTAACGAAGTTATAAAAAATACTGTAGTTAACTTTTAACTTAACTTAACTTATTTTTTCTTATATTAACTTAACTTAACGAGTTAAAAAAAATCGTTAACTTGCCCAGCCTTGCATTTCACTAAAATTGTTCTTTTTAGGACTAACCTCTGGTCATGTAACAAATAATAAAATTGAATAGTCTTTTATTATATTGATTCAGAAAGCGAATACTTTATTTAAACAGTTCTTTTTAGGACTAACAACTGTGATCATATGAAAAATAATAAAATCGATGTATTCTTTTATTACAGCGAGCCATTTAGTATTGTTATAATAAAATGTATGTATTCTTTTAATGTAACATATTATTTTTCATTGAATAAATTAAATATATTCTTACGAAATTTCCAATTTAAGTATTGTAATATTTTTTTATTAGAGTAAATTTTAAGTTTTAATACATACATAAACATAAATCTTGGTAAAATTAATAAACAATATAGTCGTATTCGTATTGTACAAAAACTACAAAATAGTAATAACACAGAATAATATTTATATTAATAATAATAATAATATTATTTATAATAATTAATAATATTTATTCTGTGGTAATAATGGTGATAATAATAATAATAATAATTGATAACAAACGCGATGTTTATCGTTTGATCGTGGTTGCTGTAATAACTGTTAATTGATACAACGCCATCTATAGGCAACCCGGTAAAATATTATTTTAGTCACCGAATACTCCTATGCCGTGGGCTATCTGTCTATTCTATAATCAATGATATTAGTATAGTCATTAAATATAATGGAAATAAAACTATTCAATACTTTTAGTATTTCAAACTGGTCGATAGTTTTAAGTTTATCAAAGTATTCAATAATTTATAATTTATATTGAAAAACAACTGATTGGTTACCTATATAAAAAACATTCGATATATTATTCAATATCCAAGGGAAACACGGGTTAGTCCGAAACTCCCTAACATTGTTTGACAAAGAAATATCATAGCTCGTGGACAAGTCTAACTAAAATAATAACTGACGCATAACTATATAATAAAGGATCTTATAAGTTATTTTAACTGTACCTATAGTCGGGCCACTCTAAGAACGCTACTGGGCGGCAACCAAAATTCGTCCGTTCTCGCGCATTCCCACCACTAAACTCTTCAAAACACTGGCCGCCGTTAATGCGAGCCGCTGACACCGTCGCTGCTAGCGTCCTCGTCGTTGCTCCCACTCACCTATGCCACCGGTCGCCGTGTAATGAGTGGGGGAATTTACGGCGGCGACTAGGTGGTAGAGTGGGAGAAATTGGGTACGAAACCGCGGAGCTCGGTCATTTGGATGCGCGAAAGAGTAGCGTTCTTAGAGTGGCCCGACTATAATTAGTATCATTAATTTTTATTTATAAATTAAGTAATATCAACAATATACGTTAGTACATTCCATAAACATATTATATGTTATACATTTATATTTTATATTTTCTTTTACCTAATTAAGAGTTAATCAACTGTGTTAATTATTAATTTTTCCTAATTAAAATCCTATACATTTAAAATGTATGTTATATTTGTTTTATATTTAGATAATATATTATGAACTCTAAATACGTACATACTAAATTATACTGTCAGTGTTTCAAGCTATTTCTGGATTGAGGATCAAAATAACGTATTTTAATACAAATGTTTACAAGATATTTGAAACGAGTAAATAATATATAGGTATAAAATGTATACTGTATAGTGACAAATTATAACAATAACTTAAAGCTAAGTAATAAATAATATAAGATTTAAATTTTAAATTTTAGATTTTAAATCATACCATAGTCTTAAGCACATAAATATACTAGGGGTCATTGAAAAAATTATTCTTTTAATAGGTAATAACTACTAATAAATAATTAAGGATTGCCTTAAGTTACCCAAGAGTTTTCCTTCAGGTGACCGGCATTCACCCACTCCCCCTACTACTGCTGTCTGCCGCTGATCATATTTTATCATAATATAATAATATATTAATATTACTTATTATTTAAACATCTTATGTATAGTAATTCATTGCTATACATATTGTATATTGTGTATACTATATTATATTATAAATATTCATATTATATACAATGGTCAATGATATATGTAAAATCGATTATTATTTATTGAAAAGCTTACTTGTAAAAACGGTGAATGAGCTGGTTGTTTTCCTCTTCCAACATCCCGCCATCTATATTGGTCACTTTTCCAATCCAAAGGCTTTTTCTCGTTTTTATATAGAATAATATCTCCAGGATTTGGTTTAACAGGTGGCGTAGCACACCATTTATTTGCCTCAGCACAATTCAAAATTATTCTGTACTCATCAATTGTTAAGGGATAGGTTGAAGTATCATATACCGTATTAGAAAACATAATTGGACGGCGTTCGTGAAAAACGGTATAAGTCAAATTTAACAACTTTTAAGGACACGTAAAAAACTGATTAATTCTTGTTTTTTTGCAAGAATGTTAATGGATGTATTTTTAATAAATTTAACTATTTTTATTATACTATAAAATTATATAATTTTAATGAAAAAGTTAATTTTTATTTATTATATATGACTTATTCCCTATTGCACTGAATATATTGAAATATAGTGACTTATACCCTTTTTCAAAATTGACTTATACCCTTTTACACCATTCTAAATGCACATATTTTTAAAAATATTCATTGTGAAAAAAGGTATAAGTATTAAACAATATAAAAATATATTTATTAATAATAATATTATTTTACTATATTTTTTTTAATTTTTATTGTTTTAAACAAGTAATTAAATAATAAAAATAATGAATACAAAATATTCTGAATTATCGTAGTTTCCTTTTATTTAACAAATTTTCAATCATACATCTATACGAACAATATAATAAAAATAATTTATTATTAACATAATAACATAACAATTTATATAAGCGTTTTGTAAAGTACTTTATACTAGATAATTATAACCACATCATATAAATATTATTAAAAAAAAACCAACATATTTATTTTATAGAGATTAAGAGATCCTTACTTCTTTAGGAACATATATTTAACAACATTAACTATTAAGACTATACATTATATTAATGATTTATTAAAAATTAAAATTAAAATTAAATAAAAATAACAAAACAATAAATTAACAATAAAATTACCATTTTTTTATTTTATAGAGTTCCTTACTTTAAGAACACGCATTTAACATAATGAAGTATATTAATGATTTATTAAAAGTTACAAAATTAAAATTGAATATAAAAAAAGAATAAAATAAGACTAAATTTTAAATATAATGAAAACTTACTCTCCTTCTTCATCAGATACAAGTGGATCTCTTAAATTGTTTTTTGTTTTTAAGTTTTGATAAAATGTGTGATATATTTCTGGAATGAACTGTAGTAATGAAATTAAATCTTTTTTCTTCTCTTCAGTGATTGGCAATACATCACTATATGCTTTGGGTATTGGTACATTGCATAAAGCATTCCTTCGTGTTAAATCCATTTTATGAAATATTTCATCGTCCTTCAAAGATGATTTGTAAAACACAATATTTTTGTCAGATTTATTATATCGTAGCCATTGTACGCTACGAAAAAAAAATACTTGTCCTGCCTCATTTTTTTTTTTAACTAATATTTGGTTTTTAACAAGCTATGAAAATCTTGAGTATTACTTTGTTCAGTTTCAATTACATTAAATTTTTCTTTTCCAGCAAAACGAATTAATTAGGACCAATCATAAGGGTAATTAATTTGAGTAGCATACCTTTTTTTTGCTTTTTCAATTCGACCATGGTCCGAGTCGCACTCCATTCGAGTATGTCCGGATATCATAAATTTATGATCAATAATTTTAATTGTCTCTTGCTGTTCTAAAAAAGCTAAACACATAGCCATAAAAATAGAATTTTTATTTTGACCCGCACAATTATCACTGAACATGACAACATGGGTTATATTTGATGGGAAGTTTGCTAAATAATGAAAAACACAAGACCCAATATCATTGGCCCCGCGTTTTGCAATGGTCTCATTCCATATATAACATGATGCATTTGAAGTTAGTATATTATGAACTGTGAGATTGAAGGTCCACAATTGTCTTTTGTAAAATGCAACAGATGATTCCAAACTTGGAGTGGGCAGACATTGTTGTAGGTCAAAAGCTAGTACACATTTATTGACATCATTTGTTTTTGAATCTTTTCTTTTGGCTTCATACGTTTCTTCTGCTTCATCATGATGTTTATTCTTTTTTATAAGTAAAGCAGCCTTTTCTTCACTTGAAGAAATATTGTTGGAACTCTGTATTTTAAAACTGTCACAGTGTGCACATGTGTCTTTTTTGGGATTTTTTATTTTTAAGCCGGCTTGTTTAAAATATTTTCTATAAACAGTAATATTAACAGGATCATTAACAGCTTTTACATAATCATCATAAACTAATTTCAAAGTGAAATGAGCTGGTAAGTATTTTTTCGTAGTCTCTTTACGACAATAGTGACTTTCATAAGATGGGAGCATTCTTATATGATCTAAGACTAAATTAATACTGTTTTGACTCTTTTTATTTTTGGGTGTGCTTTTACCTCTTTTATCGGGTGTCATTTTTTGGAAGGGTGATTGAACTTTTTGTGTGCAGATTTTTTGAATAAATTTAGGTGTTTCTCCAAATATATTTAAAAAACATAATTTGCAGACAACAATCATTTCATTATTATTAGGAATAAAATATTTGTAAGTAATTTGCCGATTTTTTTGCTTCTCAGGGATATCAGTTCTTTTCCTATTAGCAACTTTCTTGGTAGAAACTATAAGATTTTGCTATGTAAGAAATTCGTCTATCATAAGATTTCAAGGACCAATACGCATCAAATAGAGTTTGCTGTAAATTGTGATCAATTTTTTGTTTACATTTAGATCTACAATCAGTTAATGATTTTACCATCCTTGCTGGAACAATCTTTCCTTTTTGTGTAATATATTCTTTACCACTATTCCTTTTTTCTTTTATATTTTGTCTAAACTGTCTAGTGATTCCTTTTATGCTAATCCGCTTTTTTTTATCAACACTCATAATAACATCTAAGATTTAAAAAAATATATAATATTAAGACTAACTTAACAACCTTTAAGATTTTCATACTATATTTTTAACATTAATACCTGATTGAAAATATTCAGTCGTTCCTAATATAACACTATCATCATGATTGTCTTGCTACATTAATACATTATTAAAATCATTATTACTATTACTATGATTATTATTGCTAGTATTATCAACATCCATAACAGTAACTAGGATTAAAAAATATATATATTATTTAGACTTACGTAACAATATTTATGTTACTTATATTATATTTTTAAAATTAATACCTGATTGAACATGTTCAGGTGTTCCTAATACAACACTAATAATATCATCATTATAGTTCTGTTCTTCTATCACAATCTCATAGTTCTCTCCGTTTAGCATCAGGGGCGGATCCAAGGGGGGGGGGGCTAAGGGGCTTTAGCCCCCCCTTTGGACGTGTATATACTTATATATTATTACATATTATAATAATATATTACTTTTCGAATTTCGAACACCAACGACTATTCGATGTCGGCAGTCGGCGGATATCATAGATACTGACATGAAAATATGATATCAGTCATCAGATATATCATTATTATCATAATATTTGAAATATCAAGAAACATAAAATAGGCGTGTTTTCGCGCTTAACCAAATGTAATCTGGTGGCTGGTTGCTACTTGCTATATTTTGGTTTTAGGTAACTGATAATTTGTAACCATCAAAATGAAATGATTGTAAGCTCTAACTCTGGAAGACGAAATGGGCCAACATAGAAAATCCAAAGCCCCAAACTGCTGTTGAAACATTGGTACATTGTAAAGTATTTTACCCAAACATTAAAATATTACTACAAATTTTTGCGACAATAACAATAACATCAGCAACAGCTGAAAGATCATTTTCTTCCCTAAGACGACTGAAAAATTACATGAGAACTTCTATGACAGAAGAAAGGCTAAATGGGTTAGCAGTATTGTACATACATAAAGAAATACCCATCGATATCGACGATGTCATAAATAGATTTTCTCGTCAGAAGCAAAGGAGAATGAAAACTGAGGATTGGTCAAAAGACTAGGTAATGATTAAATAATTTAATTATTTTAAGATATATTTTAATTAATATATATACAATATACATTATACGTACTAAAATTATATATTTTGTCTTTGTGTGATATAATTTATAGCCCCCCCATTTCATATTTCTAGATCCGCCCCTGTTTAGCATTACTACATTACTATTATTTTGACTATCATCAGGATTAGAATCACATTGATTTACCCATTCCTACCAACAACAATATATCAAAAGATTATAATTATAACAAGTTAATATTTGCATGTCAAATAATTTACGGTATAAACCCAGACAACAATTCCATAACTTTGATGTTCTGATAATGTTATAATTTAACTTATCTTAAAATATTTCATAGGTACATAAACTTAGGTCATCGTTTTAAGAATATTTTACAATAAATATTTTAATAATAATCTTTCGTTTAGTTTGATATAACGTTATTATAATAACATTGAATATTTAATTTATTAGCAAAGTTCTGAAAATATTTCAAATTTAATATCAGTAAAACATTGTAATTCTATCATTACACTAATATTATACTGGTAACATTATCAATTCAATTTCTATTTAACCTTTTGATAATGTTATTTGTAATACGTTTTAATAATATCCCACTGTGCAATGTTTAGTCCTATGGACATTGTAGAGAGGTTATTTTGTGATTTGCGATGTTCATTATTTGATCCCAGTGATCTCTATAAGATATCCCTGGGTATGCTAACGCCCAGTTGAGTGATATTAAAATTGAACGTCACTAGTCCGTTACATATTCACCATCTATAGTACATCTATAATATTACCTCTAAATAACATTCAACTGTTACAACCTTAAGATGGAGAATAATTAAACCACTATGCAATGTTCACATATGTAACTACCTTGAGATGTTGATCATGGGAGCAACTAAGGGGAGAGGGGTTTCAAGCAGGGGCGTATTTAGAAATGTCTTAAGGGGGGGCATTATACTACTTATATACGAGATTTTTTTCTTTAATTAAAATCTCTATATTTGAACGAGTATGGACCACTCTCCCATTGAAAAATTCTGGTCATGCTACTGATGTTGATTATTTAACTGTTATGGTTATTTTTATGTTTTGAGTTAAAATATAATTTATTCTTACTAAACAAAATTTAAATTAAATAATATACAAATTTGGTGAATATAATATTATATATTTTAATATGAAAAATGTAATAAATATACAGTACATACTTAATATACATGAAAAAAACTTTTTTAGAATACTGAATAATAGTTATACAATTAAAAACTGAATGTTGCCTTATTAAAGGTATATGTGATAACACAGTATAGGTAATAATAATAATACATGGGGAAAACAGTTAATAAAAAATCAAATAAGAATAATAATAAAAAAAAAAAACAGTAGGTACTTCTACAATATATTATCACATAGGTACTGATCATATATTATTGTTAATGATAAATATTGCTTACACTAAAGCAGTACATATATATAATATATATGAAAAAATACATTTATAATACTAAATAATTAAAAAATTACAAGATAAAAATTAAAAGTAGCCTTTTAAAGCTATAGGTAAGTGATAACACAGTAAAATAATAATAATACATATTAAGGAAAACAGTTAATAAAAAACCAAATTAAAAAAAACAGTAGGTACTTCTACAATATATTGCCACATACTGATCATATATTATATTTAATGATAAATATTGCTTTATTGCTAACAGTGCTTACATTAAAGCAGTAGGTACATATAATATACATTAAGAAATATATTTATAATACTAAATAATTAAAAAGTTATAAGATAAAAATTGAAAGTAGCCTTTTAAAGCTATAGGTATGTGATAACACAGTAATAAAATAATACATAAGGAATACAATTAATAAAAACCAAATAAAAAAAATAATAAAAAAAACTGTAGGTACTTCTACAGTGTATTGCCACATACCTACTGATAATATATTATATTTAATGATAAATATTGCTTTATTGCTTACAGCAAAGCAGTACATAATATACATAAAAAAACATATTTATAATACTAAATAATGAAAAAGTTATAAGATTAAAAATTGAATGCAGCCCTTTAAAAATATAATATGTGATAACACAGTAAAATAATAATACTTATTAGTAATAAGTTATTACATTAGGGAACAGTAAAGTTTATAAAAAATCAAACAAAATTAATTTAAAAAAAAATACAATACAGTTACAATAGGCATATAATATAGTATACTGTCATATTGATCATTCTGAAAAACAACAAAACATATTAAATAAATATTTTTGTTATATTTCATACATATTATATTTCTATTAAATAAATGTATTATGACTTAATGTCATGGCAATAGCCTTATTTTCTGACACATTAACAAAAAAACATTTATATTTTATGTCATTTAAACTTAATTGTACTAAACTCGACTGTGAATTAAGATCAATTATTACTGTACCTATTATATCAGATGGAATTGGAATATCAAAATACCGTGATGATATAAAATTACAGACCATCAGAAAAACAGGCCCATCTTTAGTTTTAACAATATGTTTTACTGAAGCAATTTCATTAGTTGTTAACATAATATTATTATTTTTGGGATCTTTTGTACTAATAAAGTAATTTGTAGAGTTTATAGTAATTGATTCGTAAAATGTATAACCTTGATTATTAGCTATTATTATGGATTTAATATCCATTTCACATTATTTACCTAATTTATAATTTTCAATTTCAATTAAAGTGTTTAAAATATTCATTTTTTCTGTTATTCTGTTAGCAGCCTCTTGTAAAGGATAACGGGAGTGGCTAACTTTTTTTTTTATAATTCCTAAGTAATTTTCAAATTTGAAAGCGCTAAAGTTATCTAGGCACCCATGTTTTTTAACATAAAATGGTAAATGTATTAAATTATGGACATTATAAGTTATAAATGATGCCCCATAAATAGTTCTATATTCTGTAACAAATTCAATTAGTAATTTATAAGCCAAGTCATTTTCAGTTATGCATATGTCTGGGGTAACTAATATTTTAATAGCGCATTGTAGTTTAAGAAAATGTAAATAAAATGATTTGTTTAGCCTTCCTTTAAATATTATTTGGCCTGTATATAACAACACATTTCTTAATTCAGTAACTTTATAGTTTTCTATATCGTTTAGTCCTCTTGGTAATCTAACAAACTCTGACGGAAAGTAATCTCTCAAACTTTTTAACTCAGAATCGCAATCATTAAGCTTATCAATGGGTAATCTCACGATTTTTTTCCCCTAACCCGAAATTTTAATAGTCTTTTCATCACCCCTAAAAGAACTACATGCATATAATCTGATGATATATCTTTAATCATATCAATAGGTAAGTGTTCTAATGGACTATACCCTTTATGATACTCTTCATCAGACCTACTTCTAAAGGTAGTATCAGTTTTTAATGGGCTATTTACACCCAAAAATGTCATCCTTCTATCTTTAAATACTCCTTCCTCAGTGCATGTATTACAGCCCACGTGTGAATTGTGCCCTTTCACATTTAAAAGAAACGCCCTAGCAGGAGAATCACATATCACATTACTAACATTTACATTCATAATTTTATTACTAACTTTAATTCCGCTATTTATTAGGTAATTCAACAGTTTCACTAACAAACATATTTAAGTAACTTTCAATGGACTCTGGCTTCTTTTGGTTACTATAATATATACCTTTTGCAAATACTACTTGAGATAATTGAGGAACATTAGATATTGCACAAAGTATTGGCCAAAACTGTTGTCTTGAACTTTTTGATAAGGGTAATCCATCACTATTGATGCTTAAATTAATTTCATTGAAATTGTCAAAAATATGTTTTTGTGTGTCTATAAAATATTGCAACATTTTTTTTAATCCAAAATGAATGTATGTTCCTGGAGGTATTTCTACTATTGTATGATATCTAGGTGTATTCATTAAAGTTCTAACATCAGTGGGTAAATCTAATCCCTCTGATTGCAAAATTTTCAACAATTTGTTAACATTATTTTTTGATGTATTAGATTCTAAAACCCACTGTTGGAGTTTTTCTTTTATATTAGGAACATAAACTGGATTATTTACTTTAACATGGCTACTGCATGTAACAGGAAATTTTGGTTGTGGTTCTGATTCAGGCAATATGTTAAATTCATTAAACAACTCAATACCATTATGTTCATCAATACTTGAATACATTTTATTATCATTTTCAATAGATTCTACGTTGGGATATTGATCGTGTATTATTGTTGTTGTTGTTTCAGATAAACATACCTTTTTAATTAATATTCCTTTAACTTTTGGCGCACTAATTAATAACTGATTGATATGAGAAGATTTTTCTGGTACTGTAGTATGGAGCAGACGTTTGAAATGACGAAGAGACATGTTTTCAATTTGTTTCCGCTTCTTTCGATGAATCTGTGATGAATAATAATAATAATATATGAATTATACTATAAGGTAATAACTAATAATAGGTAATTTTAAATATAACCAACTTGAAAGCAATATCAATATTATATAATTATAATTAATTTAGTCATATTATATATTTTTATCAACAGCAGTGTGATTTTATTAATAAAACCTAGTTATTTTTATAATTAATCATTTATAAATTGTTAAATAATTTTTTAACATGCACATACCTACGATAACAGCTCTCTTTAAGCGCTGGGTCCCATGCCTGAACCACTCTTTAACGAGCAACTCAAAAGTGTTTTCGTCATTTTTAAACATTTCATGACTAAGTCCTATGTGAGAAAATCATAATTTTAAAAATTATAAATGTTGACACATAAAAAAATACATTCAGAGATGCTATTACCAATAAAATGTATTATATATAAAAAACTGTATTATTTGTTTAAAAAGATATCTACATAATATATAAATGCATGCCTAAATTAATTTGTTTTAAATTCACCTTAAAAAGTGAGAATAATTGGTTATTTAAAATAAAAATAAAATGTTCATAATAGTGACCTAATAACTATTACTATAGAACAGCTTTTTAACTAAATACAATGTTAATATGTAAAAAGTAGAATTAATTATTAAAGTAGGTATAACAACTTATTACTTTTCATAGTTTGTATTATGATTAAATTATTCAGACGAAAATTATTCTTCTGCCCTGTCCATGAGCATTTAGAAGCTAGTTCATTCGTAAATATTTTTGATAATACTCGTTTTATAAAATTCTTAGCATTAGAGCCACCAACTGAATAAATTAGATTTGTCTAGAATAAAGCAAAATAGTTAATCTTATTGTTTTTAAATAATAAAATTTAGGTATTTTGTTTTATTACCAATTTTATCATATACTCTTCATCTTTTTTAAACAGTTCATCTAACTTTTGTATGGTCTCAACATCATTAATAGGGAAATTATTCAAAAATGTTGTATCTGTCGTAGAAGAGTAATTATTATTGGAACTTGTGTGATGTTTAAGAAGATCTAAAATGACATCTAATTTCTTATCAATTCTGGTTAAGAATAAATTGAGATTTGTATCTTCTATTTTTCTCTCATATCCAATATTTCCTAATTCTAAAAATAATAGATTTCATTTAAGTAATAAAATAACTTTTAGTTTTGTACTTGAACAGTATAAACTAAAAAATATAAAAAAGATTTTAATATATTATTATTGTATACAATTAAAAAATCTGTATGTGCATACATTTAAATGTAACATAATACTGTAAATTATAGAATTTATTCTACTATATACCTAGACATAATTAAATATTGTAATTACCAGGTAAATTATCAAAATCAAAGTTTTGACCAAAAGCCATTGGTGATTTAGTGTTGATACCTTATTAAATTGAATCATAATTATTAGTAGAAGAAATATTCATTAAAACATATTATTTAATTTACTTGAACCGATTGTCATCAAATTATTTTCTTCTTGTGATGGATTTGAAATATCTAAATTATTATAACTACACATTTGATTTGTTAGTATATCATCATTATTATGACATAATGAATCAGCATTATTTAAATTTGTTTCAGTCACTGTAGGAATTTGATTTATTTTTGTAGATGTCTCAGGAATTAAATGTTCTATTAAAGAATAAAAACGATTAAATAACTGTAATTATAAGCTATAAAAATATATAGTAATAAGTTTTATACCAAGTGCTTCAATATAATATATATACATTTTTATGAATTATAAAAAAAAAATTGACATATTACGTGTAAAGTTAACATTGTTGTATGATGTTGAGCCATTTTCAAATAATGTTTTCAGAGCAGCTATAAATTACAATTTAAATTAAAATATTAAGTTGAAAATAATAATGAAACAAACTCTTCTTACATGATATACAGTTAGCATTTAAAGTTGAAGTTTATTGTGATATACTTGTTTTTCTTTTCTTTTTTACATTAATTACTTCTTCATCGCTACTCGAGCCTATATAATAATTATTTACTTTTATATACCTATTTATCTATGAATAATGATTATTGTAATTAAACAGATACATCATTTAAGTTTTTTAGTTGGTTACTGGCGCCAAAATTTTTGCAGGCCATTTTAAAATTATTATTACCAGATCACTGTTAATAGCAGTCTTGTAAAATACAAATACAAATATTTTAAATAAATTTAAGAAAAAGTATTTAAGGACAAATACAAATACTTGACATGTATTTAAATACTTTTTTAGATTCTGAACGGAGTGATGAATGTATTGATTTTACAATGATGTGTGTTTTTTTTTTTATTTTTTTTTTTTATTTTTTTTTTTTATTTTATTTTGTGTCTGACGACAACATTTGGAGCAGTAAAAATGCTTCGATTTTGGACTTCAGCCCCTCGGCCCTCTGTGAAAAGGAAATTGAATCTAGTTGGTACTTTGGGGGGTCGAAAGTTAAAAGTTTTCAATATTTCTTAAATGAGTCGGGAAAAACCTTAAAAAAATGAGGGAAAAACGGGATTTTTTACGCAAAACCAGTTTTCGACAAAATCGAATTTTTTATTTTGCTATAACTCAAAAACTAATAGATGAAAATACTTGAAATTTTCACCAAATGTTTATATTAGCGTTCTCCATACACAGTTAAATTTTCAAAGAATTTTGACTTTTTTTGAGTTATTTATAGACAATCGAAATTTTCGATTTTTCTAAGTATTTTTTTTTTTAAATAACGATATGATAAAAAGTCAACGAACAAAAAGGCGAAAAATCAGGAATGATCTTATACTATTCAACAATAACCCATCTATAAATTATCCTCGTATAAATTTGATTCCTACTAATGAGTTATTAACTAGAGAATATTCACCTTGTCAATCTAATCAAAATAACAGTGAATTAGTCTTAAGACCAGAAATAGAGCCCGAGGTTGAGCCAGCAAGGTTATCAAATTATTTGCCTACGCCACCTTACACTTTGCCTAATATAGTTGACGAATCAGAAAACATTAAAAATTTTATTGCATCTTGGGCTATTCAATATAAAATTCCACATAATGCACTAAGTGGACTTCTATCTGGATTAAAAAAACACGATTGTTTCCAAAGTCTCCCGCTTGATGCAAGAACTGTATTATGTACACCAAAACAAATTTCAAAAACTATCAGAACTATGAAACCTGGCATTTATCACCATTTCGGTTTGGTCTCGGGTATAAAAAAATATGCTCCAGAAAACTTATTAGAATTGAAAATCGCTGTTGGAATTGATGGTTTACCTTTAAGTAAGAGCAGTGGCAATCAGTTTTGGCCAATATTAGCGTATATTATTACACCATTTTCAACAAAAAAAGTATTTCCAATAGGAATCTATTATGGCCAAAGTAAGCCAGAAGACAGCAATGAATTTCTTTCTGAATTTGTCACAGAAGCTGAAGCATTGATTGCAAATGGAATAAAAATAAATAATGTTATTAAGAGGGCGCAACACTAAAAAAAAAATCATGCAACGCTCAAGAGATGGCGTTGTGTTTCGTCTCGCCGCCATCGTGGCTGGCTGTAGCCACGCCCATTGCCTCCGTGACGGGGCCCACGCGGCGTAGTCGCGGGAGAGGCACTTTAATTTTTCACGAACTATCGTCTTGAACGTGTCCATGCAATAACATTGGCATGGCCCGTTGCATACATTGTAACTCATGCATTTCTAATGTTCTTACTATTTTGCGCAGCGCTCATCTTCGTTTGACCTATTTATTAATGAAAGCTTCTGTTTACTTATATATGTATATTAATACATAAAATACAACTCATTTTAACCACATGACGATTTACATTTGCAACATTTATTTAATTTATAAATATAATATGTGTATAATAAACAGTATTTTGTAATTTATTTTAGATTCTGAGCGAATCAAAAAATGTATTGTATTTGTGTATATTCAATATTCATAATTGATAATTGTATTGATGTTTGTTTTTTTTCTGTCTGTGGGTATACTTGAGTATCCTTCTTTTATATCAGAAACAAGTAACCTTTTTCCATATTGTGGGTTGATCAATTCTGGCAGTAGACAGTTCATATAAAAACTATAATCATGATATAAAATCGTAAATCGTAATATCACAATAACATTATTCAAAATATGCTTTATTTTATATTTTAAGTTTTGTATATTATTCCATAGTCATTACATTTATTTAAATACTTACTTTTCTAATTTTGGTAACATTTTAGTCTGCCAAAAATCATCATCATAATCTACACTTTCAATACTTGTCCAATGGCTAGTGTAAATTACAAAATAACATTTTGTTTTCTTACAAATATGCATTTGTCCTTGGACCTGATAGTAATAGTCGCTGTTTTTTTATAATTTTAATTTATTTTGAAAAAGTTCACATTGTTGCAACTATATATATACGAATAAAACAATAATAAATCACAATTAGTTTTAATAAAACCACAAAGAAAATAACTATCGATATTATATTATGTGTAATACCTTTTTGTCAATAAAAGCATCTATAAAAGTATCATAGTCTTTAGCTGATATTGGACATTTGACTTTAATAATAGTGTCATCATCAATCACTCCATCTATTCAAATTTTATAAAATATATATAATTATAATTATAATTATATTATAATATATATTATACATTATAATACTATTATAAATTAGTCTATTTTTAATATTACCTGGACTAGCTGCCAGAAATGAGTATTCTAAATCACAGTATAAACCACACGATTTAACTTTTGTGCCCATTTTTTTTTCAAAAGCTACAATTGCTGAAGATTCCATTGCCTTACCATATTCTGTAGCCTTTGAGTTAAAAGTTCTATATATTAAATCATATACAATATTTTTACATGATGTAGTAGCTCTTTTTTTGCATATGCGTCCAAAATTTGAGGCAGTTAATCGTTTTCGTCTTTCAATGTGCCATATTCTAGAATCTGATTGATTTCGAGTGTTTTCTTCTATAGTATCTCGCTGATATACATTTACACAAAGTGAATTTAAAAATGCAAGTTTCATTTCATCATAATTATGTGGTTCGTCGTCTTCTAGAGGTTCAGCCAACCCATAGTCGGCGTCCGGGCCGTAATATTTAGTGTTCTTAGGAACATTATCATTAAATAACATTCTTCCTTTTTTTAGAACATTTTTAGATTCTGAATGGAGTGATGAATGTATTGATTTTACAATGATGTGTTTTTTTTTTGTGTCTGTCGACAACATTTGGGGCAGTAAAAATGCTTCGATTTTTGATTTCAGCCCCTCTTTGAAAAGGAAATCGGATCTAGTTGGTACTTTGGGGGGTCAAAAGTTAAAAATTTTCAATATTTTTTAAATGAGTCGGGAAAAACCCTAAAAAAATGACGGAAAAAACGGGATTTTTTACCCAAAACCAGTTTTCGACAAAATCGAATTTTTTATTTTGCTATAACTCAAAAACTAATAGATGAAAATACTTGAAATTTTCACCAAATGTTTATATTAGCGTTCTCCATACACAGTTAAATTTTCAAAGAATTTTGACTTTTTTTGAGTTATTTATAGACAATCGAAATTTTCGATTTTTCTAAGTATTTTTTTTTTTAAATAACGATATGATAAAAAGTCAACGAACAAAAAGGCGAAAAATCAGGAATGATCTTATACTATTCAACAATAACCCATCTATAAATTATCCTCGTATAAATTTGATTCCTACTAATGAGTTATTAACTAGAGAATATTCACCTTGTCAATCTAATCAAAATAACAGTGAATTAGTCTTAAGACCAGAAATAGAGCCCGAGGTTGAGCCAGCAAGGTTATCAAATTATTTGCCTACGCCACCTTACACTTTGCCTAATATAGTTGACGAATCAGAAAACATTAAAAATTTTATTGCATCTTGGGCTATTCAATATAAAATTCCACATAATGCACTAAGTGGACTTCTATCTGGATTAAAAAAACACGATTGTTTCCAAAGTCTCCCGCTTGATGCAAGAACTGTATTATGTACACCAAAACAAATTTCAAAAACTATCAGAACTATGAAACCTGGCATTTATCACCATTTCGGTTTGGTCTCGGGTATAAAAAAATATGCTCCAGAAAACTTATTAGAATTGAAAATCGCTGTTGGAATTGATGGTTTACCTTTAAGTAAGAGCAGTGGCAATCAGTTTTGGCCAATATTAGCGTATATTATTACACCATTTTCAACAAAAAAAGTATTTCCAATAGGAATCTATTATGGCCAAAGTAAGCCAGAAGACAGCAATGAATTTCTTTCTGAATTTGTCACAGAAGCTGAAGCATTGATTGCAAATGGAATAAAAATAAATAATGTTATTAAGAGGGCGCAACACTAAAAAAAAAATCATGCAACGCTCAAGAGATGGCGTTGTGTTTCGTCTCGCCGCCATCGTGGCTGGCTGTAGCCACGCCCATTGCCTCCGTGACGGGGCCCACGCGGCGTAGTCGCGGGAGAGGCACTTTAATTTTTCACGAACTATCGTCTTGAACGTGTCCATGCAATAACATTGGCATGGCCCGTTGCATACATTGTAACTCATGCATTTCTAATGTTCTTACTATTTTGCGCAGCGCTCATCTTCGTTTGACCTATTTATTAATGAAAGCTTCTGTTTACTTATATATGTATATTAATACATAAAATACAACTCATTTTAACCACATGACGATTTACATTTGCAACATTTATTTAATTTATAAATATAATATGTGTATAATAAACAGTATTTTGTAATTTATTTTAGATTCTGAGCGAATCAAAAAATGTATTGTATTTGTGTATATTCAATATTCATAATTGATAATTGTATTGATGTTTGTTTTTTTTCTGTCTGTGGGTATACTTGAGTATCCTTCTTTTATATCAGAAACAAGTAACCTTTTTCCATATTGTGGGTTGATCAATTCTGGCAGTAGACAGTTCATATAAAAACTATAATCATGATATAAAATCGTAAATCGTAATATCACAATAACATTATTCAAAATATGCTTTATTTTATATTTTAAGTTTTGTATATTATTCCATAGTCATTACATTTATTTAAATACTTACTTTTCTAATTTTGGTAACATTTTAGTCTGCCAAAAATCATCATCATAATCTACACTTTCAATACTTGTCCAATGGCTAGTGTAAATTACAAAATAACATTTTGTTTTCTTACAAATATGCATTTGTCCTTGGACCTGATAGTAATAGTCGCTGTTTTTTTATAATTTTAATTTATTTTGAAAAAGTTCACATTGTTGCAACTATATATATACGAATAAAACAATAATAAATCACAATTAGTTTTAATAAAACCACAAAGAAAATAACTATCGATATTATATTATGTGTAATACCTTTTTGTCAATAAAAGCATCTATAAAAGTATCATAGTCTTTAGCTGATATTGGACATTTGACTTTAATAATAGTGTCATCATCAATCACTCCATCTATTCAAATTTTATAAAATATATATAATTATAATTATAATTATATTATAATATATATTATACATTATAATACTATTATAAATTAGTCTATTTTTAATATTACCTGGACTAGCTGCCAGAAATGAGTATTCTAAATCACAGTATAAACCACACGATTTAACTTTTGTGCCCATTTTTTTTTCAAAAGCTACAATTGCTGAAGATTCCATTGCCTTACCATATTCTGTAGCCTTTGAGTTAAAAGTTCTATATATTAAATCATATACAATATTTTTACATGATGTAGTAGCTCTTTTTTTGCATATGCGTCCAAAATTTGAGGCAGTTAATCGTTTTCGTCTTTCAATGTGCCATATTCTAGAATCTGATTGATTTCGAGTGTTTTCTTCTATAGTATCTCGCTGATATACATTTACACAAAGTGAATTTAAAAATGCAAGTTTCATTTCATCATAATTATGTGGTTCGTCGTCTTCTAGAGGTTCAGCCAACCCATAGTCGGCGTCCGGGCCGTAATATTTAGTGTTCTTAGGAACATTATCATTAAATAACATTCTTCCTTTTTTTAGAACATTTTTAGATTCTGAATGGAGTGATGAATGTATTGATTTTACAATGATGTGTTTTTTTTTTGTGTCTGTCGACAACATTTGGGGCAGTAAAAATGCTTCGATTTTTGATTTCAGCCCCTCTTTGAAAAGGAAATCGGATCTAGTTGGTACTTTGGGGGGTCAAAAGTTAAAAATTTTCAATATTTTTTAAATGAGTCGGGAAAAAACCCTAAAAAAATGACGGAAAAAACGGGATTTTTTACCCAAAACCAGTTTTCGACAAAATCGAATTTTTTATTTTGCTATAACTAAAAAACTAATCGATGTAAATACTTGAAATTTTCACTAAATGTTTATATTAGCGTTCTCCATACACAGTTAAATTTTCAAAGAATTTTGACTTTTTTTGAGCTATTTATAGACAATTGAAATTTTTAATTTTTTTTTGTATTTATTTTTAAAATAACTATTAAATTTTTTTGGCCGGCCAGAAAGTCTTGAAAATTTTATACAAGGTTTCTTATAAGTTGTTCTTAAAGTGATAATAAAAAATCCGAAATCGTTAGTCACAATTTTTTTTTATAAGTGCTTAAAGTTCGAATTTATACGAAATATGTCAAAATTGCAAAAATTTGCAAGTAATTTTGTCGTTGAAAAATCGTAAAATTTTTTTCTTTTATAACTAAGTTTTGAAAATTTGATACAAGGTTCTCCATACATTTTTCTTCAATTATCTGTAATAAAAACTCTACCGGATTCAGACAAAAATTTTTTATGAGTGTTTGAAATTTAAATTTTTACAAAACCGCGTTAAATAACGGTTTAGCCTCAAACGATTTTTGATATTTGTTGTTATTCAAACAGTATAAATCGTAAATACTTGAACATTTTACCAGTTATTTAGATTGCCATTTTCTTTACGTGATTTGATTTTCAAAACATTTTGACTTTTTTTGAGCTATTTATAGACAATTGAAATTTTCAATTTTTTTTTATAAATGTTGATAAAAAAAATGTAGCTGGGACAAATTACTTAAAAATTTAATTGAAGGGTCCGCATAACTTGTTTTAACTCTGATTCAAAAATTATAAAAATACATAGGCACAATTTTTTTTTATTAGCATTTGAAGTTCAAATATTGACAAAAATTCGTCAAAATCATGAATATTTTCACTATTTGGTAATTAAAAATTTATAAATATTTTTCTATCAAAAGCTAAGAATTGAAAATTTAATACTATGCTGTCCATAAGTTAAGCTTAGAATAATTATAAAAAAAGTTTGAGGATTATTCAATTAAAAAAATTTTACGAGTGTTTAAAGTTTTAATTTTAATTTGAAATCAAAAATACACGTGTAAAATAACGTTTTACTAATAAATAATTTTCGATTTTTGTTATTTTAAAAAAATTACTAAACGTAAGATCTTGAAACTTTTACTTAAATGTTTGAATTTGTTTCAAAATAGAATATATTAAAATATTTAAGTATAATACATCCTAGACTGACAAATCATCTCCGTTCAGAATCGTTTTTCGTATACAATGATACCTATCATTGCATTCAAATTTAACCTTCCCTAGTCCGAGGTCCATCCCACCCCCTAATGTACAGCAGTGTGATACTCACTTACCCGCTTTTTTATATATTATTCGTGTTTCTTTTAAAAATACAAAAATAAACTAACTGTATGTAATATATTTTGTAATTACTAAAACATAACTTCAATTTACCTTCGCTGTTGGTTACATTCGATTACGGTCAAAGGCGATACCATAATGCAGTTGTTTATGCTTGTCGATGTGTATAATATAAGTTGTTTGTAACTTCTGTGTGTGGGTTCTATACTACTATACATATATATATATATGCACATGTCGTAGGTATATGTGCTATAACACGAAAATGTTGACGTAAGGGATTATTGGGCGTGTGATCGGCTCGGTTCCCACGACGGTCTACGTGACCAAGATGGCTAGGTCAGCACATTTCTAGGGCCCCGGACTGACCGTTTTCACTAGCTCTGTCGGGTGGGAAGTCAATCGCGGACAGTCGAGCAAAGAAGCACACAAAACGCCGCTCAGTTGATCATACAGTGTAGTTTGAATAACTGTACATTTTTATATATTATTCGTGTTTCTTTTAAAAATACAAAAATAAACTAACTGTATGTAATATATTTTGTAATTACTAAAACATAACTTAAATTTACCTTCGCTGTTGGTGTTCAATATCTATTAAATCAAATCGTGCAAGATAGTTCAGAATTACAAGTTCTTCGAAAGGTAAGTAAAAATGTATTCTAATATTCTCCGTGTATTGCTCTATTTGAATTTTAACTAAAAGAAAAACTTTCGTACTCACCCCCCATAAAGCATAATATTAAGCGATAAAATTTAAGGAATGAATTGAAGATATATGACAACAGAAAATAATATTTAACTACATTCTCATGATTGATACAACTTCATTATCTCATATTCCTTAATTAACTCACCATTCATCACATAATCCTAAAATTTATAATTTTAACTCATAACATTGAATTAAATTTTCATTACAGCATTATAATGAAAATGGGTGTCTGGTGATTTGTCGAACCATGATATTGCAGTTGCTGCTGATCAATCATATTGTTTCCAGTGAAAATCAAGACAATGAATTTTCAACCTCACTTTTACTGCCAATAGCCCGGGATTACAATACGAGATATTAGGGGAAGGTAAACTATGTAAAAGTAGTTGGACCATAAACACATTTATGGACTTAAAATATTTAATAAATATCCTTGGTGATATACAGAGTATGTTAAAAATAATTGACCCACATGCAAATAATAATACTTACCAAATAACTGTAAATCAGTTAGAAAAGCACGTAAAAAAAATAAATATAGATATACAGATTATTAGACAAATGGCTAGGCATAGCAAAAAAGTTAAGCGATCTTTTGAGTCTGGAAGTTCGGCACTAAAGTGGATGTTCGGTATTGCCGATGCTGACGATGTACGGAGGTATGATAGTTCTATTAATAAATTAGAGAATGATCAAAAGGATATGATACACATAGTTCAAGACCAAGTCTCTATTTTAAGGACTACAATTACGAATTTCAATGAAACCATAGCAACATTTAATGACAATAAATTATTATTTGATAAAAATATGAAAAAAATCGAAAAAACTATTAACACCATAGATATTCAATTAGCAGACGAAAATAAACAAATTATTATTCTAAAATTAATATCCCTGATTGAAAATAATATTAATGAATTAGATATATTTGTAACGAGGTTACAAAGAATAATTTCAAACGTTCAAACAAATAGGTTAGATATTTTTATAATTACACCTGATCAGTTTTTGACAGAAATAAAACAAATAGAAAATATTCTACCAGAAAATTTGCAAATCCCTGTCACATTTAATGAAAATAATATACAAGAAATCTACAAAATATTACATATAGACATTCACCCAATGAACGATAGAATAATATTTTCAATAAAAATTCCATTAAGTATCACCGACATTTTCAAATTATATTACATTCTCCCAATATAGGTACGTTCCATTAAATAAACACGGACAATTCCTACACATCGCTGAAAATCCAACGTACTTATTAACGGATGATGTGGTGACAAAATATTTTATTTGGTCAAATATCAATAACTGTGTAATAGTTGCTAACATTTTTGTTTGTGGTTTCAATGAAATGGTACACAATAGTGAGACTGATCCCACTTGTATAACAGAAATATTAAAAAATGCTATAACTAAACCTACCCAATGTGATACTTATATCACGGAATTTAAAAAAGAATTATGGTATCCATCGTTTTTCAAAAATTATTGGTACTTTGTTTGTGAAAAGCCTACTGTAGTTACAATTATTTGCAATAATCGATCTTTTTTTCATAAACTAACATTAAAAAGTTCTGGTACATTATTTCTAAAAGCTGGGTGTCAAGCTCATACAACTAAAGGTGTATTATTCACAGAACAAACGGTAGAATCGTCATTTTCAACACTTCCTTTAGAATTAAATATTTTAAAAGATACATGCTGTAATATTACACTTAATCAACGATATCCGAATCCCATTCATTTAGACGAAATTAAAAATTAAAAATTCGACAAAGAAGCTTTTAATAAAGTTTTATCAAAGTTAAATACTCAAGATGAATTAGTAAATAAAACGTATGAATTTGTATATACGAACAAATATTTAATTATTATAATAATTTTTATAATAGTATACCCCTGCATAAAATTCTGTATAAAAAGAAAAAAAAGAAAAATATTGCTTTAGAAAATATAAATTTAGGTTACTATCCTGTGCCATTGATTAAATATACATAGATAGCCCACTTCTATACAAATAATGTAATAGCCTAAATTAATAGAGCGATCTCTCAATAGATGGCATTAGCGATGTTAATATCTGAGAAATAATTAAAATCATAAAATCATTGATTAAAATATATAGGCTGTTACGAAAAATAAAAGGTGGGGATCAGTGGCGGCGCGAACATTTTCGACAGTGAGGCAAGAAAATGTTAGCTGCAGAACTCACGACCCACCTATTTAATCTGCACAGAGTCGTTATATTTATTTATTTATTACGTTGTGTCATAAAAAGTACTCGATTTTTTTTCAGTACTGACTACCCACTATAGGTACCTACCCACCCACCACCCCTTTTAGCTGTGAGACAATTGTCTCACAAAAACCCTCTCGCGCCGCCACTGGTGGGGATCATGTTAGTGACAAACACAGACTCAATAACCAGTTTTGGTATTTGGATAGGAATAAATTGCGATAAGGAAACAATAGTTTTGTAAATAGTAATTATAGTATTAAATTTAGTATTTACATTGCAATTAATGTTATTACTTATGAACAAAATATATTGAAATAACAAATGAAATTCGTAAATCTGATTTTTTGACTTGGTTATTTTACTAGGTCACTCATTAATAAAGCTTTTTGTAATGTTTATTACCAAAAATTATATTCATAACTAGAGCTCAAATTTAAATGACCTATTAGGACCGATCAAAAATGCCTTAAATAATATTCAAAAATATCCTAAAATATGTTTTTCAACCGAAATAATGCCATTCAAAATCTCTTTGCTCAATATTTTGGACGTTAAATAGGTTCATTTTAGATTCTGAACGGTGTGATGAATGTATTGATTTTACAATGATGTGTGTTTTTTGTTTGTTTTTTTTTTTTGTGTCTGTCGACAACATTTGGAGCAGTAAAAATACTTCGATTTTTAACTTCAGCCCCTCTTTGAATAGGTAATTGAATCTAGTTGGTACTTTGGGGGATCAAAAGTTAAAAATTTTCAATGTTTTTTTAAATTCGTTTCAAAACCGAAAAACCCTAAAAAAATAAAAGAAAAACGGGAATTTTTACGCAAAACCAGTTTTCGACCAAGTCGATTTTTTGATTTTGCTATAACTCAAAAACTAGTCGATGTAATTACTTGAAATTTTCACCAGTTATTTAGATTGCCATTTTCTTTACATGATTTGATTTTCAAAATATTTTGACTTTTTTTGAGCTATTTATAGGTATTTGAAATAATTAATTTTTTTAAATTTTTTTTTTATAAATGTTGATAAAAAAAATTTTGCTGGGACAAATTACTTGAAAATTTAATAGAAAGGTCCACATAACTTGTTCTTACTCTTGTTCAAAATTTTAAAAATACATAGGCAACATTTTTTTTTATTAGCATTTGAAGTTCAAATATTGACAGAAATTCGTCAAAATCATGAATATTTTTAACTATTTGGTAGTTAAAAATTTATAAATATTTTACTATCCAAAGCTAAGAATTGAAAATTTAATACTATGCTGTGCTATGTTTAATACTATGTTAAGCTTAGAATAATTATAAAAAAGTTTGAGGATTACTCAATTTAAAAAATTTTACGAGTGTTTAAAGTTTTAATATTAATTTGAAATCAAAAATACACGTGTAAAATAACGTTTTACTACTAATTAATTTTCGATTTTTGTATTTTTTAAAAAATTACCAAATTTAGGATCTTGAGACTTTTACTTAAATGTTTTAATTTGTTTCAAAATAGAATATATTATGACAATATTTAAATATAATATATCCTAGACTGAAAAATCATCTCCGTTCAGAATCGTTTTTCGTATACAATGATACCTATAATTGCATTCAAATTTAACCTATCCTAGTCTAACTAGGTCCACCCCACCCCCTAATGTACAGCAGACCGATACTCACTTTTTTTTTTTTTTTAAATATTCGATTTTCAAATTCAGCCACGTTTCTGACCTACTCTGCAATGACGAGATCCACTCGACACCTATTGTACAGCAGAGCAAGTTTCCGGTCTTTTTAAAAATTATTCTTCACAAAAAAATTATAAATACTCATCATCGATGTTGATTAAAAATAACGACAGTGTAAAAATTTAAAAATATTCAATTTAGTATTAATACAAATTTATTTATTAGTCTTATAACAAAGTATTAAGAATTAACAAGACATAAATAACAAAAACAACATACAAAATATATTTTTACAGTCAAAATAATGATGACATATATTATAATAAAAGTTAAAACAATGTTTAAATACTAAAAATCTATTTTAAAAGTTTCTAAGAATTTTTAACTTTTTTTGAGATTTTTCATTTTTTACATGCTTAATATTTTTTGAAACCCAGTTGAAATTTCTAAAAAGTTTACATATAATGAGATGTTTGATTAAAAATTCAATATGTGGAACACAAGTTTCATTAACATTTAATAAACAAATTAATTCGGTTTTTATTTTTTTTTCAGCAAACTGTGCTATTTTTCTTCTATGTGGTTTTTTTTCTAATATATCTGCAAGGATTTTTTGAGCCAAAATAATAAATTGCGTTAATTCAGTAGTCGGTATTTTCAAATGCATTTCAGAAATTTTGGAATCATAGTTTTTACAAAAAATTAAAAAATCCAATTTATTTGGAATTGAAAGATCTGATCTTATCAATAATTTTTCACAGTTTAAACAGGAAAATTTAGATATAATTTTCATTGCTAGATAGCCAGCAAAATAAGTATTTGAACAATTTTCTAGATTTACCACCGCTTCTTGTTCTAATTGAATACTGTCCACAGTCCATGAATCAGATGATGCATTTGATGACAATGATGATTCACTACTATCTTCATTTAATTGGGTGTTAATATTCACAGCCTCTGTCATTAAATTATTGTCATCATCTGGCTCACAGTTAGAAGAAATAGATGGCTTCATCAAACTGATTTTAGCATTAATCCTAAATGTTGTGCGGAATGTTCTTGCAGTTGGATTTCTGAAAAAGCACAAACATTTAAAAAAAATATTTACAACTGAAAATTACACATTTATATTTTATAAGAAATATTATCAAATATTTTACAAGCATTTTTTACCTATTATATCCTCCTCTTTGTCTAAATATAGAAAATGTGTTTTCTATTACATCAGAATTGAGGCGTCCAGTCAAAATATATGTGAATCCCATGTCTTGTTGTTCACTATAGAGCATCATAATAGCATTCAAAGTCCAGCACATACCATCAAAGCAAATAGGTCTGTTTTCTTTTTTAGTTTTTATGACAGATTGTTTCTTTTTTAAATTTTCAAATGTTAATTTTGCTTGTTGAAGAAATTCTAGCTGCTGGGGTCTCTCAGGGGATAAAGCACATTTAAATGGGTTTGAATGGTACAAACTCATACTGTTTAGTACATCTAGTAAATCATTTAAATACTTTATCATCTTAGTTGTCTGAAGAGCTGTTTCGGACTTTAGCTGGCCGGTGTACACACTAGTTCTTATAGCAGTAGACATAGTGTTACTAAAAAGTTGCATAGCTAATTTACATGACATCAATTGAAATGGCCCTGGGTTTATATGATTATCAGTTATTTTTAATAATGATCGACTAGTACAACTTTTTTTATCAATTTCATAAACATCTCTTAAATCTTGAAAAGAGACTTCTTCGCCATCGAATATAAAATTAGTTTTTTTTAAATGGTTTCTTAAGTTTTTAAATATGTGAGGTGTATCGAAAATTGAATAGATTTTTTGTTCATTCACTTCAAAAAATGGTTTTTCTTTTGTGACTTTCAGTAGTTTTAGTGCTGCTACGTTATTAGAACCTTGGTCACATATTATAGCTTTAACAAAAAATCCACAATCTAATAATCGTTTAATTGCCTCCACTAACAACTCACTCAATACACAATTATTTACTGATGTCGCTGGTAAAAAATAACAAATGGGCATTTTCCATGATGAATACAATCCACGAATCATAAATACCATGGCTTGACCAGCTAATTTATTAGTACGACCTTTTGGTCCCAAATCTTCATACCCCTCAACGACATCCAGAAACTTAGAATACTCAAGATAGTTTTTGATCTTCATTTCATCAAATATTAATGTGCAGTATAATTCTTCTTTACTCATTGATTCGCACTTTCTTTTTAACTGTCTAAATATTCCAGTGTTAAATCTAGGTCTGAATTTTGAATTACCTATCCAGCGACGAATAGTTGACATACCAGGTAAATTTATTTCTTTATTATTTCTCAAAAATTTGTAGGCACTTGGTGATTTGTAAAATAAACTTAGGGCAAAATTTTGTTCAGATTTTGAGAAAGGTTTTCTTGAAAATTTAGTTCTTAATGTTTGCATTTTGACAAGTACTTTTGAGTTTTTTGATGGATAATGTAATGAATCTACAATATTAGTTATACTTTGCCTTTCATTTTTTTATAAATTTCAGCCTTCTTTTTAATCTGAATAGAGATACGTTTTTACTATTGATTTGCTTTTTTTTTTTGTTCCAAAGACAATTTTAGTTTTGAGACTTTATCATTATTAAATAATTGCTTAGGGGCTAATTTTATTGGTACATGAGATTCTTCAATGAATTTTCTTGTTGTTGGTGTCAATACTGGAGTTGAGGGTGTAGAAGCAACTGCGGATAAGTTACTAGTTGAAGATTGAACTTTATTTGGTGTTTGAATGTACATATTTGGAGAACCTGACTTGGATTTCATTTGTATCTGAATGGGGCTTTTTACACATATTTTTTTGTAAATATTAGTAGGAGTGGTGACATGAAAATTTTCAATGTCTTTATATTGAACAGGAACTGCATGTTTGTTTAATCTGAGTTTATTTTCATTAGTATAATCTGTGCTTATAAAATGATTGTCACAGATGTATCGAGATGACAATTCCTTTGACGTAAGACTCATTAGGGTAACATTTCCTAATTGAAATATAAAATTTTTTATTTTAGTATACAATTTTAAAACTATAAAATGTTTGCTTGTCATAAGTATATAAACTACATAGCATTCTTGTAAAAAAATATATATACCAATACACCCCAGCCTCCAAGACAGTATTTAAAATACTTTCCAAATACTACATTTAAAAAGTTTTATATACATAGGTATATATTTACTCAAATATTTTACAAAAATGCCACATATTATTATAATCATCTACACCAATGTACACAGATATCAGGCGACAGAGGGGGTCACATACGTGCGGATAATTATCCGATTAATTAATTATATAGTAATGCATATTTTATGTTACGTGGCCGATACGTTGCAGTGACCTAATTATGTAGGTAACTGGTGATCGTCTGTGCAGGGAGACCTTTACACCTAACCCATGGGTACTAGGAGTAGTGCGTGGGTGCGATATTTTCCCAGGCGGTGACGACTTTGATCGACGGAGACTCGAGGTCCATATGATAAGTCGCCTTATCGCATGCCGCGTTCGTAATATACCGTAATTAGGCCTTCTATGGATAAAGAGTATAATGTGTGTGTGTGTGTAATTTGCGTTGGACGTCTCAGAAACCCCCCCATGAAAGTTCACCACACCGAGGAGAGCTTTCATGGATGACGAGGTCACAACGCAAGACGAAATAATAATAATAATAATAATAAGTGTTGTATAGTAATCGACAAGAAATAAGACAGGGAATATGGTTTCTGAGTGGTGTCAATGACTTCAGTCTGCTGTAGTGGTGAGTGGATCGGATCATGGAACGGACGGAGGTGAACTATATTGTAAGTTCCAATTTTTCGGTTATTGTCTGGATCTGCTAGAGTATAGGCGTTGTCTTGGCTACGTCCTGTGACTACATAGGTTAGGTAACCTAACCTAACCTGTCGATAGATGAACTGAGGCGATGCGTTTTCACCAATACGCGGGTACCGACGGCAAATGAGACTGGTATACCCTGCTTGTCATGGCGACGTTTTCTTCGCTCGGAATGGGTAAGCTGGATCTCCCGTGCCATCGTTAGTTTAGTTCTTTGCGCTATTGGAAAACGAGACGACATCTCCGAACGGATAGTATCGCTCAGTGGACAGAAAAAGCTCTTGTGGAGTATAACCCGTTGATTCGTGGACCGTATTGTTTAGTACCCATTCGATATATGATACATGTCGTGGCCACGTTATATGGTTTTCGTGGCAGTACGTCCGGAACATGCGACCGAGTTCTCGCATTACTCTCTCGGCTGGATTGGATTGAGGGTGATACACGGAAGTCATTGTAGGTGGTATACCAAGGTCTAGCAACCGTTTCTGCCACACCTTGCTCCGGAACTGTACACCGTGATCGGATACGATACATCGGGGTACTCCGTATGTGGATATAAAATCATCGATCATGCGATTGGTTACCGTAACTGCGGTAGCTTTCTTCACCGGGTATAAGCGGACGAATCGGGAGAAATTATCTAGTACGACAAAAATGTATCGAACTTGGTTCCAACCCGGAGGGAGAGGTCCATACAAATCGACTAGTACCCGTCCGAGTGGGACATCCGACAAAACAGATCGCATTTCGCCCTCTATACGGACCGTGGATGTTTTAGTTTTCTGACATAGCACACAACTTCGGACAACTTTCCGGATACGGGACTGAAAACCCTTGAAAAAACAGAAATCACGTATTGCGAGTATGCACTTTTTTGGACCGACATGACCAAAATGATGGTGCACCTGGGTGATTAGTTCGTCTATTCGGTGGATGGGGATGCAGACCAGCCATTGATCAGTGGACTTGTGTCGGCGATAGAAAAGTACTCCTTCTACTAAACTATAATGTTCAAAATACGACGTTTGCTGACTGTGAGGGTCCATTAGCAACTGATGAAGTCTATTTAGGTTAGAGTCCTCTTTCTGTGACAAACAGATTGACTTGAAAGACGATATTTGGCGCTCAAACTCAGCTTGGACCTTTTTTGACATGATGGTTAGGACACACGGAAATCTTGATAATACATTTTCTGCCTCCTCTCGTCCGGCAGGACTCCTGGATAGAGCATCAATGACATTATCTGATCCGGGGATGTGTTTTACTTGCAAATTAAACTCTTGAAGATTTAACGTCCACCGAGTTAATCGGGCATTGCGTAGGCGACATTGAAATAAAAAAGTTAAGGCTTGATGATCAGTTAGGACAGTGACTGGATACCCGAGGATAAATACCCGAAACTTTTCACAGGCAAAGACAATAGATAACAGTTCCAGTTCTGTTATGGAATAATTACGTTCAGCAGTATTTAAGGTGCGGCTAGCAAAAGATATAGTACACCGTTCTCCGCTTGGAGATATTTGGAACAGCTCAGCACCTAGCCCAACTTTGCTTGCATCAGTCTGAAGGTAGAAACTCTGGTCGAAACGGGGATGTGACAGATATTGTTCTGTGAATGATTCACGAACCGCATTGAACAATCGCAGCTCTTCATACCCGAAGCGCCAGATACAATCCTTCTTTATAAGTTCAATAAGTGGGCTAATCATTGAGGCATGGTGACACGAAAATTTCCGATAGAAATTACAAAACCCGATAAATGATTGTAGGTCTTTTTTATTCCGAGGCTGAGAGAACTCACGAATGGCTTGGAGTTTTGACGGATCCATAGACATCCCGAGTGGAGTCACAATGTGTCTCAACTTTAAGTCTTTAAGTAACTTAAAAAATTAATGAACAATAACACTTTTATAACAGTTATTTGATTTGACAACGTTTTTTGTTAAATTAGTAATTTGGAAAATGATTTGTTATTTAAAAAAAATGTAAAGAATAAAATAATAAATGTTTTGGACAATTTAACAAACCTATATGTATTAAATTAAACTAAATTGTATGAATACAAGTGTAAACACTTTGTTATTAATTACCTATTATAGTTTTGTGATTTTAATTGTTGATAAAATAATAAATTATTTATTAATAATCACAAACTTATGCAAACAATTTATAACCTATTGTCTTCAGATTTTAAATATTTTTAAACATACTGTGGTACAAATATTATGAAAACTAGGTAATACAAATCTACTTATGTATGTATGTGCGAACAATTTTTCTTAACAGTTTAATTTTATTAATAATGTTATATTATTTAATGTAGTTATTCTGCCATTAAGTGAGTTATGAATTTTAATATTTCATTAACTAAAATCTATTAATACATAATTACTTAGTTATTCAAAATTTTATTTAAATGGTAGTATTTATAGTTACATTAAATAATAATTAATATATTTTATAAAATTGTAACCACAAATACAAAATGTATTGTTATTTGTTCACCACTATTATCCAGATCGATTGTAACAAGATTTGAAATATTTTAATTATATTTTAATTACAGATTTGAAAAAACTGAATGCGGCTTACAAAAATCTTCAAAATATAATTGATGTAGTAAAAACCAAAAACATTGTTGTGATGGTCATTGGTTGGTAATGGCAGATTAGATGACAAAGTCTGCAATACTTAGCTTAACCATTACTTTTGTAGTAAATGGTTACACATATTAGGGGGGATTGTCCCGGTTTTTAGAGTTGCGTCCCGCATATCTAAGAGTCCCTCATTTGTCCCACATTTATGATATTTGAAGTGTACATATTATATTTAATCATTCTACAGGACGTTGTATCAGTATTCTAATCATGAATTGATAATAATAAATTCAGTCACATCACAAAAATATGGACCAAAGAAAAACACAGTTGAACGTGTCTATACTCTATATTAAAATCATTAGCATAATAACCAAGTTAAACTTTGATTATATATGTTTAGAATTTTATGAATCATTAAAAAACAAAAATTTGTTACAAAAAAAAATTGTATCTAAGGATAAATATTGAAATTGTAATAATTGTAACAATAGAAAATCATTTAAAATAAAATAAAATGAAAAGTATTTATGATGTATTTATGTATCTTTTTTTATAATTGTCCCCCTAAAGGATAAAATAATTATGGTCACACTATTATAGAGTTGATTACTTTTGAGTGTGAGATATCAGTAATCATTTATCATTCGGTGTAAAAGTTTGTATTGACGCTTGCCCGGTGCTTGTTTGAAATCAATAAGAATAAATGTGTACCGAAAAAGGTAATTGAGTGTCTAGCTATCAGTCATCATTTGGTGTAATATCGCTTCCCGTCGCCTGCCCGGTTCTTTTTTGTATGTAAAAAAAAAATAACATATCAAAAATTGTAATTGAGCGTCAAGCTATCAGTCCTCAACCTGGGCAAATATATACCTGGCTGAGCAATTATGGATTGGATACATATGGTATCGTTTGCCCGGTGCTTTTTTGCATGAGAATAAACTAAATAAATAAAATAATGGTAATTGAGGGTCTAGCAATTAGTCATCAACCAGTGTGAATCGATAGTTGTTCTGGGCAATCCGCCTACGGCGGATTGTTATACCTCCTGACGTCGTAAGTCTGATGTTGTATTGTAGGAGAAAAAGTTTAAGTCGAACGAAATTTTAACGCCTTATATTTTGGGAAAATCGATTTATACACAACTAAATCACTTAGGTAGGCAATCCGACTGCGTCGAATTACAGACTATGTGGGCGCAATTAATGAAATCTGAATTTTTTATTTGCTAAAAATTGAATATACTTTATGTGTTGCTAATACCCCTCAAGTAGGCAATCCAACTGCGTCGGATCGCGGACAATGTCAGTATTGTGAGTTTAATAAATGAAATAGTCCACAATACATTTATTACATCATGTTGTTAATGTATTATATTTTTTTATCTTTAAAATTTAAATTTGAAAGTTATTAGTAATTTTGCATAAAACCCTGATTAAGCTTGGATGTTCGTATATATTGTCCTTAGTATAGAATACCTATACACTATTTTAACATACCAAATTTATTAAATAAGTTAAATATTAATGTGCATCCTTGATCTATATAACTTTAATAAATACATTATAGCATAGTCTCTTAAAATATTCCCCAAGTATTCCATACATACACATATTGTGTGTCATTAGGTAGGTACCAATCTTTTTTACAATATAATATATTATTTAGAAATATAATTAAATTTTTTTAAACATTTTTTACCTAATTATTAACCTTTATTTGATCATAAGCAATTTTAACATACTCAGTGGTAGTTAATAAGTACTATTACAAAAAAACATAATAACAAAGCTGATACCAAAACATATATTTAACATTTACAATATATTATGCGTTTGATTCAAAAAGAAAATTAGTACTTAAATATTGAAATATTGTTTTTTATTAGTTGAGTAACCAGTAACTATTATACAATAGGAGTATATGTAATTAATCTGAATAATATAAAAATCCTACCACAGAAAAATAATTTAATTAATTTTGGTAGTCTGCTATAATTATCTATATTGAAATATATTATGAGTAAAACATTCAATACTTGAATTCATCTCATCATATGATGTCAAATGTTGCTTTCTAGTACAAAAATATACCACCGTTGCCATCAAAATCATATGTTTAATACAACTTGCATTATATAGTGTTTACATACATAAAAAGAAAGATATAATATTTTATATATCATTAATTAAGCACAGGTTTTGATTGATTTAATAAAAATTATAAAAATCTAACTACAGAATACATTTAAGTAGTTTCTTAAAGATATGTACAATTGACCGTTAGTAATAAATATTAAACATTTTAACTGACTCGACAATTCAACATTAAGCCTATCACATATTATATAGTTTATAATATAGATATTGTCAGTTTTTTTCTGCAAGCCAATGACAGTGACAATAGGAAAATCAATAAGTATATAGGTACACCATTCGTGTAAATAATAATTATAATTAATAATAACATAACATAATTTATAAAAATATAAATTCATCATTTTACTTTTATTGAAGAGTGTAAGTAAAATGCATAAGTCACTGTGTGTGTCTAATCTGTATTATGTATTCAAACAGCTTATATTTTATTTTATTTTCATAGTACTGCAGTACAATATAATATTATAATACATTTTAATAAAACAAAAGTGTGTGTAATGTACTCATATGACTGTCTAGTGTCTATGTAATTTTAATTACCTACCAATAAGTAAGTGAGCAAGGTATATGTAATTACAACTATAAGTGAGCAAGGAATATCTATTCACTATTAACTCTTATAAATATCTATAGGTACATACAATCGTGTCCGTGGAATTTATTGTAATTGTTGAATTATTTTAAATAATAAACAAATAATTACAATATTTTAATATATCTACACATAATATGTAATAAATATAAAATTTGCTTCCCATTTCATTCAGGTCAAGTTCTGTTTCGGTATATTCTAAAATATATATTTATTATAATAAAATAAAACCTACTACATAATGTTTGTAAATTAAAATTAAAATAAATTGTAAAACGGTGCTAAGTTGAACAATATTTAAAATCAAATAAATAATGGCAATGCACCTATTAGTGTAATTAATTTTGGTAAGTCAACCTTATATTTAATATAATAAAATAATAATATGAAAAAATAATTAGAATAACATGAGAAAAAAAGTGAAAAAAAATGCAAAAAATGATTCGTACCGTTTATCACAGCGCTGCCGGAACGGGATTCGATCTAGCTACACCTGCCTTAATCCTATCCTATCCTATCGACTACAGTTTGAGTTGATTATTATCGTCAAATCTAGACGGGTGTGAAGTTAGGGGACCATAGCTAGGGGACTATTGTTTCGGACGACTAGTGATAAGAAACCTTGTACGCCTAGTTGCAGTTTATTATATTCAAGGCGCCCGACGCTTAAATTACATTAAAACACAAGATAGCGCCATGTAATTAACCCAGTGAATACTGATTATTAGATATGTACTTAGATTTATACAATCTCTAGGTGCGGGAGGGCGCGCGGTTTTTAATTTTTTTGACAATGTTCCGAAAGGTGGCGAAGCGATTTGATAGTATATTCGGAAAGCCAGGAAAATTCTCTACCAGTTGTATATGAACCTAGAGTGCACACGCGACTCGGTTGTACCGCAATAGGCGACGGAAAGTCCAGGGGACCGTATAACATACGATCTCTAGGTGCGGGAGGGCGCGCGGTTTTTAATTTTTTTGACAATGTTCCGGAAGGTGGCGAAGCGATTTGATAGTATATTCGGAAAGCCAGGAAAATTCTCTACCAGTTGTATATGAATCTAGAGTGCACACGCGACTCGGTTGTACCGCAATAGGCGACGGAAAGTCCAGGGGACGCGTATAGTTTATGACTTTATGTAGTTTCGATATCTGTTTAGCATGTGTATGATTATGAGCCACCATAAGTTGGTGGCTTCCAAAAATTATGTTAAATGATGAATTAACGTATAGTTATTAATATATTTAATATTATACTTACTATCATTAGTCGTCTTTTCCAAATCAAGATCATTTATATCCTTTATTGTTTCTCGGCTAGTTGGACTTCTGCCTTTTTTTCCTTTTCTTTATTTAATTTTTGGTATTTAATATTGTTGTTGTAGGATGTTACATGCATTTTATACGTCCTTCTACATCATATTTTTTTAGTTTTTCAACCCAATTTTAAGAAGTTTGATATTAAAATTAAATTTTGAAATGTTGGACTGCTTGTTTGTTGAGTGGTTTCTCATATGTCCCATCTGGTGTTGTTTACTGTAACTATTTCAGTGGTAGTCTAGAATAATAACTGAATATTTAGTATTTAGGATGATCGATAGATGGCATTCCATGTTTTGTTGCAATGGATTACACAGCTATTATTCCTTTTGTTTTTATGGCTTTCAAAAAATTTTTTTTTATCTACATACCTATATTTAAAAAAATGAAGTTTTTTAATTATTTATTAAATTTTTTGTATAAAACAAAGCTGAATAATGGTATTTTTTTAATTTTAATGCAAACCTTGTGTTGAAATGAGAGATATCATATAATATACCTATATTAAATGCCAACAGTAATTTTTATTAACTTATAATTTATATGATAATATATGGGTCCAGTATATGCGTACAAATTGCGTACTATATTCAATTATTTTATTATTTCAATACGGTTGTAGATTTATTTTATTTTATTACTAAACCCCCCCCCCCTAAAAAAAATCCTGGCTACGCCACTGCATTACACATTACATTCCCTCTGCCCCTCTATCAAAGGTCACATTTATAACTCTACTCTTAACTATTCTAAAATATAATTATAAAAGATATAAGTGATATAACAATAAAACTAATAAACATTGCAAAAATGAATATATTTCGACCAAAACATTTGTCATTTTAAATATAGTTTTAAATAATTATAGAATTGTATTGTGTAGTATAATTATAAAAAATAAATTTTAATACTTTTAATTATAGGTATGTTAAAATTCAATATAATATAATATTAAACAGAAAAGTAAATTGGAATTGAATCGAAAGAAACCAAGGCCTGCAAATACCTATCATAATGTTATATTTATGACCCATATAAATTGTTTATTGTACAATACACATAATATTCTAAATCATACTAGTATGATTGTTTGGCGTAAGCAAGTACCGATAAGATAATCGATTTCCGAAAAATAATCTTTAAAATAATACATATAACTAGTCAAATAATTTAACATGTATAATATTATACATATTTATTTATAATATTTAAAATTTGAAAATCAATTCACTCAAATACGCATAATTCCCACAAATTTATGACATGTGTGGTTTTTCAAAAATATAATTTTCGAATCATTTCACCAACTTCCTCATACGTAATATTATTATTATAACATTATCCACAACATAAAAATGTATTTCCAACATCGCAAAACATTTTCTCAACATCGCAAAGAATGCTCAACAGCGCTTTACAATATACCCTGATACAAAATCACTGTACGTCTGTACATAATTTAAGATAAGACCTCTGCCAGTATGAGAGGTAATGATAAAAATCAGTTTTTCTCTCTTCCCTATTCTGGCACACTACCCTCTATTTTATTAATATAGCCATGGTCTATCCATTCTTTAATATCTATGATTAAGTGCTATAATATTGGGCATTGGGCAAACGGAAATTGCGCCCAACGAAAGGAAGGAATTGTAAATTTCGCCCGGTATTTTTTAGGTAAATATCTATGTAGGAAATTGCGCCCAATAGAAATGTTATTTTTATTATAATAATTTATCATTACCCAGAGGAAACCGCGAGGAGGCGACTATCACTATCCTCCAAAAATTATTTTTAATATTATGGGATTAATAAGTTGTTTTAAATATTTTTAGGTTAATTTTTACAGTAAATAATAATAAAAAAAAATGAATACTAAAATATCAATTAATTTATATAATATAGAGTAAATAGTATAATAAATTTATAAGTTATATATCAGCATAGTAATGAGACATCAGTTTTACATATTCAGCTCTCGTAATAGTATTTTGAATTTTCATTGTATTGTTGAATTATTTTTTCCATTTTTTTGAGATTTATAAGGTTCATTTTATACTATTAATTTTTATGTAAATTTCGGACTGTAACTCTAATATTTTATAAATAAAATTATAAATATGATGATGAGGAAGTATAAAAGCTTTTATTAAAATGACTGTGGAAATATTCACAGGCATTAGAAGTCCGTGTTATGTTACGGAAGCTGAATATTAGCTGATGCCCAAATATTCGGAGGAAAGTCAGCAAATAAAATCGCTAATATTATAATAATAAACGGTTACGTTTGGTTTTTACACCAATATATGTACAAAAGTGTTTAAAACGGATGAATTCAAGGTCGCACTTAGATTAGATACTATGGGCGCATTTTACTACATAAAAATGTATACCTGAAAATTGTCGGGCGCAATTTACAATCGCTTTATCATCATTTTGTATTTCCTAATAAATTACGATTCTATACACATATCAAGTAATTAATATCAGCTTGGTAAATCCCATAGATATTAAACATATGGATGCGGCATAATACAAAAATTGTATAAAGGAATGCCGTATCCATATGTTTAATATCTATGGTAAATCCAGAACAATAAAAATCGGTCTTATTGTATGAAATAACATTTTACCAAAACGTGGTTTTAAATTTTTGTCAATCGAATTATCAAGTGAATTGTAAGTGTATAGATTAAGTTAATAGGCCGATTACGCTGATACAAAGCTGTACAATTATGTACATCAATAATAGATATAATATCCTATTACGATGATTTCGAATTAGGTATTTGGTTTTAATTTTTATTATCTGCTTATTTTGTTGGGACTTTTTTGTCAATTTCTACTGTAAGATTTCTTTTTTTGCATGTTTTTAGTGCATATTTAGCAATATTTAAGGTCATATTATAGCGCATATTTATGCAATTTTAAGTGCTATAAAATCCTAACCCTGTCTTATTTCAGTCATTTGGATATAAATATAAAAACTAGTATTATTTTGTTTATGTTGTATAAATTATTATACATTTATAATCTAAATTTTATATACACTACGTTCGAAATAGGGTTTTTATTTACTGGCAAAAATATTACTCAGTGTCTAAAGTGTCTAAAAATAATGTTTTGTTTGATACTATCTGTGTTTTTTTTTCTATATCAATAATTTATATAAACTAGATAGTGTTACTTTCATCAACTTCTTATTCCTAGTACAATAATAGGTACATTTTTTTCTAGAAATTCTAGAAAAAATGCATTTGTTTTTATTTTATGAATGATTACATATTTTATACACTCAATAGTGGGTGATAACAAGAAGGTAAATTAAAGTATGAAATATTTTAATTGTTTCTTCCTTCAAAATTCAAGTATCTTAAATCTTAATCAGTATTGGCTTGGCCCACCCTGCCACAAATGTCTGCGCACGCCTATGTCTAGAATAATAACTTATTCAAATTCAATGGTTTTGATTTAGGTACTAAATTAAAAAATAAAAAGTGATGACTATAAAGGTTATTACTTGTATGATAATAACCTATCGCTAATATAGGTAATTTTAAAGTATGTAGATCAACTAAAAATTCTTATATTTCAATCTTTTGTGGGCCCTGGGGCCCCCACAACCCTAAATCCGGCGCTGAATATACATATTAGTATAAAATACTTAAATACATACCTGTTGACTTCTTTTATTTTAAAACTAATTATAGGAAGTCGATTGTTTTTCATAATATATTATATTGAATACTTGAATACATTATTGTTTTTATATTATTTAATATAGTAGCAATTTGCAGTAAAAATACAATCTGTATACAAACTAAACATGTTTATATGATCTATATAAATAAAAATTAAAACATGTAGATACTTACAAGTTACAAATGTACAGAACACATTTAATGTATATATAATAATTAATTGAAACACAAAATTGATTCATTTAATTAATTAATTAAACAGACAAGCCCAATTACAATAATTATGTAAAAACATAAAATAACAACAATCAGTATAGAATATAGCTGTGGTGAGAGGTATACACTATACAATATGATTTAAATATAAATTTTCTACAGTAATTCGTTTTTGAAAAACAACACAATAAGAATATGCAGGGGCGGACTGGGAATACTTCAGCCCAGGCGGAGAAGAATATGAGCGGCCCGACTTTTTTTTACATAGTTAATGAAAATTTTTAGTTGTCTTTATAATACCTATTTACTTAGTTTTTATGTTAATAAGTTCTAAAATTCTGAAATAATAGTAATATAAGTAAATCATGTTACAGAACAAAAAAGTTTATTAGAACATAATGTAATTAAAATTTATGTAAACATATTTAGCATTAAAGTTGATGTACTTTTAAGGTAATTAATAATATCGGATACTTCTACATCTTCTAACATCTGTTTTTCAATTGACATAATCAGTAATGCTTCTAAATTTTCTGAGCTTAAATTAGAACGAAGACGATTTTTTGTTATTTTAAGTTTACTGAATGTCCGTTCACAATTCACTTGTGTTACAGATAAAGTTAAAAAAAATTCATAAGCTTCACAGAGATAACTATAAGATGAAACATGTAAATTTAATGAATATAATACTTTGTACACACAGTTTAAGCAATTTTTCGGATCATGATCGATACTTAAAGAACACTTCTTCTCCTGGTAGAAATCATTACCTACAACAATTTCAAGTATTACATGCATAAATAATTCATTAATACAATTTAGGAAAATATTTTTGAGTTATTATTAAACATACCAATTAATTCAAGAGTATTATCTTCTAATATATCAGAAAATTCATTAATTGATTCTTCATTATTATCATCATCTTCTGAAACATATTGCTCTTGATACATTGTCTGAGTGCGTTCTTTAATTGATGTAGATATTTTTGGAAAAACTGCAACAAAACTCTTTAACTCTGAATGAAGTTTATGTTTTGGAATGTTTGACACTTCAGATAAATATGTTAAAGCTATGTTTGGCATACTAGCAACCAAATCAAAATTTTTTGGAATAAAATACTGAATATCAGCTATTAACTGACTGTTGGCAGAAAATTTTTGATTTAAACTACTTATTATTTGGTCTTTTATTTCTACATATGTTCCAACTCTAAACTTATCAATAGGAACAGACAAAACTTCGTCTGAACATTGTTCGTCGAAAAATGATTTTTTTTTTGCTAATTCTTGAAGTTGCAAATGTATTGCTGATATTAATTTCATCAGGAAAATTGAAAGTACACAGTTTTTCATTCATTTGTTTAATGAATTCTCGGGATTCCTTATAAATAGTTTCAAATTTTAATTTAGTAATTTCTGATTTAGTCACTTCTACCATATCCCATGCAGTCAACAGATCCATGTTTTTAGTCTGCAAATATCTTGAAGTTGGTCCAATTATTTGAAAAATTTTCATAAAAATATGAGCAGTCAGTATTAATTTAAAACTACACAGTTTTTCAATCAAAGATGATGCCTCAGAACAAGTTTTTGAATCAAAGTCTGGAGACTGCATTACAAAATTCAATGCACTAATGACAGTCAAAAATAAACATTGTTTTCCTTCAAAAACCCAAAATAAAGATTTTTCCCTAGACACCATTTAGTATTATTTTCACCCACATTTTGAAGTTTTTTCAAGCTGACTCTTTCATTGATAGTATTATTTTGCTCGATCCACACATTCATACGTTTGTACGAGTCCCCAAAAAAGGTTGATAACCTATTTAAAAATCCAAATAGATTTTTAGCATCAATATGTTTGCATGCATCACTAATACATAAATTTAGGATATGGCTATAACACCAAATATAGATACTTTTTGGATTTTCATGTTTTATCCTTGATTGAAGACCACTAAATGCTCCCCTCATGTTTGAAGCTTCATCAAACGATTCTCCAATTACATTTTTAAAATTAATATTATGTTTTAAAAACAAATTTTTCAACATTTCGTAATATCCTTTACCAGAAGAATCAATAATTTTTAAAACTGCAAAAAGTCTTTCGGTAATTTCTCCATTGTATATATAGCGTATATAAATAGCAGCTTGATCAGATACACTAACGTCTTGAGTGCTGTCAACTTGGAGGCTGAATTTTTAATTACACAATTCGTTTTTAATTTTATTCCTTATAGACTGAAGAATAGCAATAATAATTTTATTAATAGTGGTTTTTGACAATAATGTCACCAACGAATCTCTACCTTTAGATTTGTTTTTTAAACTTAGCTTTCGTTTTTCACTATTTTTTATTGCTAGCGTTAGGTGTTTTTGTAAAATTGAATCTCTTTTGGCAGTAAATTGGACCAATTCTAAAAAGTTTTCATTGTTTAAATGGTGATTTCCAATTCTCCCTAACTGATAAAGACCTTCTGAAGATCCAGAACCCCTAAAAGGTAGACTCTGTTTTCCAAGAAATTTTATAATATCAAATATCTGTTCAACTACATGAATGTTTTCTTGTACTTGAATCCTTTTTAAATTTAATAAATTTCTGTTGACCTTAAATTCAATGCATTGTTCAGATGAGGCTTGAATATAATTTTGAACGGCTAAGTTATGTGAACGACTCTCTTCATGTTTTTTAACAGCTATGTGAATGTGTTTGAAATCTTTGTATCCATTTATAAAAGGGGACTGATGACTACTAAATGCTATACAAATAGGACAATATACTGATTTTAATTCATTATTTTCTACATGAATCGACAACCAATTCCGAGAAACTTCTTTTCCATCAGGCATTTTTCGTTTATATAGTTTTTGAATGTGTAAATGAGAGTTTGAAAATGAAGGCTGAATTGGATGCTGTTTCATAAAAGCCAACTTATGTAGTACATTTGAATTTTTCAAAAGTGTGAAAGAAGAAGATTGCATGTCTTTTTGTCCATCAGTGAAAATTTCCTTAAAATTTAGTAACATAATATTATTAAATTTTCAATATTAAATGAAAACAGAAAAATTTGCAAGAAGTTTGTCAACATTAGTGCTCTGTGCTCATGCTACTTTCATTATGTGAGATAGTATTTCTAGTATTATTAGGTATCATCAATATTTTTCTAAAAGAAAGTTTTTATTAATTAGTTTAAATTTCTGTTTAAACCTTATTAAAATATAGGTTAATATAATAAACAGTTAAAATTGTTTAATAATACATTACATAAATATGTATGTAACCAATTTAATTTAATTTAACTATTATACAAAAAATAAAAATAAATATAAAAACATTGATAAAAACTTACCACTTGCTCATTATTAAAATGCCCATCTTCATTATGACTCTGATTTTGGTTTAAATCCATTTCAACTGTTGTATCGTTGTTTTCACTACTAGTATGTTCCTTAAAATAATGCAATATTAAAAATTAAATAAGTAGATATTAGATAGGAGGCAGTGATTTCTGAAACTTAATATTTAATAATACAAGTTTATTAGATATACCTAAAATATATTTAAATATCTTGAAAAAGTGTTGTATACCACATCTTAAATTTAAAAGTTGTTTATTGCTTTATAGTTTATAATTTTATTAAACCTATATTAAGGTAAATGCAAAATATTTTAAACTTCGTTAAATAGGAGTTTATAAATATATAAAAAAAAAAAAAATTAAATAATTAGTCAAGTACTCAGGTTAGAATTTAATAGTCTAAAAAATCACCAAACGACTTACCTTAATTTTAAAAAAGTTAAGCTTTCTTTGATTTTTGTCATTTCCAACAATAAGTAGCTCAGCAGCTCGTCTTATACGGCACTTTTCAGCACCACCTTTAATTTTCTTCATTTTAAAATTACAATATTTAAAAGTAATTTTTTTAAATGTAACACAAAAAAAATAAAAACAAATAATTGTAAAATTGAATCGATTGCACAGATTGCGAATGATGATTACTGACCGAGACCAATACGTCCCCTTAACAACTGATTACTGAACAACTGTATTTACTTTTGGTTATTATTTATTAATAGCACAGTAACTATTATACAGCCGTTGCTCGCTTATCTCTGATAACTCAATATCGCAGGGTTTCCAAACCGGTGTTCCGCGAGGCCCATCTGGGTGTGCCGATAAATTTCACGACTATTAATAAACGTTTACGTAAAATTTCGGTAATTGGTTAAAATAGTTTTAACGTTTCTCTTATCGGGGATATTGTTCACTATTATTGTTTCGATATACATTTTACGTTACCAACTCTGTACCAATTCTGTCATGTACTCTTGTATAATTATTTATTTTGTATACAACAGCTATGAAGTCTTCGACTTATAAAATCAAAAATTATTCCATCATATTATTGCAGTACAAATTATTAATAATCCTATTTTCCTATCGGCCCGTGCGCGCCGGCGGCCCGGGCGGACTTTTCCGCCTCTCCGCCCGGGCCAGTCCGCCCCTGAGAATATGAGTAGTGAGTGCATGATAAATTGAGTGAATATCTAATGTTGTGAAAATTTCAAATTCAAATGCTCATAGAAATATATTTTAACTTTCTGGTAGACATTTTTTATTTGATAAAAGTAGACAAACTCACTAACTCATGAGAACTTAAATTAATAGACAATGAATATTGGATAACTAACGTATAATATGCTTTTATTGAATGAAATGTGATATGTACATATTATTATTCAGGTACCTATCTAAAAAGGGCATGATTACCAGATTACCTACATACATACATTATAATAAAATAAAATATGTAATAGGTATAACTTTATGTAAATATTTTACGTATTTATTTATTTGCCGCAGTAATAAAAAACCATCTGTAACTGTAATAAATTTTATTTGAGTCTATAAATTGTTATAGATGATTTTCAATTACCGCGGCAAATAAATACATAAAATATTTACATAAAGTTAAATTTTATAATTTATATTCTATTTCATTAGTGTGACATACATTTAGGTAATTATGCCCTTTTTACGTACATAATAATGTGGCAATATTGTAAAATGTTATATTATATTATTATGTGTTATTAATCTTATATTATATTAATTTATATTTTATATTTCTATATATTTAAGTATACTTAGTACTCGTACTTGGGTGGTTTTTCCCTTACGTCGTTATCGACGGACGGCGGACCGTTTTATAATGTATAGTCAAATAGTCAATGTAGTTTTATATATATATATAAACGGCGAGTCGGTCGTGATATGAAAACTAGTTTTGACCTTATTGTGGTATCGGTATGGTTACAGCCGTGCGCGGGGCGGTGGTTGAACACCTAAACGCTCAACGCTGCTGTTAAAATCACCAGAACAGCTACAGCACGTCATGCCGGCTGTAAATTTATAATTTTTTGACCGAAAACATGTTTCGTACTTCAAGTTTTTCTCATCCCAGGTTTGGGTAGTCGTAGACTCGTAGAAACATAAATTTTACACCAATATAAAACGGCCTCTGGCAACAAAATTGATCCTCTATCGTAATTTATAAATTTATAATATTATTATGTACGTAATATAATATATTATTATCAGAGCCTAGGCTCCCTTATAAATAAATAAATAAATTAATAAATTCACCATAGAGACGGAGAACCCCTTAAAATAAAATAAAAATTCTACTACCTAACCGGTATAGTGGAACGAAATTCGTGTACCTAATACCTATACCTTGTTGACGGGACACAACTTTTTAACGTTTTAAGTCAAAACTTATTATTTATTAGTATATTATAAAATAAGACTGTATAGTGCAGGGGTGGCCAAACTTTTTTTGTCATGATCTACTAAAAATATACTTCACGTCTTCACCTTTGAGGATTGACTTCCATGGAATTTATTTTTTATTATTGAATAAAGATTATAACTATAATTATTAAGAAACATACATACATGCATAGGGCACGTGGCCATAAAAATAAATTTTAACATAATCGACTTTGAAATTGTCCGCGATCGACTGTTTGGCCACCCCTGATATAGTGTATAAAATAAATAATATGTATATTGTATAATATATATTATGCATAGCCGGGAACATAAAGCAAATAGGCAATTATTTTTTGATACATTTTTTATTTTTCAATTTAAGCTCAATATATTTCATTTTACACATAATACCTAATATGGAGAAAACGGGATTAAACGCGTCCCGTTTAATGTTTGTCGGGACAAACGATGATCAAAAAGGGAACAAATATATATTTTGTTTACCTATTTCTTCAGCTCAATAAAATCTCAAATGTCAAACGATTACGCGCCATATTTTAGTTTTCAATAATACAGTTTTTTTAAATATAGGTTTATAGATTTTTTTGTTTCATCTATATTAATAAATAAGTAATTAATTTTTAATAAATGAATACAATTTTTTTTGCATATTTCACATTTTTTTATGCATATTTTATAATTTTTTCGTGCATAAACAATAAACATATTATACAACTATTAGTTATTACTACTACAATTTTAATGTACTCCACGATAGTTTGTTTTAGAGTTATACCAATTACCAATATCTAAAATCGATTTCGTATTTTTTTTTGTTTTTCTCGACGCTTTTGAAAACTACTAAGAATTTCAAAAATAAATGGTAAAATATTCACCACCTGAAAGCATTATCTGCGCACGTCTATGGTCATAAGACTCATAACTAATAAGTAATAACCAATAACTTTTGTATTTTAGTAAATAATATTATTATTTTTTTTATTTAAAACGGATTCTATCGGAATAATAATAATAATAATAGAACTTCAGGATCGTGTCTTGCTGTCGCTATATTATATACCTACTTATTAATATTATGAATTATGATGTATACAACTATGAGCTAATATCGGAAATCGAGGGAAATAATCGAAGAATAGGTATCCAATTAAATTGAACGACAACATACACGTCATGAATGCGGAATTCGTCAACATTAAGTTCGATCGTTCGTCACTAGGAGAATTTGTACTATTTTCCTCTCTCTCTCTCTCTCTCATGCTAATAATGTATTTGAATTGTACCTAAAAGTTGTATGCTATCTCTTTCTAACAACGTTTTCCCTGGACATCTCTCTCAGCTATCAGTCCATTTCTTTATATTTCCATGATTATACCGCGTAGCTTTTTGCAACAACCGTACTATATTGATGACTACCTTTAAATATTAGTGATGGGTCGAATCCTGATATTTTTAATCGAACTGAATTTGAACCGAACTTTAAATTATTTTTTTGAACTCGAACTGAACCAAACTTTCATATTTTTTACGGAAAACAGAACCGAACCTATTATGATTTTAAGTCAAACTCGAACTCGAACTCAATACTTTTTATCGTGTACAATGTATCTACCTAGAAATTAAATCAACCATAATTATTAATTACTATTGTATTTTTTAGTTTTTGTATTACCTATTCTACATTTTAACTTTTAAGTCTAAGTAATTGTATTATTTACAATATTATCAATAATTAAAAATTATAAATTATCATGTAGAAATACTAATTGTTCTACTGCACTAAGAGTTAGGACTAAGTCTCTGTCTCATCTTAGTAACTATTTGTCCGGCTTTAGAGAACATGCCCGCTACATATTAACACTTTCTATCGCCAATAGTCTAATTATTTCTAAATAATCATTATCAATTTTTATTTTTCAAAAATAACTTTTGAAGAATTGTACAAATATTTGGTTTTCAAACTATCATGGCCAGTAAGTCTGGTTCGACAAATATTTTCAAGTTCGATTTTCGAACAGTTCGACCCATCACTAAGGCTTTAATATTTAATATTTTTGAAACATTTTGTCTAATTTATGAATAATGAACGAGGACAGCTATTTAAAACTGATGTTCAACATGTTTATAAAATGTATACCTATTATTTAATTTATGTCTAGATGTCTATTATATACCAATACTATGGGGATGGTGGCGGTGGTGGAGGCGGAGGAGGAAAAAGAGGCCGCGGCAGTGGTGGCGGCGGTGGCGGTGGTGGCGGCCGTGGTACAGCCTCAAACAGAAACAGTAAGTATATTAAATACTTACTAATTTGTTTTTATAGATGAGTTAATGTAATATTCAGGAGTTCAGGTGTATCGTGTATCTAAATGTTACATATGCAGTGTTACACAATGACTACCTATAAAACATATTGTGTATTCATACATTTTTTCTTTTATACTTAGGTATTTAATAATCATTATTTATTAATCATTAAGCACTATAATGATTTTCACTAATAATTATAAATATTGTTTATACATTTTGTTATTATTTATACCTTTTACTATATTCAGTGTAACCAGGGAAATAATGTTAGGGATTGTAACAATCTGTGCACTATAGGTATCCATTTAATTAACATAGAAACAGTGTCGGCCTGGCCAAGGGAGCTAGGCAGCAATCGCTGTCTGGGCAATGTATTTTTTTTATATGTATGTTTGGCCTTTTCTTTCACTGTCCATTTTTCCTCCGATAAATAAAATAATAAAATAATATTTAATATTACATTTTTTTATAATATAAACTATAAAGTAAATTAAAGTATAATAATACGACGTTTGATTGCTCGGTAGTCTCGAATTTTTAAAAAAAAATTTTAAAATTTTAATTTTCAATAAATATAAATTTGAATTTACTTCATAATATTGAACCATATAAATATGTTTGGTTTTTCTTTATAAAAATGTTCTTCAGAATGTGAATGGAATGACTCACATACATTGGTAGTTCGTAATAATGAAGATGACGATTTTGCCAAATAAGTGGCGGAAATGTAGCATATTTTTCTGAAATGTATGTGTCTGTTCACAATTATACATTTTCACGTTTGGTTCTTGAACTAAACAAAGACATTGAAGTTTTCGAAACCGTTTTGTAGTTCGATAAATATAAATTATAATATGGGCGTGGTAAGATGGTAATAAAATTAGAATAAGAGAATTTTTAAATTTATTTTATTTATTTATTTTTTTTAATGACAAATATAGAATCTATATTACCTACCTATCACATTTTTCTTATAAGTTGTTCTTAAAGTGATAAAAAAAAATCCGAAATCGTTAGTCACAATTTTTTTTTATAAGTGCTTAAAGTTCGAATTTATACGAAATATGTCGAAATTGCGAAAATGTGCAAGTAATTTTGTGGTTGAAAAATCGTAAAATTTTTTTCTTTTAAAACTAAGTTTTGAAAATTTGGTCCAAGGTTCTCCATACATTTTTCTTCGAATATCTGTAAAAAAAACTCTACCGGATTCAGACAAAAAATTTTTATGAGTGTTTGAAATTTAAATTTTTACAAAACCGCGTTAAATAACGGTTTAGCCTCAAACGGTTTTTGATATTTGTTGTTATTCAAACAGTATAAGTCGTAAATACTTGAAAATTTTACCAGTTATTTAGATTGCCATTTTCTTTACGTGCTTTGATTTTCAAAATATTTTGACTGTTTTTGAGCTATTTATAGACAATTTAAATTTTAAATTTTTTTTTATTTTTTTTTTATAAATGTTGATAAAAAAAATTAAGCTGGGACAAATTACTTGAAGGGTCCTCATAACTTGTTCTAACTCTCATTCAAAAATTATAAAAATACATAGGCACAATTTTTTTTTATTAGCATTTGAAGTTCAAATATTGACAAAAATTCCTCAAAATCGTGAATATTTTTCACTATTTGGTAGTTAAAAATTTATAAATATTTTACTATCAAAAGCTAAGAATTGAAAATTTAATACTATGCTGTCCATAAGTTAAGCTTAGAATAATTATAAAAAAAGTTTGAGGATTATTCAATTTAAAAAATTTTACGAGTGTTTAAAGTTTTAATTTTAATTTGAAATCAAAAAGTACACGTATAAAATTACGTTTTACTAATTAATAATTTTCGATTTTTATATAATATATTCTAGACTGACAAATCATCTCCATTCAGAATCGTTTTTCGTATACAATGATACCTATCATTGCATTCAAATTTAACCTACCTTAGTCCGAGGTCCACCCCACCCCCTAATGTACAGCAGAGCGATACTCACTTACCCGCTTTTTGTTTATTTATTTTACTTTTAATGTTTCAGCATATCACATATTTCTATATGAGTTTTTTTTTTTATATATAATTGATACAGTTAAGAATTTATTTATTAAATATGGCATATGTGTTATGTATTATCTGAAGATAATATGTGATGCGTATGTTAATACATTAAGGAGTGGAAGTGACTGGGAGTGGGTTTTTGTTTGTTAGGAATGTAATAGCAGCTAGGATGGGGTTTAGAATTAATTTAAGATCGTTTAGGAATTGGTGACGATTTTCAGAGGTTTATTGGATGGTGGTGTGTTCGCTGTGAAATAAATACTTCCATAAAAAGTATTGCTTTTGTTTGTATTTCACACTTGTTATCAATAATATAACAGTTAGTGATTTTATTTTATTATCTAGTTACATTGCTCTTTACATCACATCTTGTTTTAAAATGCATTTTATGACTCAAAATCTGACAACTGTTAAATGAGTTGAAATCTGGACTTGCCGAAATTGTTTTAATAAAAAAAAACAATCAACATTTTATCTTGGATATGTTTTAATTTCAATTCTTTTGAATTTTTAGAATGCCAATACTGCAAGAAGCGGGGGCATGCTGCTGCTAAGTGCTGGTTTCGACCAGCACTAGCAGCAGCAGCTGAAGATGCCGCTGCGTTGGCTGACAAAGCCAACAAAGCGACTAAAGCAGCAGAGGCAGCTATAGCCTTTGCTGAAAAGATGAAGGCTATGGCTGCTTCTGCTGCTGAAGCAGCCAACGCAGCAGCAGCAACAACTACAGCAGCAACAACAACAGCAGCAACAACAACAGCAGCAACAACAACAGCAGCAACAACGACAGCAGCAACAACAACAGCAGCAACAACAACAGCAGCAACAACGACAACAGAAAAAAAAAATAAAAAAAAAAAATAAATAGATTGTCTTTATAAATTATGTATTTTTATTCCCTGGTCATCATTGTGTCTACAATTGTGTTTGTGTATTAGTTGAGGTTACCAATTCGTAGGTGTTTTGTAATTTCAAAATATGAGTAAATATAATGATAATGATTTCAAAATGGTACATAAACAGTAACATATTAAGGAGTGATACGTGATACAATAAGCCGAGCGCCCGGGCCTGAATGTTAAAAACAATTATTTTCACCGAAAAAAAAAATGTCTTATATATAAATAATATGTATAATAATGATAATAAGTATATCATTTTAAAATACAAGTCTTAAGAGGAATGCGTTATTCTAGACAAAACAAGTAGAGGGATGAAAACGGTAAATACAAAAAAGTAGAGGGATGCCATCCCACCGTATCCCCCCCCACTTCGAGCACTGGCGATGGGCCATGTACATATGTTTAATAGCTAATTGCCTAATTATCATGATATATTTGTTTTTATTATTGAACCAATTCCAACCGAGATCCCCTACTTCCTGTAAATATATGTTTTGGATCTGATCATTGTGATCTAGATCATTAAGTATTTGTAAGGAATAATAAATCAATTTCAATTCGAAAAACGTACATAATCCCTATTATACTACATGCTATAATAATTGTAAAATGTAGCCCTCTTATCGAACGACGGGTTCCTGGTGGGCGGTGGCAGAATAACCGTGCGACTTTTGTCGGGCCACTTTATAAATAGGCGGCTATGGGAGTTTGGTCTCCTTATCTCTAATCTTCATGATATTTTCTAGGATACCGTCTGTATTCCAGGTTGAAGCGCGGCAGTTAAGACTCAAGGTCGCCATGTACAATAACAAAAAAAAATGTACGACTAAAACTTCAGGTCAACCTGTTTGACATAACCATGAAGTGATAACTGAATAACTGATAACTGTATGATGTGAGCACAGCGCTTAGCACAAGTGTTTCACATGTTTTCCTTTTCGGCTTTTTATTGTCATTTACAAGTAACGCAGCTACTCATACTTTGTATTTGATTTAAAAAACGTTGAGTTGTTTTTATTTTGTTTAATTGTCTTAATTCATTTTTTTTTAAATGCCGAGCTGTTTTTGGCTGTAGTAGATCGAGAATTGCAAGATGCAAAACTGCTAATATCTTTTTTTATAAGTAAGTTCTAATGAATAATAACCGTTATTTGATCATCTTTATTAATATGTATTTTATTTATACATAAATGTATTTTACATTCTTATAATTACTATTTATTATTATTCAGGTTCCTAGGTAAAGAAAATATTTGAGGAAAATGGTTGAATTTCATAAATGAAAATGGTTTAAATACAAAGGATATCACTAAGAACAGTTTATTATGTTCTGCTCATTTAAAATGAGTCATTTTGATTTAGAAAGTTTGATTTTTAATCAAAATCAAAACATGATGATTTTAAAAAACAACTGCTGTATTCCAACTTATATTGTTGAAAGAGTGAAAAATGTAAGTTATGGTTTTATTGTATATACAAAAAATTCCTAAACATATTAAGTTTTTATATTATATTATTGCATTTTAGCCAATATTTATCCAGAACTAGTAAAAGCTATCCTGCCAAGTGCTTCAAACACTGATGTGCCTAGTACAAGTGACAACCGTGATTTGTTTGAAAGGACTGAAGTCAAGGTGAATAACATATTTCAATTATTACACATACCTAAATCAAATCAATTATGTTTTGTTATATTAATAAACTATTTTCTGTCACATTTTTAGGTGTGAAATTGGTTACAAACTGCCATTTCATTTTCTATCCTAAATGTGTGGAAAACATTTTGAAAAAAATCTGGGCATGAACAACCAAAAGAATCAATGGATATAATATGTACAAAATAAATACATATTATAACTGCTATCAGAAACCCACAACTTGAGGTATTTCTTATCAAAATTCTGATTGGTATTTATCAACACTAATCAGTCATTAAATAAACCTGTTGTGCATGAATTATATACAGC